>JAPPVO010000031.1:182561298-182898788 GCA_030407325.1 Camellia japonica
TTGGTTGTGGTGAACTTCTGGTTGAGGGGATTTTGTGTTGTCATCTGTTGGAGAGGATTGGCTGTTGATTGAAATGTCAAATTCAATCCTGTGATTCTTTGTTTGAAGTTTTGGGAATTGGAGGGGTTGGATGGTGATGGTTGAGGGCTAGAGACAGAAGGGACAATGTGTTGAGGAGAAGAGTGGAAGATGTTGTGATGCAGATTGTGTAGATTGCTGTGGCGAAGAGTGTGAAGCAGGTTGTAAGGAAGTTTGTTTGCGATGCTTCAGGTGGTGGTGGAGTTGGTTGTACAATGGGTTCTGTGGGTACATTGCTGATGGACTGGGAATTTGATGAATGTGTTGAGGAGAAGTGGAAGCATCGTCATCATCAGCAGCAGCAAGGAGTAATCTCCTTCTTTTTCTCTGCACAAAAGTAAGTGATCAGTCGGGAGCGTGAATGGAAATTGAGATGATGTAAAAATGTAAAGTGAAGGCTTACTTGGTAGAGCTGCCCTGAAGGATTTGATGTAGTTTGGCCAACCATTTGGCTGAGAGGGATATCCCACTCACTTAGGTCTGTGCTTAGAGCAGGAGCAGTGGAAGGCTCTTCTCTCTTCTTCGCTGTGACCTCTGTCTCGGCAGGGGTACGGGTGGTAGTTCCTCTCTGTGCTTCTGTCTGCGCGGCGGCTGCAAAAGAGTCTGGCATTAATTTCGGAACTGAAGGGGTGTTTGTCTGAGTAGTTGCATCCATTGGAAGCCTTGCTTTTATGTTGGTCCCTAACCAATGGTTTCAGCAGCAGGCCCAATTTTGGCTGTCAAAGGTTAAACAAGTTAGTGTTGTAGAGAAAAAAACAAAACAAATTGCATGACACAGTCAGGGATCTGAAGTATATGAAGGAAGGATACCTGTAGCCTTAAGCTTGGAAGGCGAGGATATGCGGCCCTGAATATGATGACAAGTATCGTTAAGGAGCTTTCAAGTGGCTTGTAGAAAATAATGGCAGACATAAGTCCCCACCAATGGTCAAAAGCAGCCGAGCAGTCCGAAGCAGGTTTTGAAGAAGAAAGGGCCAAAATCTTGGAAAAGTTTGGTGTTCTCTGTGAGAATGGATTCAGCTTGTGTAGGATCTTTGAAGTGGATTTCTGGACCCATCTCCTCATGGATGGTTGGGTGGAAATAAGGATAAGGGATAGCCTGGGAAAGACCAAATTGCCTGGACCATTGATTGGGACAGTATGTCTCAAAACTGCAGCTGGATAGCTTGGCGGAGGATACGGAACAGCCAACCAAGACATGTCTAGAGGTGAGAATGTGTCTCCAACTCTCATTTTGTTCTTGGACTTGGTCATTGTGTAAATCAGATGGGTCTGTGAAGAGGAAGCGAAGTCTACTGGAGGAGAATTCAAAGTTTTGAAATGGCATGTACAGGTGGGAAGGTCTCTTTGCGAAGGAAGGTTGTAAAACATGGTCAGATGATTTGTGAAAGTGAGGATGGGTTGGCTGTTATATAAGTGAGCAGTTGCTCAGCATAGGAGTAGCAAAACAGGTTTCAAGGTGTTAGGTGGTGGGGGTCGTGCCTCAGGGAAATAGGCATACAACCAGGCCTGGAAGAGCCAGAAGGGGCCACCACAGTTGCCAGAAATCTTCTTGTCGACAAAGGAAAATAGGGCCTTGTAAAGGGTGGCAAGAAGATAAGGGGCTAAAGCCATAAGTTGGCCATCTTGCATACACAAGGCAAGGGGGAGGTATTTCTTCGTGATCTTGTACCCAGGGACACAAAAAAGAAACTCACAAAGCCAAAGTAAGTAAAAAGCAGTTCTTTCTTTGTCATCGACAGGGGAACCAGGCTTGCCTTTGGTATTTTTTGGCAAAATCTGTATAGCACATGTCAGTGTTTAAAGTAAATGTCACTTTTGGAGGCTCAAGGAGAGCATGAATTGGATTGCCCAAGATTGGGAGACCAGTCAAGTGAGCTACATCTAAGATGGTAGGGGAAATCATACCAAATTGAGGAGTAGGGAGTTACTAGACTGCGACCAAAAGCATGCAGCAGCAGCAATCAGCCCCTTGTCCACGTCATAATTTTTAGTCGACAGTCTAATTGCTTCACCAATGCCCTGGTGCTTCCATACTTCAGCGTCGTGACCTTCAATTCTCCTGGCCCAGCTTCGCCAATCAGAGTCTGGTGACCTCCACCCTCTGAGTGGGTTTTTGCTGACATTCCAGTTAGTCCACTTCAGTCCAGGTTGGTTGAGAAGAAGGTTCTCACCATTACAAAGGGGATAGTATGGAGCTAGCTCGTCTGGGAAGTAAGACGCGAAGGTAGGGCCTAGAGTAGCCTTAGCGACAGAGCTTGTGCTGGGCAATAGGGTTGCACCAAATTTTAGAGGAGCGATACGTGCTCTGATAGGGTCTGGGAAGCGGAGTAGGTCTTCATTGTTCTCCTCAGATGGAGATGGTTGAGATTTTTTCGGCGCCATGGCTTAGGGTTTTGTGGTGCTCTGGTTTTGAACGGCAATGGTTGAGAAGAAGGAGTACAGTCTGGGGAGTTCGAATCAGAGGGAAATGAAGTGGTTTGAAGTTGAAAGGGTGGGTCTTTTATAGCTTATGATGGGGCCAGTATATTTAAAAGCTCTTATATTGGGCTCTAGTTTATGTTTGTTTTGGGCCCGTATTAAGAAATTTGCTATTGGGCCCAAACAATGGCCCCCTCGTTGAAGTTAAATATCATATGACTTGGACCCCCACAAGGGGGGACCCCCATGACCCCCCTCTCTCTGATTGGCCACTTTTTTTTTTTTTTTTTTTAAATTTCTTTTTTTTTTTTCCTTCTCCAATCAGCACCCCCACGTGTGTGTGTGTGTGTGGGGGGGGTATTGTTGGTGGTGCAGTGGTGATTGGAGGGGTGTCAATCACTTCCGCAATATTTAACTTGAACATGGGGGCTATTGTTTGCACCAAGTTTTGCCAGTCTCTGTCGACAGATGGTCCACTTAATCGAGGGCATGTGGCCAAGAATGTCCACCACCTGAAAGTGGGCTCTCTGCATGTGGGTCACCTAGAAGTGATAGGGGAAGTTTTTACCACCAGTCATGGAGTTAGTGGGCACACTTTCAGGAGGAAGCATGAGACAAAGCAGGAGCCTTGCTCTGTCGACAGAAGTTTAAAACAGTTGGTGGCCATGAAATAAACACAAGAAAAGGGAGCTCCACAGATAGAAGTGGAGGTTTAGTATTGATATCCGTATACTGTTTTTGTGGCCCATCATTGCATGATCCACACGTCTACACCATAACTGCCACCCCCTGACTTCGAATCTTCAAGTCCCCTCTGCCAAATATTGACTGTTCCCCGTCGACCTTCCTTTTCACCATTGTGGGGCATGTCCCTCATCATTATGAGTTAGTGGGCATACTTTCAGGAGGAAGCATGAGACAAAGCAGGAGCCTTGCTCTGTCGACAGAAGTTTCAAACAGTTGGTGGCCATGAAATAAACACAAGAAAAGGGAGATCGACAGATAGAAGTGGAGGTTTAGTATACTTGGAATGCCTAGAACGGAGATCGTTGGTTTCGATATCCGTATACTGTTTTTGTGGCCCAGCATTGCATGATCCCACACGTCTACACCATAACTGCGACTGTAACTGCCCCCTGACTTCGAATCTTCAAGTCCACTCTGCCAAATATTGACGCTTCCCTGTCGACCTTCCTTTTCACCATTGTGGGCCATGTCCCTCATCATTATGAGACAAAAATCGACAGAATATTGTCCACTAAACACAACCACAATCCTTGCAAACTGGGCCACTGAACCACAACACTAGGCCACTCACTGTTACTGCCCCTGACTATGAATCATCAACTCTGCCAAATATTGAATTTCCCCTGTAATTTAATAAAAATATGTTCAATGTTCTGTATTGTAATGACTTAAACACAATTGTTGTCCTACATTTTACGTAACGAAAATACACAACTTATTTATATCAAAAACAAAATATACATCTCGGGTTTATAATCAAAAAAATGGGAACTACTTTTTTTTTTAAAAAAGTTCGCTCATATTTTCAGCTAAATTATGATTGGATATTAGATTAAAAATTCCTCTTTGCACCTATTTTTCCCACATCCTCCCAACAGCTGCTCCATTCAACTAACATTGAATCTTGCATGCCACCTGACTTACACGCTGGAGCAGTTACTGGCAGTGCTCATGGATTTAGTGGCCACCCTCCAAGAGGAAACATGAACGAATTGGGAGTCTGTATCTGTCGAGGAAAGGCTAAAAGGATCTGGGCACAGGTGGCAACTTCAATTATATGCACTTCGACAGGTACAAGTGAAGCTTTTATGTGGTTTCAATACACAGAAATGACCGTGCAGTTACAGAAGTTGCACAGAAGCAGTTGCAGAATTGGCAGATCATGGGGTCGTGGGAATTTTATAACTATAAAGGGCAGAATGTTTGCAGGGAGAGAGGACATGAACAACAACACAACTTACTTTCTACATTGTAACTTCTGTGTAGTTTTTTCCTTTCTACTTTCTACTTTGTTACAGACAACACAACAATACAACAACTTTCTACTTTCTACTTTGTTACCATCAGTTCATCGAAAGAAGTCTTCATCCTTTTCAGGCATTCAAACCAATACCACAATTGCTTGATTTTCTTCTTCAACTTGTCAACTTAAAATTACTGCTTCGTTGCTGTCGATATAGGCCCACCACAATTTTACTAACAATAAACCCATACTTCCATAGTAAACATTAAATAATTTCACAACTCCTGTTCGTAACTCGTAATTCATATACCAATCGGCATGGAGATAAAGTAACGAGTTCGTTGGGTTACTTTCTCCAAGTAACACCCAAAATTAACTGCCACTTGGATTATATACAAAATGCATGTGCCGGTATGTAATTTTGCAAACCCACTTGGACAAAAATCGTATTTTGCTCGAAATATAATACTAATTTACCGACATAAGTCATAACAAATCAATACAAAGCGAAACACAACGTTAGTTGATAAACCACACCGCAAAAAACCCTTCAGTTAGATCCAACCAAATATGGAACAGAAACAAGCAACCCGCAATAGGAATCTTGGAATACAGACATAAGCCAATTTCCCACCCAAAACAATATACAAACAACCCATATATATCTCACCTCACCTTCAATTAGTTTTCAAAATGACAAGTCACTGCAAACACAAATGACAAGATCACTCTAAACAATATGGGAAATTTACAACTCGTGGCCTTGTACATAAGTAACGTTGTGCCATTTCCTGGAATTGTACATAACCAATTATTTACACGTTACGTACAGCAATCCGTGCAAAATGAAAACTAAATACATTATTTCCATGTGTTTTCAATAGCTAGTACTGTCTACCTAATAAATTAAGGGAATAAGTAAATCATACATATTATACAATTACCTGATTCACCTCATCAATTGTGTTCGAATCATTTTTCCACACTGCTGCTTTAACACTACCGTATTGCCCCACAGGCTGCTTGGAATCAGGAGAAACATCGAAAAATAGTCGCCGTTGCTTAATGTGCAGTGTACTTGGATCCACCAACCCAGTTTTGCAGCGAACGGGCGATGACTCCGCATTGTACTCACGGTCAGTTATGTGGGGTGTATCTGCATCTGAGTTAGTACCCACTGTTCGTCTAAACCAAACCTTAGGACACGTTCGCTTTGTGTGCCCAATGCATTTGCAATTCCCACATTTTCTTGGTCTTCGACAGTTGGACGATGCCCGTCCTGGGTTCCCTTTTGTCTTCACAACATCAGGATCTTCTACTCCAAATTGTCGACGAAATGAATGTTTCCCTCTGTCTCCATTCCCACCGTTCAAATTCCTCTCATATAACTCCTTCATCCGGCTCGTCATCGGAAGACATGCATCCTTAGCCTCTTTGAAACCTTCCGTTGATTGCGAGGCATAGAAACACATTTCGTTGTAGGAAGAACTCAATATCCCATACCGGGCCGTCTGTGTTGTAGTGCTATCAATTGAGGGTTGAGGCCATTGCTGGCCATCCTTGCTTGCAGCCCTTGTCCATCTATGCAGCACACAAGTTGGGGGAATTTGCGTGAAATTTTCGGCTTTCATAACACATATCATGTGGCAGCAAGGTAGCCCCAACGACTCAAACTTCATGCAAGAACATCTCATTGCAACATCCACTGGATTGTGTGTTACTATCCATGATTTGTCCTTCACTTTGTACTTATGAATATAGTAGCATTTCTGACCATCCGGCAAAAGGAACACGTCCTTCACATTCAACTTCCCCTCTTCTAAGATTTCATCACGGAACATTCTAAATATATTTCAGGTGAATAGCTCAGCTCCATGTCTCTCTATATCTCGCAATGGAGTAATCAATACCGGAAAAGTGTTATTTGTTTCAGCATCATCTCCAGCCTCGTTATACCTTATCCTTGCAAGAGCCCGATCATAGTGCCTAACAAATTCATATAGCTTCAATTTGTGTTGGAGGAAGGGATTGAAATAAGCATTCATACACTCCGAGCGCTGAGTGCTCTTCATCCCAGCAAAGAAATGTCCACGCATATATGCCTCAGCCCACATATGACGCTTCTCATATGTCTCCAACACCCAACTGTTGGTTTGAAGTCCAAATTTTTCGACCATTGTCGTCCAGCTATGCTCAAACTTTATCTCATCCGTTTCCATGTCCATGCACTGCTTGAAAGCATGTGCAAAGCCACTTATGTGAACATTTGAAACAGCATTTTTCCCAAGATGCCAATTACATAATCGATGTCTTGCGTCTGGAAATACTCTTCTGATTGCCTTTCGCATCGCCTTATCCCCATCTGTCAGTACGGACACAGGTGCTTTATTGCCCATCGCCTCCATAAATGTTTCCAAAACCCATGTGTATGTCTCAATTGTCTCATTAGCTAGCAAAACACATGCAAATATCGTGGTCCTAAAGTGGCTAGTCACACCAGCCAACATGACAAAAGGTTTCTTGTATGCATTGGTTCTGTAAGTTGAGTCAAATATCAACACATCACCAAACTTTGCGTAGTCGGCCCGCGATTTCGAATCTGCCCAGAACAGATTTTGTAACTTGTTATCGTTACACACATCATACTTGTAAAAAAAACGTGCATCAACATCAAGTTTTGCACATAGGTAAACCAACGCACCCTGCGCATCACCATCCTCAACTTCTGCTCTACGTTCGGCTTGAATATGGTTGTGCAGATCCGTACAGATGAAACCAACATTCTCATAAGACCCGGATTGATTTACCATATAGTCCATGATTTGGCTAGTCTTCACACCGACATTGCGCATAGCCATTGCTTGAGTTTTGTCAGCGCTGTTTAAACTGCGATGTGACCTCAGATACATCACACAGTGTTGTTCCGCCAATTCATGGTTGTGGTCTGCGACGAAGTGAGTCACAACATACTTTCCCCCCTCACCAGCAGCCGCATCGTACCGTATGCAAAATTGGGCTTTGCAACCTACTCTTGTTAGTGCCTTGGGAGCTCTACTCTTCTCAGCAACACGGTCCAAGTATTTTGGTAATCTCTGACCCTCCCTTGAACACAACCACAGCCTACTAACGACCTTTCCCTCTTTATTTGTGTTAAATCTGGATTTTCGTATACTAAATCCCTTGGCTTTAGCATACGCATTGTAGAAATCTTCTCCATCTTCGACCGAATCAAATTTCTGTTCCAGAATAGCACGTTCAACATCACCAACCATGTCATTGCGATGAGCATCGTCAACCATTTCTTTTTTCACGTCGGCTCCGCCATCTTCACCGTTCATGTTGGTTGCTTCTTCATTGCTTGGACCACCTTCGCAACCATGATCAGGTTCTGCCCGGCTTTCATTCATCAAACGAATATCATCTGCTTCATTTGGAATGTCATAATCATCACCTTCCCTTTTAACTTCCGCTGGGGCCATACTGCACATGACATTATTACAAACAATTACTTGATGACCGAAAATTGTTAACACAAACACAAACATGACATTTTCACACGGTTTAGCTGTTTGTGCAAACACAAACACTCGCTTGAGAAAGAGAAAGAGAAAGGTTAGTTGCCAATGGAGGGGTTTCCGTTGGAGCGAAGCGTAGAGCGGTTGAAGTTAAGATGGGGGTTTAGTTGAGGGAAAATAGCTGAAGTGAACGGGCCAGAGAGACAGAGAGGGAGACAGAGAGAGGGAGACAGCTCCATACCTCATATCTAGTTCCAGAGAAGGGCTTCACTTCAGCAATGGAACCAACACAGCCTTGTAGTTACGTTGTTGTTGGAAATCGCCCGTTATACTGTTTCCTACAAAGCTTCGATCGTAAGAACGAACCCAACAGGGGCTTCTCCCTGTTAATGGAAATCAACAGTTACACTGACTCAACCTTACACAGAGAGGAGAACAGAGAGAGATAGAGACGAAATACAGAGAGTGAGTGGGATGCAATCATGCAAATACAAGCATTAACCGGCTGCCCCGGTTTTAACTTTTTCACGATTAAACAATTCAATGGTCTTGATCAATTATTGTAATCTAACGGCTAATAATTGAGTTGCATATGATGTGCAACCTTAAGGGGGTTGCACACTTAAACAGCACCCTTTCCTTATAGATTCCCAAACATATTGTCGTTGTTGTTTTTTTTTTTTTTTTTCATTACCGAATCACCTCATCCAACAAGTGTAAATCCTCACAGCAAACTTCACCATTAATCCAAAAATGTGTGCGAGAGAAACGGGAAGAAATTGTCAAAGCTTCAACTGACACCAAGAGCTTTTTGGTACAGTATTTCTTCTTCCATCCGGACACTTTTTTCCTAGGCTACTAGTACATTCATTCACATACACCATTACCAATCCAACAATTACAATTCCAATTCCAAATGGATTCCCCCAGACGCGAAATTGTCGACAACTTCCTCCCTCTCCTTCTCGTTTACAACGACGGCACCGTCCACCGCTTCATCAACCCCCCTCACGTCCCCCCTTCTCTCTCCTCCACCCCCTCCTCCAAAGACATCACTCTCTCTCCTCCCTCCTCCTCCACCCCCCTCTCCGCCCGCCTCTACCTCCCCTCCTCCTCCTCCGCCGCCTCCAAACTCCCCATCCTCCTCTGCTTCCACGGCGGCTTCTTCTGCGTCGGCTCCGCCTTCTCCGCCGCCCACCACCGCTTCGCCTCCTCCCTCTCCTCCCTCTCCCCCTCCCTCCTCCTCTCCGTCGACTACCGCCTGGCCCCCGAACACCCCCTCCCCGCCGCCTACCACGACGCCTGGACCGCCCTCCAATGGCTCGCATCTCACTCCACCGGCCTCGGCGACGAGCCCTGGCTCACCCTCCATGCCGATTTTAACAAAATCTTCATAATCGGCGATAGCTCCGGCGGCAACATCGCTCATTACCTCGCCATGAAAGCGGGTCGGGAAGGGTTACCCAATGGGGTCACCATTTCGGGTGTCATTGTGATCCACCCCTTTTTTTGGGGGTCGGATCCGATGGCGGATAATTTGGTTTGGAGTCATGAGGATCGGATGGGTTCTCGGCTTTGGAAGTTTGTTTACCCGGATAGTCCGGGTGGGCTTGATGATCCGTTGTTGAACCCGTGTGCACCTGGGGCTCCGGATTTGGCGGGTCTTGGGTGTTCTAGGTTGTTGGTGTGTGTTGCTGAGAAAGATCCACTTAGGGAGAGAAATTTGAAGTATTATGAGGCTGTGAGGGACAGTGATTGGGTTGGAGAAGTTGAGTTGTATGAAGTTGAAGGAGAGGATCATGTTTTTCATGTGTTGAAACCTGAGGCTGAGACTAGTAAGATGATGATGAAAAGATTGGTTTCATTCATCAACAAGTCTATCGATACAGAATCGACCACAAAACAATCTCATGAAACCGATATAGAATCGATCACAAACCAATCCCATAAAACAGAAGAGGAGTAATACATAACTTTTATGATGGGTGCCATCATCTCTGAATTATTTTATATAATTAATTCAGTGTTCATATATATGTATATATATATTTTTGCTAATTAATAGTCTTGCAAGTTAAATTGTGTCCTTGTTTTTTTGTTTATGTTTGAAACAATGGTTGTTGGGAAGATGATTAAAAATTGATTTTTTGATTTCTTTTTGAAAAAAATATATAAAAATGTGAGAGATGATGTAACTTAAATTTGATTAAAAGTTAAAAGATGATTTTTAAGCATTGTTTGGGAAGACTAAATAAGTGTACTTTTTGTCTTTTTTGACTAAAAAAGTGAGGTTGAAAATATGGATGTTTGGGTTAACTTTTTGACTTTTTATGAAAAAATGTGTAATAAAAAATTGTAAAAATTAATTTTTAGAGGAAAATTTGAATTGGGAGTTGTGCAGCCGTAATTGTTGACTTTTGATGAATAGTGTTAACTTTTTAACTTTTTGAGTAATTTTTTGACTTTTTGAATTATTCTCTACATCTCAAACTTAGCCTTAGTTATCTTTTTAAAATAGTCCTTAATCCCTAAATCTCGATATCTCTTGTTTGAAAACACATTTATAACAATTGAATCATGTGAAAATAGCTATATATATTTTGTGATGCAAAAATATAAGAATGTGAGACAATGAATTCGTATGGTATGTTTGTTCCATTGTTATTTTGTCGTTGTATGAAAAAATTAAAACAAAATTAATGGAGATACCAACGAGTCATATTATATTTAGGTGTTGATCATTGAATACATATGTACAGTAATTTATATCCACATAAATAAATGGAATATATATATATATATATATATATTCATGTTTATTTTAAATGTTTCGAGACATTTAGAATGTTTTTAGATCATAAATTTGGATATAGATTTAAAAAATAAAAGAAGAAAGGTAAGTGAAATGTAAATGAAATATCGTAAATTATATTTCACTTAAATTTCACTCACTTTTTCATTTTTCCTTTTCAATTTTTAACAGAATTTGTAATATAAACACAACCTTAAAAATTGGAAAATCACTGGTTTTCCACCATTTTGGGTCCAACACAAGATTGCCATGGATGGTTGGGTTGTAGTTGTATGATTTATCACGGGTCTAATTTCTATGATCTGAATTGTTTAATGTGTAAAATTCATCGAATATTTTTTCTTACAAAAAATTATATTGATTGAATATCGATAGCCACTTGATTAGATCATGTTCTGTTAATAGTAAATATGATTTGAAAAAAAAATTATTGACAAAAATGTGTTCTAATCAATTGAAGTGACTATCAATATCTGATTAACGTAAAGTACTCGACGAGTCTTATATATTGACCAGTTTGAATCATTAAAATTGAACCCGTAGTGTGCTCCACAAACGTAAATAGCACCAACCAGTCCACAAGATGTAATGAAGAGAATCTTGGCCCATTTGGAAACTATGAAATGCAATGTTTGGTAGAAGAGAAATTTTCCATAACTGATTGTTTTTGTAGTGGACATTGTAAATGTAATGAATAGAATCTTGGCCCATTTGGAAACTATGAAATACAATGTTTGGTAGAAGAAAAATTTTCCATGACATAACTTTTTGTTTTTGTAGTGGACATTGTAATCAATTATTAGGGGTGTAAATTTCGTCTGCTCAAAGGCTGCCTACGAATTAGTGCGGCCGACTTGGCTAGGTCGGGGTTCTAGCCCAACTTGAGATCTTGGATTTGGGTTGTCTATTTTGAAGTTTGGCCCATCAGTCCACTCAAGTCCTACTTAAGGCTCGGCCCGTTTGAAGCCTAGTGTCATTTTTGATAAAAAAATAAAAAAATGGTCTAGCCCGGCCTAGATCCGCCCCAAGCCTGAATTCCCCATGAGCCAAAGCATGGGCCTAATTTTCTTGCCAGTAGGTCGGCCTAAACCGACTCAAATTTTGGTAGGGGCTCACGCGGCCCAACAATGGGCAGGCCTGAGCTCGGGCAGAAGTGGGCCGGGTCAAATTTACATCCCCTACCAATTATATAGCTAAATTAAGATTATATAAAATTTTCAAGCATAATTCAATAGATATTATTATTTTTAAAGTAAGAGGAAAGAGAAATAAAATAAAATTTTCTCTAGTTTGTAGACTAAATTGGATGGTCCAATCTTCCCCATTAGGCCTACCAAGTGTCTCACTAGATGACTTGATAAGTTATTTTTTTAAGTCTAAGAGAATAGATCATTGATACAAATAAAAAAATTAATATGATCATCTAATCGTAAGCATACGAGTCATAATAATTGAGATATATGTTTAGAGAGAGACTTAGGTTGCTTGAAAGCAACATAATCTTAGTTAATTAGGAACCAACACTAATGTAATTACGCTAAACCCACACCTTTCTTGCAATTGAAAGAGATGTTTGGAAGGCCCAGCCATTTATGTAAGTTAATGTTTTCATTCAACTTGTGTTATTTGACGTATTAACTCGTGGTTTTGTATATTGGAATGTTAAATTAAAATTAGATAGTAAGACAACAACATTACGTTCATCCTCATCAACTCATAATTTACATAGAAAAAAAAAATCAATGATTCAAATTCATTTTATATATAGATCTCACATTTTATCAATTCAATCTCCACCCCATAAACATATTTGAGATAAATTCAAAATCCGTAACGTTAAATTCCTAACATTTTCCATTGTAAAACTTTGAAAGTAGCCTGATGGGCAGATTTAAAAATTATATTTTTAAATAGGGTTGGATCATATAAATCCAATATTTTGACTGAGCCAAGTTTAAATAGGCATAAATTTGTTTATTAAGCAATGCAAACTCAACCCGCATAGGACATGACCAATGTCCAATCCTAATATTTACATTGAGAACTTTTGGAGTAATTCCATAGTGTTTTGAGAAGTTGGTAAAAAGTTAATTTTTTGGTTTTTTAACTTTTTTAGTGACTTTTTTGACAAAAAGTTGGGTTATTTTGGGTAAAAAAGCTAGCTTTTTTTGACTAAAAAGGCTGAAAAGCCAAAAAAACTGACTTTTTTTGTAACTTCCCAAAAGACCTCCTACATACTTTAAAAAAAGGTATGTACCGTATATTTTAATTATAAATTTTATAATATTTTATTATGATAGATTGATTATGATTTATTGTGATATTAATTATAATTATGACATTTTGTGATTGTTACTTTGGTTATGTGAATTAAATTTACTTTTTAAATTTAATGATATCACAGTCTATATTTAAAATAATTCTCTCTTATATTTTTTTAAATTATTAACTAATTTAATATATGACAGTTTATATTTAAAATAATTTTCCCTGGTATATTTTCTAATTATTAACTAATTTATTCTTTTTACACATTATTAGTCTTAAAAATAAATTGAAAAAGTGAACTATATTTTTTTCCCCCAAGTTTCATAAAATAGTAATTTCAAAGAGCCTTTTGGTGGTTCAATCTAGAGAGAGAGAAAGAGAAAAAGAAAAAAAAAGAAGCCTTTTGGTGGTGGATTAGTTGTCTCTTTTTCTTTTGTTTCTGATTGGTTTATCTACCGTTACTACTTTTTAAGTTGCCGTTCAAAGTTTCATCCACCTTTCCTATCAAACCATTCAATACAACTCCATGGAGGATTCCACCACCACCACCACCACCACCACCTCCGCCGACGAAATTGCCCACGAGTTCCTCCCCCTCCTCCGCGTCTACAAAGACGGCACCGTGCACCGCCTCCACAGCACACCTCCCGTCCCCCCTTCTCTCTTCTCCACCACCACCGCTGTCTCCTCCAAAGACCTCACCATCTCACCCACCACCGGCGTCACCGCCCGCATCTACCTCCCACCACTCACCACCACCACAAAACTCCCCATACTTGTCTACTTCCACGGCGGTGGATTTTGCGTCGGCTCCGCCTTCTCCGCCACCAATGACCGTTACCTCACCACCTTATCATCCCAATCCACCGCTCTCACCGTCTCAATCGAATATCGTCTCGCCCCCGAACACTCTCTCCCCACAGCTTACCATGACTCCTGGGCCGCCCTCCAATGGGTCGCCTCTCACTACGCTGGCGACGGCGGCGAGAGGTGGCTGAACGACCATGGAGATTTCAACCGGGTTTTCATCGGTGGTAACAGTGCTGGCGGCAATATCGCTCACAATATGGCCATGAAAGCGGGCCGGGAGAGCTTACCCAATGGGGTGAGAATTTTAGGTGTGATTGCAGCCCACCCGTATTTCTGGGGTGCGGATCCGATCGGGTGGGATCCAGTTTCTGGCCATGAGGATCGGATGGGTTCTCGACTTTGGAAGTTTGTATACCCGGAGTGTCCGGGTGGGCTTGATGATCAGACGATTAACCCGTGTGGACCCGGGGCTCCGAGTTTGGCGGGTCTTGGGTGTTCAAGGTTGTTGGTGTGTGTTGCTGAGAAAGATGCACTTAGGGAGAGAGATGTGAAGTACTATGAAGCAGTGAGGGACAGTGGGTGGGTTGGAGAAGTGGAGTTGTATGAAGCTGAAGGAGAGGAACATGTTTTCCACATCTCGAATCCTGAGTCTGAGAATACTAAAATAATGCTCAAAAGATTTGTTTCATTTATACAAAAATAGTGTAATTTTGTATGTTAGTTAAGTTGAACTTAATAAGTTGCTCATCATTTCTTTTTAATTTATTTTTGGCTCGAGTGTTCTTAATCTCCCTAAATTTTCCATCTCTGATGTTTCAAAACACTAATCATGCAAGAAAATTAGACACCATTCAATGACTTCGAGTGTTTTGTGACAAAAGAAATAGTAGAATTTGGGATAAAGAATCCCTGTTGTATGCTTGTACTATTGTTATCTTAATCCATGTTATGCAGTATATTGAAGTTGTTTATAATTTTTTTTTTTTTTTTTTTGAAATTTTGCACTAGAGTGTTTGGTACAATTTTTTTACTTATAGTTAGAGACTTAAATAATTTTAAAAAATTGATTATCTAAGAGTTACGAATGAGTATTCTTACAGTTTACAACGAAAAATTACACCAAATGTTTCGCTTGTCAATGTAAGAAAAAATAAGAACAATAATATTAGATATATCCGCAAGTCATATTATGTTGGTGTAAATCATTAAATCAATGGACTTTTTTATTTTCAAGAGTTGGATTGGGTGCAAGGATGAAACTAAACTTTTGTTTTCAAGAGGGGTCGATACTTGAATAAAAATATGTGTAATGTTAGAGATTTATAATATATTCATAATTACATGACAATGAATTGGACATTATATGATTGAGTTTGTAATAAATTAAAAAAAAATGACATGTAACTTGCAACTAAGAGATAAGTCTAAAAAAAACAAAAAACAAAATTAAAAGAAGAGAGAAAATAGAAGAAGAAGAAAAAATTACAAAAGATAAAGGAAAAGAGAAGAGCTTATGAATTGCTTAAAAATAAATAAGTCGAATAAAGAAGAGTTGTGGGCCCAATACACTTATACACATAGGAAATAATAGTTAAAAAAAAAAAAAAAGGAAAAATTACATGCACGTGCAAAAAAAAAAGAAAATTATTAATATATAGGGAGTGCAAGTGCCACTTATGCTCCTATAGCCTTTCATTTACACCCCATCACAAACACACTTGTACCTCTTATGTGTTTGTAATTTTTTTTTTCCCGTTCTCTCACCTACATGTAATTTCCTTCCCCCCAAAACCCCTCCAAAACCCCTTGCCGTCTCCACATATAGGTCCGTTCCTAATTGGGTGAGATTGTAAGTGAAAATTGTTAGTGAGGGAAATAAGAAAAATTATATTTGTTTGTAATATATTTTAATGTAGGGATTAACTATATAAATACTATAAATATCTTGGATAATACTTGGTTGCTCGAAATAACTAGTTCGAAACCCAAAACAACGTCGTTTTGGGTTTCTTATTTTTTCTTCTTTTTTTTTTTTTTCCTTTTCTTGCTTTTGAATACAGAGGGAAGAGAAGATACGCGAGAGAGAGAGGAGAGAAGAGAAGAGGAAGAGAGAAGAAGGGGAAAAGATGGATACGGTGATGGCGGAGGAGGAAGAGAAGGAAGATCGACGATGATGGTGGTAATCGCCGGTGGGTATCGCCGATCACCACTCTACTTTCTTTTTTTTTTTTTTGTCCTCCTAGTGGATTTCGATTTGAAAATGAAGGGAAAAAAAAAATTTGTTGGCTGATGATGATGTGTTGATGTTGTTGTTGATGATGATGATGATATTGATAAAGATGTTGTTGTTGATGATGATGATGAAGATGTTGTTGATTTTTTTTTTTCTCTAGTGGATCTAGATCTGAAGATGAAGGGGGAAAAAAAAAATTTGTTGGCTGTTGATGAAGTGTTGATGATGATGTGTTCAGCTGCTCCCTTTTCTTCTTCTTCTTCTTCTTCTTTTGCTTCTTCTTCATGTTCATCTTCAAAACAGTGAGGAAAAAAAAAATTCTAAAACGACGTCGTATTGAATTCGGACCCATTTCGAAAACGAAAATTTCGAACTACGTAGTGAATCGAAATATCTTTGGATGTTTTTGAAAAATTTTAATATTATAAATTATATTTTATAAATATTTTGTTGCACTATATTATTTTAATATTATATATATATATATACATATATAATGACATAATACTTTAAAAAAAAAATCACACACACAAACAGATAGCCGACACAATGCACATCTTGAGCAAGATATTTTTTTTCCAAACTAAGGTCTTGTTGGGAATAAGCATTTTTAGTAATTTTTTTGATTTTTTAATTAAAATATAATGTAAAATAAATTAGTATATTTGGAAAGAATTTTTTGACTTTTTAATAAAAGATGTGAAAAAAAATAATATAAATAAAGCAAAAATAAGTAAATTGACATTTTTATCCTTCAACTGTTGACAGCTCTCCAATACCATGTGACTTCACCTGACTATATCCAAGGCCATCTGATTTCACCTGACATGCTGTTAGGTGAAGTGATAAAGAAAAGGGGCTCAGCATGTGCAGCAACATATATGGAGGGGAAATACGGGGGTTGTTGGCAATAATTTGATATGTAAAAATATGTTTAATTTTTTTTTATTATTATTATTATTACAAATTGGACCTCATCAATTTTGTAATTCTGAGAAATAGTGATACAGGAAAAAAAAATTATAATTTGATTACTGAAAATGTTTTGTTAAAATTTGTGGAATGTAATAATTATATATATATTTTTTTTCTAAAAAATCGTTTCATACAATAATTTTCACAACTTCCCTAATAATTGTACATATGTCGAAACTCTTTTCAAATGTTCATTACAATTCAATGACTACACCAATACCAAATTCTTTGCAAAACTCAAATTTTTCCCAACAAATATATAAAAAAGAAAGCAAAGATTGGACTTCACGAATTTGGTATCCTGAAATAAGTTCTCATAATATATATATATATATATATATATATTTAACGAAAATGTTATGTTGTGATTTGTGAAATATAATCAGTTTTTTTGGTTTGGTTTTGCAGGATTTACTTATCAGAAAAATAGAATTTAATTGTATGCCGTATGTTTTTTTTTGGTGCACCTTGAATGATTTTAATATGCTAATTCATTTAACAATACATGTGAAAGATTTATAGAGAGAAGAGAGATTGAATGAACAATAGAGTGTATTTAATGTATATTCTGTGTGTTATTACAAAGAGGAATGAACTCTCTTTATAGAGAGTAGAGAGGCTAACGGAGGCTAAAGGAGCACCGAAAGGCTCCCAACATAATGATACAAAGCAAACCAAAAGCAAACTTTACATCTTGCCATTATAACCACTACTGATATAATATTAACAATACTGATATAATATTAACAGCCCCCCGCAAACTCAAGGAGGGTAAACATCGACCAAGTTGAGTTTGGAAACAAGATCACGGAAGCGCCCTGGAGGATGAGCCTTGGTGAAAATATCCGCAGGTTGATCGGTAGAACCAATAGGGAGAAGATGAACAGTACCACGTGTAACATGCTGGCGGATGAAATGACAATCAATCTCAATATGTTTGGTGCGATCATGAAAAACATCATTGTGAGCAATCTGAATGGCACTCTGATTGTCACAATAAAGAGAGGTATCGCCAGAAGAGGAAACACCCATATCAGTGAGAAGCCAGCGAAGCCAGAGAAGTTCCTGAGTAGTATCAGCAAGAGCTCGGTATTCCGCTTCGGTGCTAGAACGAGCAGTGAGGGATTGTTTCTTGCTACGCCAAGTAATAAGAGAATCCCCTAAGAAGAAGCAAAATCCCGTGGTAGAACGTCGATCCGTAGGATCCCCAGCCCAATCAGCATCAGAAAAGGCACGCAGTTCAAGGGAGGAGGAAGCAGAGTAGTGAAGGCTATGGAACAGAGTGCCTTTGAGGTATCGAAGGATGTGGAGTAGAGCAGTATAGTGGGGAGTGCGAGGAGCCGACATGTATTGACTAACAATGTGAACAGCATATGCAATGTCAGGACGGGTTACTGTGAGATAGACAAGACTACCAACGAGCTGGCGATAAAGAGTAGCATCAGTGAGGAGATCCCCATCGAGAGGAGTGAGACGAATCTGAGGATCAACTGGAGTAGAGGCAGTCTTGCAATCGGTAAGACCAGCACGAGCCAGAAGATCGGATGCATATTTGGCCTGAGATAAATAAGAACCAGTAGAATCTTGAGAGACCTCAAGGCCTAAAAAATAGTTAAGAGTACCAAGGTCCTTCATTTCAAACTGTTGGTGGAGAAAACGTTTCAGTTGGAGAATACCAGCTGCATCATTGCCAGTGATAATCATATCATCCACATACAAAAGGAGAAGAGTGGTACCATGAGGAGTAGTCCGTATAAAAAGAGCAGAGTCATAGGAGCTAGAGGTGAACCCAAAATCATGAATGGTAGAACTGAATTTAGCAAACCAAGCGCGGGGTGCTTGCTTGAGGCCATAGAGGGCACGCTGTAGTTTGCAAACCTTATGAGGTGGAAAAGTGGACCCAGGTGGAGGTTGCATGTAGACCTCCTCAAGAAGATTACCATTGAGGAAAGCATTTTTGACATCCATTTGAAAGAGCTTCCAGTGACGAGCAGCAGCAACAGCAAGTAAACTGCGAACAGAGGTAAGTCGAGCAACAGGAGAGAACGTCTCCTCATAATCAATCCCATATTCCTGGTTGAAACCCTTGGCAACAAGACGAGCTTTGTAGCGTTCAATAGAGCCATCAGAATGAGTCTTGATTTTGTAAACCCATTTGCAACCAATCGCAGATTTGCCAGAAGGAAGATCCACAAGATCCCAAGTATGAGTTTTGTCCAAAGCTTGGAGTTCATCAGTCATAGCTTGCTGCCAAAGAGGATTAGTACAAGCCTCGCGATAGGAGGTAGGTTCATAAGTAGAAAAGGCAGCAGATCCAACAATATAGTCACGAAGATGGACAGGAGGTTGAGTTACCCGGTGTGGTCGACCCGTAGGTGGATCGGTGGGAGGAAGAACCGGTGGAGAAGGAGGTGGTGTAAGGAGAGGTGGACCTTCAGGGAGAGCAGGCTGGTCGGGAGCAGGAGTGAGCACGGGCGTCTCAATGAAGGAGCAACCTGTATCAAAATCATTAGAAAAGAGATCTATGGAAGGATTAGTAAAGAGTGCATTAGTGGAAAGTGCGGGTAAGTGAAAAGAGGAGAGGGATGAAAACATTTTGTGTTCCCAGAAAACGACATGGCGGGAGATACGAAGACGTTGAGAGAGAGGGTCCCAACAGCGAAAGCCTTTATGTTCAATTCCATACCCAAGAAAGCAACAAAGACGAGAACGAGGTTCAAGTTTGGTGTGTTCGTGAGATTGAAGGAGAACAAAGCAGGTAGAGCCAAAAACCCGAAGATTACTATATGGAGGGGGAGAGCCATGCAGACGTTCAAAGGGAGTTTGATTATGAATGACAGGGGTAGGAGCACAATTGATGGTGTAGACAGCAGTGAGGGCAGCTTCCCCCCAAAAGTTTTCAGGGCAGGAAGAAGAGAGAAGGAGAGCACGAGTAGTGTCAAGAATATGCCTATGTTTCCGTTCAGCACGGCCATTTTGCTGGGACGTGCCAGCACAGGAACGATGAGGCAGTGTACCATGACTCTGAAGAAAAGAAAGGAAATCTGAATCCCGATACTCCATAGCATTGTCAGAGCGAAAAATTTTGATGGTTTTGGAAAATTGGGTATGGATCATTTGGGCAAATTTGTAATAAAGGATTTTTAGTTCAGACCGAGTTTTCATGAGAAAAATCCAAGTAAACCGTGAAAAATCATCAATAAAAACAACAAAATAACGAGATCCCCCCATAGTAGTAGTAGGAGAAGGTCCCCAAATATCCGAATGTATAAGATCAAAAGGTGCACAGGAAACAGAAGTACTTTTATTGAATGATAAAGCAGGTTGCTTGGCAAGTTGACAGGGTATACAATCAAAGGTGTCTGGAAGTACATGACCCAATTGTCCACTAGAAACCAAAGATTTTAAGCGATGAACAGAAATATGCCCTAGGCGACAATGCCAAAGATGAAAAGGAGAGAATGAGGAAGCAGATGTAGGAGCAGCGATCTGAGGAGAGTCAGGAACATGAAGGTGGATGAGCTCATAGAGACGTCCGTGCTTACGGCCGATCCCAATAGTCTGCCCCGTCTGAGGGTCCTACACCAAACAATGAGTAGAAGAAAATGTGAAAGTTAGACCAAGTTCACATAATTGACCAATAGAAATAAGGTTTAAAGTGAGAGCAGGGATATGATAAACTTGGGGTAAAGATAAAGAAGACGTGGAGACAGTACCGATGTGACGAACAGGCATGAGAGAACCATCAGCAGTTTGAATGGAGGGAATATGAGAAGATGAAGAGATAGAAGAAAATATAGTAGAACTGGAGGTCATATGATTACAACAGGCAGAATCAAAATACCAAGAAGAGTTACCTGGAGTCACAGACAAGGCAGTAGGAGAAGGTGTACCGGAGTCACAGAGAAGGCGTTTGAACATGGCCTCGACATCCGTGGGAGAAAAGAGAGGGGTAGACGGAGCAGGAGACTCAGAAAAGCCCTCAGAGGAGCCCTCAGAGACAGCAGCAGCAGTGTGATGAGACTGATTCCCGGAATGAGATCGATTCCCGGAACGATGAAAGTTCCCCCGGGAAGAACCACCGCGAGAAGAGTGGCTGTTAGACGATGAGCGAGATGGTTTGCGAAAACAATCCTGCGGTAGATGACCAGGGCTGAGTTTGTTGCAGTGTGGGCAGGTTCGGACAGGGCAATGGATCAGGAGATGTGTGGAAGGGAGGCCCCGATTGTGACAATAGAGGCAGTCAGTGGGCCGCTGGGGTGGCCGGTACGGAGGAGTGGCAAGAACAGAGTCCACATGATGAGTTTGGCGAGTACCAAGACGAGTCTCCTCCGATAGTAGCTCAGAAATAGCTTGTTCCAAAGTGGGCAAGGGATGGCGATGAAGCAGAGAGGCACGGACGGGCTCAAAAGAGGAAGTGAGAGCCATGAGAAAGTGTACCAATCGTTGCTGATTACGATAGGCAGTGAATAAAAGAGCATCTTCTTGGTGAGGCCAAGGCGGTTCGGAAAGAGCAAGCTGATCCCAAACAGAGTACATTTGAGACAGAAAGTCATTAATGGACTGATTGGATTCTTGGCGCATGCGGTGAAGTTGGCTCTGAAGTTGATATTGATGAGCTAAACCCGTAGTCTGGTATCTTTCTTTCAAAAAATCCCAGATGTCCTTTGCAGGGGCAGTGACAGAGTCAAGCTGAAAGCGTCCAAACTGGAGGCTGATAGAGGTAACAGAAGTGTTGCGAAACCAGGTAATGATTTGGTAATTCTTGCTGTCCCAATCTTCCAAGCGGTCGACAAATTTGTCAGCGGATTCAGTTTGCTCTTGGACGGGTTTGCGCACATCTCCAGTAATAATACGCCAAAGTTTCTTGCCTTTGAGGAAGCCAGACATGGCTTGTGCCCATAAGACATAGTTGGTCCCGTCAAGAACAACGGAAATAGGATGATGAGAAGAGTCTGGGCGATCCATGAAGGAAATCAACACAATAGATGCAGAGATGAAAGAATCGATCTGCTAGACAGAAAACAAAAGAGGAGGCTAGAATAAAAATCTAGGCTCTGATACCATGAAAGATTTATAGAGAGAAGAGAGATTGAATGAACAATAGAGTGTATTTAATGTATATTCTGTGTGTTATTACAAAGAGGAATGAACTCTCTTTATAGAGAGTAGAGAGGCTAATGGAGGCTAAAGGAGCACCGAAAGGCTCCCAACATAATGATACAAAGCAAACCAAAAGCAAACTTTACATCTGGCCATTATAACCACTACTGATATAATATTAACAATACTGATATAATATTAACAACATGTAACATAAAAACACTGAAAAAATATAATTTATGTGAAAAGAATCTTTACAAATTTAAATAGCGACAATACAAAAAATTGTTCATCTATGCGATACATGTTTTGTGTTATGGTGTAATCAAAAAATTGTTAAAGGTATTTCGAGAAAAGTACATACAAATTGATGACTTCAATTGTAAAAGTATTCACTTAAAGAGAACATAAAAAAGAACAGAGAAACCAAAAAAAACCCAAAAAACAAAAATATTTTGAATGCAGAAAATTTATACCACACACCGTGCCAAATTTTGTTAATCTTATGTTTTAAAAATATTTTTAAAAATCACAACTAACATGTTTTCAGAGATTCATTGAAAATTACATCTACACTCTTTTTGTAATACCCCAAACAAAAGTCATCAGCAAACATAACCAAACTCTCCCACCAATTAGCTTCCACCATATGAAAACTTGAAGAATAAAAAATACACAAATTATCTTCTCCAATTTCCTCAAACATATATAATTGGTTTTTTGTGCTTCTTGGAGGGGTTTAGTTTTCTCGGATACGATTGCCCTACAATTCAAACTCCCGTAGTTCTGAATCTGGTTACACAAGTGCAATATGAAACAAAAAAATGAATGAGAGTCCAAATCCAATAAATCCTAGAAAATTCATTAATCATCATAGATGCAAAAAATAGACTGCATTGCCAAGATTTTAGAGTCGTCACCTAAATGTTTTTGAAAAATTTAGGAAACCCGTGACTCGTGCCAAAGGCCACTTGTCCGTCATAACCAAAGTTGTTTTGGCTCGGAAACTTAGGTATGAGAGGAGAATGTCATGAATTGAGCATCCCACTCACCCGATCAAAGATCGGCTTTTACTAAGTCATGATGTGAATTTTATGGACATTATATACTCATATTCTGATTATTAATATACTAACATTACTATGTGAAGCAAACAGGTATAGACCATATCACTTACTTTGGAATGCTTTGATTTCATGCTTTCTTAAAAAGAGTTTTTGAATATGTGCAACTCAAAGGAAAAGCGAGCTCATATGTATAATAATCAAAGTCATTCCAATCTAAGCAAAATAGCCTTCATCCATAGGCATTCGAAGAGATATTTCAAGTAATGGGTAGTCTCATGGTAATATGCTTGACATGGCAACACAAAAGTAAAAATGTTCACCTAATACTCAAACGAAGGAAGCCAAAGAAAAGAAGATAGAAAAATGCATGATCCTAATATGTGAAGTGGCTAATGCATTACATACAAGAATGCATTTACTAGATTCGGGTATTAACATGATATGTGAATCAACTCAAAGCATGAGGTAGCGCACACAGGTCCAGCCCTGAGATTTTCGAGGCCCAAAGCCAATAATTAATTAATAAATAAATTTTTGGGGCCCTTCACATTTTTTTTTTCATTGAATAAAAAAAATGAAGATAAAAGATAAAAGATTTGTGTCAAAATCACAAAAAATACTTAGTATTATATTACAACAACTAATAAGTGTCGCTTGATCCTCGCTCTTCTTGCATTTTTAGAAGCAAATAAATCAATCATACTTGCATAATCTAGTTTTTTTGCAAAATCATTTTCAATGGATAACAATACTAATTATTTTAAATGGGCCTTTCAATTTTTTAATGGATCAATTTATTTTAAGTTAGTTTGGGTCTTCCTTAATTTTTTTTGAATTTAAAACATACCTAATATATTACAATAAACTATAATAGGAGGAGACCCTTTTTTTTTGGTCTATTTCAATGGATAACAATGTTAATTTTTTTTGAATGGGCCTTTCAATTTTTTAATGGGTCCATTTATTTTAAGTTAGTTTAGGCCTTCTTTAAATTTTTTTTTTTAACTTAAAACATACCTAATATATTAACTAAACCATAATAGGAGGGGCCTCTTTTTTGGATTTATTTTAAGGGGTCCTAGGCCATGGCCTGGTTGGCCCATGCCCAGGGCCCACTCAACCAGGCCATGGCCTTGAGCGCACATAATCAAGTAGGAAATGTTTAACGACATCAAATGTGATGAGTCGAACCTTAATGCATGCAAAAATGAATACAAAGCATGGAAATGATAAGAGAAAATATGATGCTATATATACAACTATAGTAAGCATTTAAATAAAAAGGAGAAAGATATGGGGGTTGGAAAACATACATCAAATGTTACAAATTTGCCCTCGTACAAGAGGGTCTGACCCTTAAAATAATAGGAGGAGACCCTTTTTTTTGGGTCTATTTTCAATGGATAACAATGTTAATTTTTTTTGAATGGGCCTTTCAATTTTTTAATGGGTCCATTTATTTTAAGTTAGTTTAGGCCTTCTTTAATTTTTTTTTTTTTGAACTTAAAACATACCTAATATATTAACTAAACCATAATAGGAGGGGCCTCTTTTTTGGATTTATTTGAAGGGGTCCTAGGCCATGGCCTGGTTGGCCCATGCCCAGGGCCCGCTCAACCAGGCCATGGCCTTGAGCGCACATAATCAAGTAGGAAATGTTTAACGACATCAAATGTGATGAGTCGAACCTTAATGCATGCAAAAATGGATACAAAGCATGGAAATGATAAGAGAAAATATGATGCTATATATACAACTATAGTAAGCATTTAAATAAAAAGGAGAAAGATATGGGGGTTGGAAAACATACATCAAATGTTACAAATTGGCCCTCGTACAAGAGGGTCTGAATGTACTAATTAACTAATTATTACAAACATAAATGAATGAACTAATTAATTATTAGCTAATTATTACAAAATATGAATCTCAAAGTGATTAATCTAAATGAATTAAATGAGAGGCAAGGACCCGAGTGCGCACAAGCAAGAACATCCTCCGGAAATCTCTCTGCTTGATGCCAGCAATTGCCCTGTTCGCAGTCAGAAACAGTTCTGTTTTGACGTCAGGATCTGCTCTGCTTATCTGAAATACTACCACTGCTGTACAAAAGTGGTGGCCTGCTGGCCGGCCAAAAGAACTGGTCAGCCGTACAAAATAATGTTTCAAAACACTAACTATGCGAGAAAATTAGACACCATTCAATGACTTTGAGTGTTTTGTGACAAAAGAAATAGTAGAATTTGGCATAAAGAATCCGTGTTGTATGTTTGTATTATTGTTATCTCAATCCATGTCATGCAGTATATTGAAGTTGTTTATAATTTCTTTTTTATTTTGAATTTTTGTACGAGAGTGTTTGGTACAATTTTGTTTACTTATAGTTAGAGACTTAAATAACTTTAAAAAATTAAAAAAATTGATTATCTAAAAGTTGCGAATGAGTATTCTTACAGTTTACAATTTTTACAATTAATTTCAGTTTACGAAAACTTACACCAAATATATCCCTTATCAATGTAAGAAAAAATAAGAACAATAATATTAGATATATCCGCAAGTCATATTATGCTGGTGTAAATCATTGAATCAATGGACTCTTTTATTTTCATAATTAAATTGGATGCAAAGACGGAACTAAACTTTTGTTTTTGAGGGGCCAAAACTTGAATAAAATGTGAGTAATGTCAGATATTTATAATTTATCCACAATTAGATGACAATGAATTAGATATTATATGATTGAGTTTGTAATAAATAAAAAAATTGATATGTAACGTGCAACCAAGAGATAAGTCCAAAAGAAAAAAAGAAAAAAATTAAAAGAAGAGAGAAAATAGAGAAAGAAGAAAAAATTACAAAAGATAAGAGAAAGAGAAGAGCTCATGAATTGCTTAAAAATAAATAAGCAGAATAAAAGGCCTGTTTGGCAGAGTTTAATTACAGCTTATTTCAGCTTTCAGCTTAATTTAAGCTATTTTGATGTGTTTGGTTTAGCTTTTAGCTTATAGCTTATAGCTTTTTGGAAGTCAGAAATCAGCTTATTCTTTGAGTGGGGTAGGAGATGCTTTAAGAATAAGCTGGAAATCAGCTTAAGCTGAAAGTTATAAGCTATAAGCTGTTTAGGCATAAGTTATAAGCACTTTCCCATAGCTCTACCAAACAGGGCCAAAGAAGAGTTGTGGGCCCAATACACTTGTACACATAGGAAATAACAATAAAAAAAGAAAAAGAAAAATTACATGCAGGTGGGAAAAAGAAAAGAAAATTATCAATATATAGGGAGTGCAAGTGACACTTATGCCCCCATAGCTTTTCATTTACACCCCATCACAGGTACACTTGCACCCTCTATGTATTTGCAATTTTTTTTTCCGTTCTCTTACCTGCATGTAGTTTCCTCCCCCAAAACCCCTTGCAGTTATAGGTCCATTCCTAATTGAGTGAGATTGTTAGTGAAAATTATTAGTGAGGGAAATAAAAAAAAATTGTATTTGTTTGTAATATATTTTAGTAAGTGAATTAACTATATGAATACCATAAATATCTTTTGGTGTTTTTGATAAATTTTAATATTATAGATTATATTTTATAAATATTTTGTTGCACTATATTATTTTAATATAATATATATATATAATGACATTATACTAAAAAAAAAAAATCACACACACAAACACATAGCCGACACAATACACATCCTAAGCAAAAAGTTTTTTTTTTTTCAAACTAATTTTCTCACCAGTTTTAAAACCTAAACCTTAGAGGTTTTTACTAATCCCTTTTTTAATTTTACAAACAAACACCATTTTAGTAAGTCTCATATATATCCTAATCCAATCTTATCTTCTATGCGTAAGGATCCTCTAGAGTTAATCCCCTAGAGTGATCTCCTAAAGTGCTTAATCGGACGGCTGAGAATAAAACTCACCAAAACGACGTCGTTTTGGTGAGTATTTTGAAAAAAAAAAAAAAAATCAGATTCGAGGATTTCAAAATTCCCCCCATATGGCTGAAGAACTATACAGACGGCGGGAATGTCACGACCCAAACCCGCCCCTATGGGTTTAGCACCGTAACCGGCCAGTAATCTGTGATTACCGAAGGCCTGTTTAACAGTAGAACAGTAAAACAGAGTACAGGGGCATAGCGGAAGCCAATACAGTAAATAAACAATGTCCAATGAGCTGTGACAGTCTGTATGCAAAAAGACTTTTCATACATATATACAGTCGGTGACCAAACAGTATGCACATCATAACAGGACAGTCTATACATACATGTACATTCAGAACAGGGATCTAATCCCTATTAAACAGGACAGTAACAGTCTATACAGTCTATACAGTAAACAAAACAGTTATAGAGACAGACGGGGAATATTAAAACACCCCTAAGCCAAAGCTTGAACGGGCTTGGAACCTCACGGTGAGGCACAATGGTTAACTGACAAAACAAAAGCTTGCCTGACGCTCCTAGCAGCGGTCCGGTGCCTGAACACCTACATATATATATGAGCAATGAGCTAAAGCCCAGTGAATAACATAATGCGTAAAGAGGTTAGCAAAGAATGTCCCTTCAGTATTTTAACCAGTCGTTTGCCTTGGTAAATTAGTTATACGATCGGTGGCTTACATTTCATGTCATATCAGTCATTTAGAAATCATAGTAATCGTACGTGGCACATCCGTTAGCAGAACAGTACAGTAGTAGTAGTGTCAGTACAGTAGCAGTAACGGTACAATGCAGTAACAGTACGGTAGCAGTACAGTAGCAATAACAGTAACAGTGCAGTAACAGTAACAGTAACATTAACAGTAACATTTCAGAAAACAGTACAGTTCTTATGGACTCAAGAGGTGTCTCGCACAGATTCTAGAGGTGGCTCACACTATAGCACTTAGTTCCGTACAGCACTTTGTTTCGTGTTTCACAGATTGGCTTTAAACCCAGATTTTACATATGTATGGACTCAAGAGGTGTCTCGCACAGATTGAGGGAGAGTGTGTAAAATCTTAGTCACATTTATGGCTTAGTCATGTTCATGTGCATTCACATCATGTGGCCTTGCTAAGTTTGCATTCATGAATCTTGCATGGTTTTGTGCTTATATGGTTTTCCTAAGTGTTATATGCATGCTTTGTTCCTCCCTTGCTAACCCAAGACTAAGTCATGCCGAGCCTAAGTTATGTTAAGCCTAGATCATTCCAAGCCGAGGTCATCTTAAGCCTAGAACTACTTTGGAACCACTTTGGTTGACCTCCACCTTCACCAAGGCATATTGGCCGAGATGTTATCTTTGTACCTAAGTGATCTTGTCCTGGAGTGGTATGACCTAGACCGAGGTGTGGCACATCTAGGCCAAGGTGTGGCACAGCTTAGTCAAGTGTTGTCCTTCCTAGCCGAGGTCATTGCCATCTTAGTTGCCGAAGCTTTGTCCTTAGCCGATGTCATCACTTGCCGGAGTGCCTTGCCGTGTAGCTTGTTAGATACGCTTTGTCTTACGCAAGTCTTGTCAATCTATCACCTTTTTGAGGAGAACCAACCAGCCGTTGCCACGTGTCCGAGCTGAGTGTTAAATCAGCCGGCAGAGAGAGAAACCTATCATTTGTTATACCCTTGTTTTAAAGAGGAGAGAGAAGCTCTAGAGGAAGGAAGAGGAGTTCTTGAGGGGGAGTAGAGTTCCGAGCTTGATCCCTAGGAATCAAACCGTTAGATCCGTGCCTCAAGGTTAGATTCTTGATCTGCTCATATTGTTCTTTATGTTCATGTTATTGCATTGCATGATTGAATATGATTTGTAAGCCATGCATTGCTTTGAAGTTCGGTTTTAGGAAGAGGAAATAGTATTCATGTGTTCTTCAAGAAAAGTCATGTTTTGATCCGAAAGCTCATGCCAAGATCCATGTTTTTGTGTTTGTTTTCATACGACCTTTAAGTATGGGTACCCAGGTCCATGTTTTCGAACTCATAGCATGAAAACCCAGATTTTGTATAAACAAGTTATGATTTTGGCATTCATCTCATTCATGTTCTTCATGTTCTTCATGGGTGGAAACCCAGATCTCCAGACCTCACTTCCTTAAGTGTAGTTGCCGAGATCCCTCTTGCCTAGACCTCACACTTAGGCCAAGCATCGTATCTCACCTTGGCCTACCTTGCATGATCACTTACACCTTTAGTTTGTCTCGCATGAACCTCGGCATGCAGCCGCACGCCGAAGCCTAGGTAACCACACCTCGGCCAGGTGGTGTGGGACCTCGGCAAAGACCTGGTTGGTACCCAGCATGTCTTCCTGACATGTAAAACAGTGTTTTGATTTCCAGCATGTTTTTCCCGAGATCATTTGCATACATGTAAGACTTGTTTTGAGAAGTACATTCAGTAGATTTTGCCATGTGTTTGTAGGACTTGGACCTTTGCCTTGATCCCGACGTCCCAAGAACTATGTGAGTGGTATTTTTAATAAAGTTATGTTATAAAGATTTGATAAAGCCTTGTTTCGTTTTGATAAAAGTATTTGATCTAGCATGAATGATTATCCCTAGTTTTATGTATCAAGTAAGCTTTGTTTTGATGACATTCTTGGAAAGTACTCTCGTGTTAGGAGGCTACGGGCCTTTGTAACACAAGTCCCTTGTGCTAGAGGACTCTAAACTTTTGTAGCACCCTTGTTTGAGATATCTCCCTTGCCACCGACAGCCTTGTGCGGGTGGGTTGACTAATCGATTACGGATCGTGCAGTCCCTTGTTTTGCCACCGACGGTCTATGAACGGGTGGATTTGTCTAATCGATTACGGATCGGTTATTCCCTTGTTTTTGTTAAGTATGTCCGGAATGTCATCCCTTGTATTATGTAGATGTTATTAACATCCAAAGTAAGTAAGCAAGTTTTGTAAGATCAAGATTGATGAATACGGTTCATCCTATGTTTTGAACAAGCTATGATATGTATGTTTTGCAAAGATCTCGGATGTCATTCACTTAAACCTTTATTACTTGTACCATTCACTGAGTATCCAAGCTCACCCTCTCTATATATATATGTAGGTAACAAGCAAGAAGCCGGCTACGCCGAGATGTGTGTTTTGTATGTATGTTATGTCGGCAGTTAGGATGTCGGCAATCTGGAAGATTATGCCTCTCGACCTTATATTTCATGTATTTTGTTTATGTCGGCTTGAGAAGCCGTTTAGTCAAGATGTAATATGTATTTTATTTTGCTTATATTCAAGTTGTAAAGCTATGCAAAGATGTATGCCATTTCATTTGACTTATGCACAGCTCTTATGGACTAATTAGATTTGTATATATTGCTTCCGCACATGTTAGCCCCATATGTATACTCTGATTGTGTGTGATCTTTGTAAGTTGGCCTTCGGTAATCTCGAATTACTGGCCATCACGGCACCATTCTACTAGGAGCAGTTTGGGGTCGTGACAGTTAATCATTTCAGTTAATTTTGGTATTAATCACCAATAATTCCAATTTTTAATCACAAATAATGGTTTACCAACTCATTAAAATTTCCAACATAAAATATTACACGTCACACGATAGTAAACAATGTACAAAATTTAAATAAACAATTTATTTAAACCATGGTATAAAATAATGATGTAGATACCAAAAAGAAGAAATAAATCATAATCACACACGTGCATGGATTTTTAATCTACAAGATTATATTAGCACCATATTAAATTTTAGTCCAAAGAAAACAATTGAAGAGATTTTTTTTTTTTTTTTATTCCTCCTTAATCTGTCAAAATTTTCAGAATGTATATCTTGCAAATGAAATTATAAATAAATTACTTATACAACTCTAAAATTCATATAAGTCTACAGAATACTCAATAAACAGGTTATGGTCGTTTTTCAGAAAGCAGTTTCCAAAAATAAATTATAAATAATTCTTAAAAATTCCAAGAATGTTCATGACACAGATTTATCACATTTTCTTAAATTTATAAATCAATTACATAATCTAAAAATTTATTATGAAAATAGACTTCTCAAATTTCATTTTTTGCTTAGAAATTATCAGATTTGGTTTAATATAAAATTTTTAATGATTTTTCAAACACATAATAAAATCTGCCTATAGCTCCAGATTTGGTTAAAAATCTGTATAAATTCGTACAAAACTCAATAATTGTTGAAAAATTTTGTGGATGAACTAGACATCATTATAAACAACTTTGTAGAAGAAATCATCTTCAAATTTCGAGTATAAAATTGTCTAAAAATTCATACAACTTTCTGACAAATTTAAAGGGCCAAATAACATCTTCAATAATTTTTTTAATGGCATAAACTACACATGCAAGTTCAAACTCCACAATATTATCATGATTTTCAGACTACCAATATTTGATATACCATCATAAATTTTCATACAATTATAAATAAAATTCTATCTGCAAGTTTAAATATTTTATCATATGTATATAATCTGAAATTTCAAATATAAAAAAAAATGAGAAGGTTGAGAGGGTTTTCTTACCTATTAGCCTTCAAGATCTTCCTTTCTTTAATTTTTTAGCTTCCCATGAAATTCCTTCTAGCAAAGAAAATTGAATAGGCTTCAATACTCTCTTATTTTTCACTCCCTCTCCCTCATTCTCGGCTCTCTCTCTCTCTCTCTCTCCCTCTAGGACTCTCACAGCACATACCCATCAATTGCTAACCCAAACACCTTTAACTCCTTAGTTATACACACACACACATGCACCTCTCTTCTTTGCTGTCAACACAGCACACGTGCACACACTTTTTGAAGTCCACCTCAAGACTTACATGCACACACACACACAAGCACATCCCTCTTGTTGACACATATTGCACACGTGCACCTTGGTCAAGCTTCCAGCACATCACTTACACATGCACACACAAACAGATTTCTTTGTACACACACTTGGGTTTCTTAGCACACCCTCACTTCATATACACCCATAATTTTTTATCCTTCCATAGTTTAATTTATGATTAAGATTGATTTAATTAAATAAAACATATTCTTAATAAGTCTTGATTGACACAAAATTAGTTAATTATATCTAATCTCAAATCCCACCTAATTTAATTAGTCTAATTGACTTCCATTAGAGTCTGATTAAATATGTATATATATATATTTGGGTTTTAGTATATAAAATATTAGGTTTCAGTGTAATTTGATCACAAAAAAAAATATAAAGAAAAATATAATAAAAATATCATAAGGTTCAGAAATTTATATTGAGTGATAATATAAAGTCAAAAAAAATATTTTATTTTATTTTATTTTAAATAAATGTTCAGTATAAAAATATACAGACTATTAAATTCAAAATATTGTGAATAATTATTTAAGAAAATTAAAAATATATATTATTATTATATAAAAATACGGGGTTTCACATAAGCCTCCGGATTCGAAGCGCCCTTCGTGGATATCACGATTGGCCGACATAAGTCTCCAAATTCGCAGCCCGTTCGGCGCAAGACGCCTTTGGGCCGATTAATTCTCTGGATTCAGAGCGCCCTTCGTGGATATCACGATTGGCCGACATAAGTCTCCGAATTCGGAGCCCCTTCGGCGCAAGACGCCTTTGGGCAGATTAAGCCTCCGGATTCGGAGTGCCCTTCGTGGATATCACGATTGGCCAAGTATCCGAATTTGAAGCCCCTTCGGCGCAAGACGCCTTTGGACCGATTAAGCCTCCGGATTCGGAGTGCCCTTCGTGGATATCACGATTGGCCGACATAAGTCTCCGAATTCGGAGCCTCTTCGGCGCAAGACGCCTTTGGGCCGATTAATCCTCCGAATTCGGAGCGCCCTTCGTGGATATCAGGATTGGCCGACATAAGTCTCCAAATTCGGAGCCCCTTCGGCGCAAGACGCCTTTGGGCAAATTAAGCCTCTGGATTCGGAGCGCCCTTCGTGGATATCAAAATTGGCCAAGTCTCCGAATTCTGAGCCCCTTCGGCACAAGACGCCTTTGGGCCGATTAAGCCTCCGGATTCGGAGCGCCCTTCGTGGATATCACGATTGGCCGACATAAGTCTCCGAATTTGGAGCCCCTTCGGCGCAAGACGCCTTTGGGTAAGTCTTCGAATTCGGAGCCCCTTCGGCGCAAAACGCCTTTGGGCAGATTAAGCCTCCGGATTTGGAACGCCCTTCGTGGATATCACGATTGGCCAAGTCTCCGAATTCGGAGCCCCTTCGGCACAAGACGCCTTTGGGCCGATTAAGCCTTCATCCGTACAAGTGGCGCTTGGGCCGAATAAATACTCTGGATTCGGAGCCCCATCCGTACAGATGGCGCTTGGGCCGAATAAATACTCCGGATTAGGAGCGCCCTTCGATGATACCACAATACACTGCAAAAATGGAAGCATGCAAGCATCCAAGATGAAATGTTTCATTAAATTGAACTGGCACAAGCCGCATAAAAATAAATTAAAGCACGCAAGCATTCAAAATGAACTGTTTCATTAAGTTATACCAGCACAAGCCATATAAACATTAGCCGAAAACATGCAAGCATTTAAAATGAAATGTTTCTTTAAACTGGTCGATTGGCAGGAAGCGTATTAACATAAGTTGAAAAATGCAAACATTTAAAATAGAGTATTTTATTAAATTAATCAATAAATACATAGTCGGCGCCCAATGTGCATTGGAGCGTTTACAATATGTTCAATTTTATTCGGCGTCACCCTCGTCATCGCTCTTCTCAATTTCGAAAGCGCCAAAAGGAAAATGATGACGTTGGTATAATGGCAACGCCGATTCAACACCTGCTTCTTGGAGAGCTTCTACGGCTTTGAGAGCCTTGATCCACCCATGCCTAAAACCCCGATACTCGCATTGGCATACTTCCTCGGCGAGTTTCTCTTTGGTCTTGTCTATCCCGACTCTCCGGCCGTCGTGAAAGCCTTTTTCATAACCCATGGACCTTGCATTCTCTATTGCAAACATGCTTGTCGTATCTCGATCGGCAATCGCATGACTTATCAGCCGTTGGGTCACTCTTTCTTCCACGACCGGGTTAGATTGTCCGGCCGCACGCGGCTCGCCAGTTTGGGCCTGCTTCAGCTCACGCTCGGCTTTCTCCGCACGAGCCTCCAAGTTTCGAATTCGTTCGTTCTTTTGCTCTATCTCCCGCCGTGCGGCACGTAGACGCATGCCGACTTCATAGGCGGTATACAGCCTTTTCACTGCTCCATGGATGCCCTCTCGAAACACTTCGAAATCCTGTCGACCAACCATCGACTGCTAGACTTCCGGTGGAAAAATCTGTCGAGTGAACTCGACTGCTACACCTGGGTCGTTAACTGTCACGACCCAAACCCGGCCCTATGGGTTTAGCACCGTAACCGGCCAGTAATCCGTGATTACCGAAGGCCTGCTTATCAGTAATACAGTATAACAGAGTTCAGGGCCTGGCGGAAGCCAATACAGTAAATAAACAGTGTCCAATGAGCTGTGATAGTCTGTATGCAAAAAGATTTTCCATACATATGCATATTAACAGTCGGTACAGAACAATATATACAATATTTACAAACACTCAATATAGGGACTTAATCCCTACTCAACAGTGCAGTAAACATTCAGACTATACATTCAATCCAGTTATTACAAAACAGTAAGACAGTACAGTAGGGGAAATACTAAAACACCCCTAAGCCTTGGCAAGGTAGGCTCGGAACCTCACAGTGAGGCACATAGGCTGGCTTGACAAAACTGAAGTAACCCTGACGCTTCTAGCCGCGGTCTGGTGCCTGTACACCTACATATATTTATGAGCAGTGAGCTAAAGCCCAGTGAATAATATAATGCGTAAAGGGGGTTAAGAATAAATGTCCTTTCAGTATTAAAACCAGTCATTTCAGTCAGTTTTATCAGTCATTCAGTTTGTGGCTCATATGTCAGGCCATAACAGTCATTCAGTTAAAATAGTGATATGTGGTACATCCCTTGGCGTAACAGTACAGTAAACGGTAGGTCTTAAAAGACCGGGTCTTAACAGACCAAACAGTAAATGATGGCCATCAGTAGCAGTACAGTAACAGTAGCAGTAACAGTACCAATTCAGAGAACAGTACAGTACTTGTGGATTCAAGAGGTGGCTCCCACTGTAGCACTTAGTTCCGTAGATTCTAGAGGTGGCTCCCAGTGTAGCACTTTGCTCCAAATCAGTAATACCGGGATTCAAGAGGTGGCTCCCACTGTAACACTTAGCTCCGTAGATTCTAGAGGTGGCTCCCAGTGTAGCACTTTGCTCCATATCGGTAATACCGAGTGGCCATCACAACAGTAAACAGTAGTGGTTCCAAACTTGGGAACCGACAGAGATCTCTCTGTCACAGTATGTGGATTCAAGAGGTGGCTCCCACTGTAGCACTTAGCTCCGTAGATTCTAGAGGTGGCTCCCAGTGTAGCACTTTGCTCCATATCGGTAAACAGTAGGTGCCAAGGATGCCATAGTACAGTTCCAAATATAACTCATACGTTCATTTAGTATACAGTATCAGTTCAGTGGACAGTTCAATTCAGTAAGCAGTGTCAATTCAGTAAACAGTTCAGTTCAGTGAACAGTATCAATTCAGTAGACGGTGTCAATTCAGTAACCAGTTCAGTTCAGTTCAGTAAACAGTTCGATAAGATAGACAGCTCAATAAGGTAAGCAGTTCAATAAAGTAAACAGTTCAGAAGATAATCATTTTTGGACATATCTTTACACAGTTGTTACTCACAGAGTTCTGGGCTACAGTATGCTAGAGCGTCTCCTCGGTAAGCCAACCCTACACAGTATACAGGATGAACACACACTAAGCTATACAGTTGGGGGAAGATCAATAACTTACCATAATTTACCTCGGTGTGTTCTACATCTATATCCTCATTAAGATGTCTTAAACTAGGCCTAAGAATGCCTAGAATGGGATGAGGATGCAAAGATGCACTTAGAAAGTACTTTACAAAATTTGCTGAAAATAGGCGCTTCGCTCGAGCGAGCCTTCCTTCGCTCGAGCGAGCTTCCAAAATCAAAGGCTTCGCTCGAGCGAACAATCCTTCGCTCGAGCGGTCTGATGAACAGTAAAAGTACTGGTTGCTCGATTTTTACGCGCGATACCACGCTCGATTCTCGCTCGAGCGAGCTTGCAAAACCAAAGGGCTCGCTCGAGCGAGGAATCCTTCGCTCGAGCGAGGAAGCCAAATCTGGAATTTCCAGATTTGTCTCCCAAGTTCGAACCAAGCATTCAACAACCCAAAACTCAACCTCTTGGGCCCAAATTCTGGAAAAGCATTTCAAACTCATAGTACAACAAGTTTTAAAGCTCAATTTGTACATGCAAGGGCCAAAGGTGAGTCAATTAAAGCCATTTATCAAACACATTTTCAAGAACACTTTCAAAACATGCAATGTATGGGTTTTTAACCAAAATCAAGCTTTCATTCTTGCTCAAAGGAGCTCAATAGTTGGAAAACAAACTGAAAACATGAACTTTGATAGAACATGAGCATGCATGTACAATCCATCATGAATTCCACTCCAAAATGCACCAAAATGGCCATGCATGCAACAATCCAAGCAATATTCAACCTCTATGCACTAAATCATGGCTTGATTCTACAATGGAACCTAGAACTTGCAAGATGGAGTTCAAGGCAACAAAAGAAGATGAATATTTCTTACCTAGAGTGTTGATTTCAAGTCTAGCAAGCTCAATTTAGCAATTATGCTACAATCTTCAAGTTCTTTAGCAAATTCAACAAATGAACCCAAATTTTCTCTTAACTCTCCCTCTCTCTAACTCTTGGTCGGTTGTAAAGGCAAGAAGGAGCTGATCAATTGTTGATCTAAGTGTATTAAGGCCCTCTAATGGTAATAAACAAAGGGGCCACTCACATGGCAATTTCGTAAATAGGTTGAACTTGGCAATTAACTCATTTAAATCTAATTTAATCATTCCTAATCAATTTTCAGATAAATATACCATTAAATCAGAAATATTCTACTGATCCTGGAACACTAAACGGTTTCTAATTCGGCCGCCGATAAGGCCTTCAATTAGCAGTTTAAACACATAAACACAAACAGATAATCAATCAATCAAACAGATGCAATATACAATTCAATAGACAAACTTATTCAATTTCAGTTTCGATTTCAATCAGTTTATTCAGTAACTCAGTTAATCCAATTACCAGTCGTTATCAGTTCAGTTTAGCAATGATCAGTACATAATTCAGTGGTTTAACGGTAATCAGTACGAGGGTTGTTACATTAACAATAGAATCCGCCTCCGTCATCGGTTTATTCCTCATAAAAATCGCAAAGCTCAACGGTCGCGGTGTCGCATCGGATTCACTTCTTGGTCGTGGTTGGGGTGAGCTGCCCCGTTGTTGTTTTTTCCTTCTGGGTGATTTACTTCGACGACTTGGGGGCTGACGCTTTTCCCGTTCCCTCGACGTCCTACTTCCCGTGCGTGTTGGTTCGCCACTGCGATTCATTTTAGTGTCAAGCTCAGCCAATGTCTGCCCCTCTCCTTTGCAGTTGAAGAATAGTCTATTTGACATTCGCACTTATCTAACCTTCCGCAATAAACTGGTTTAAATTGAATCTGAACACAATAAGTGGATTTACGGGCGCGAAGAACTCACCACATTTATTCTTAACACATGTAGCGCCCCCGAGGCGATTTCATTAATGCCAAACTTCAAAAGCCCAATGCCGATCGACATGTGCCGCAGCCACTCCATGAACTTATAGTATTCGGCCTTTGGAGTTCATACATCGGTTGGGGCAGGGGGCAGATTTATTAATCTGATCGGCCAAATATCTAGGCCTAATGCCGACCAACGTGTGCCGCAGCCACTCCATGAACTTATAGTATTCGGCCTTTGGAGTTCATACATTGGCTGGGGCAGGGGCAGATTTATTAATCTGATTGGCCAAATATCTAGGCCCAATGCCGACCGACGTGTGCTGCAGCCACTTCATGAACCAATAGTATTTGGCCTTTGGAGTTCATACATTGGTTGGGGCAGGGGCAGATTTATTAATCTAATCGGCAAGTGTACACGGATGTTTTATCCCAAGTAGCAAAAAGCAATACTATTCATCAATAGCAAAATTAAGCACAAATAATAGCAAAGTACAAAGGAAATTTTCATTAGTAAACTGGGTGTAGACAGTAGCCATTTTACATATGAAAACTACTAAACAAAAAGCTACAACTTTGCATGGAAGATGCCTAGAAAAAACTTAACAAAAATAGTAGCCATTTTACACATAAGAACTACTAAACGAAAAGCTACAACAATACATTCAAAATCTCTAACAAAAACAACTAAATTATCGCCCTAATCAGTCCTCGGGGTCAGACTCCAGCGGTTCAACGTCCACTTGCTCGTATGGAATCGGCATAGCCAATGTCACATTTGCAGCAGCAGGGGCTTTGAACCAGCCGTGTTTGAATCCCCGATTCTCAAATTTGGGGACTTCTTCCACATAATTTGCAAGGGCGGCGCCTTGCCCAGCCTCGTACGCCTTGGAAGCCTCGGAGTCGGCTATATCCTTTGCCTTCTTCGTTTCTTCCAAGTCGGCCTCCAGTTTGGCAATCGCCTCTTGGGCTAACTTGAGCGCACCTTCACTCACGTTTGCCCTCTCCTTGGCAGCCAATCTAAGATGGTCTGAATTTCTCGCCCTTTCCATCTCGGCCTCGGCCTTTGCACTTTCTATCATCGCCCTCACTGCTTTGAACTCGGTCCTGCTCCTCTCGCCTTCAACTTCTGACTTCAAACGACCAATTTGTTCGATGGCGTCATGTTGGCGCCGGCCTATCTCGGCTATCCTTTTGACCGTCTGCAAAACAGGAAATCAAAACCCAAACAATATACACATAAAAGCAAAACACAAGATCAAGTTATATACCAAAAGAGCTGATTAAGCGGCTAATGCTATTGCCAACAGATCCGGCTCCGCCCGGAAAGCCGCCTTGTCAGCCGACAGTGAGATCGACGAAGCCATGCTCAACGCCATGGCTAGGTCCTTCATAGCCGACGCGTCAGAGGAGATCGGCATGTTTTTTATCTTTGGTTGAACGACAAAAGGCACAACCACATCCGGCTCCTCTAAGCACGGCCGTTTGTCAGCGGGGTTTTTTTCAGAGCCGGCCTCGACCTCGGCAGGACGTTTCCCCGCACCTCGCTCAGTTTCCTGATTCACCTGGTCTACCGGCTCCGACTCGACATTCCGGGTTTGAGCCGTCTCCATTTCGATAACGGGCAGGGAAGGCTCAGCATCGACGGCGAGCGGCACTTCCGATCGAATGGCCTCTGGCATTTCCGATCGAATAGCCTCTGCTCTCCGCCGCGCGGCCATTCTTTCGGTGTTTTTTTTTTTGGCAAGTTGGGTGAGTGACAACCCGGCCATGTCGTCAGGGTACGAGCCGGGAAGGTCTTCTAATCCAGTAAAGATGTCGTCGAATGAGACGTCCCCTCGGCCCAAAGTGGACGGAGGGTTGGCTGAATTGAGGCCGGCTTCCTCAAACGCCAACTTCAAAGCCTTGTCTACTTCGGCTTCGGATTGGTTTGACGCTTCAGCGACCTCCTCAGCTACCTCAACCTGCTCCGAGTCGGATCCGTCCAAACCAACTTGCTGTAAGTTTTTGAAGTTGGTTAAAACAAGAGCCGTAAGAGACTCTTCGCCCCTCAGAATAGGGATGTTTTCTGCCGCCGAAAACGTCGTATACGTCAGCTCGTATCGAAGAAGAATATGGGCCGCCCTCCCTTGTTTCTGAAGACTTGGACGGCCGAAGTATTTGAGCGCGACTTTAATTTCTGCGAGAACGACGTCGTCGGTTGAAATCAAAACTTTCTTCAAATCGTTTCCTGCACAAGAAAAACCATGAGACTGCAAAAATAAAGCCTTGTAAATTTAAGAAAAATAAACGCAAAGAGCTATACGGCCACCTCGTTCGGCCCTCCATCTAGGAATAGGATCTAGGCGGTCATCGCCTTCGTCGAATTCCCAGTTACCTCAGACAACGACCATGACATCATCGACTCACTTGCCAGAGCTGGAAAACATAGTTACCAATTGATGGTCGGTGTCCTTGGCCGTAAGGAAATAGCGCCCATGCTGGCCAGAAGACTTGACCAAGGCATAACAATGCCAAATAGCAGGTATGCCGAGATTAATCCTAGGGCGACGATGTAACTCTATAATCCCTATTACGATTCTAAAAAAGTTGACATTGGGTTGGGAAGGGATTAGACCCCAATGGCGAAGGACAGCCCTAAGGAATGGGTGAAGGGGGAAACGGACTCCGCCCTCTACGATCAATAAGAGAGGGAAGACGATTGTGCTTTCATCAGCCCTCTCCATATCAAGGGTGCCGTCTGTCACAAGTGACAGACGGACGTCATCAGGAATAGAAAAAAAGCGTCGAAAGCCAGAGACTCGATCCGTGGAGAGGAGGTCTTTCAAATGCTTTGTCATTTTCGTCAGTCTATAGGAGTATGCTAAACTAAAAACAAACCAGGAAAAGGGATTCAAAGCAGAGAGGAAAAGAACTTACAAGAGACGGAGAGGACAATGAAGGATAAAGGGAAGTTGCAGAGATGAGTCGGAAGGCAGTCCAAAAACTTCAAGCATAAAAAAATGTGTATGTATTCGAAGAGACGACAAAATTTTAAATCACAATAAATGGAAGCGTACGAAGGGGCGGGAAGTTGAAATGATGACCGAAAGGCGTGTGCTCTGACATCCGTGTTGGAATGAGGTTAGCCGCCAAATTTCAACTCTGACTTTTCGAGTTCGAAACCAAACACACCAGCTAACTGTTGTTAGTGGAGTGTTTGGGGAGCAATTATGGGGGCCGAATATTGGGACACGTAAAGAGGCCGAATAGTTGGACTTGGAGAGTCGAAATTCATATGTCGCATTTGGCCCCATCTTATACATGCAAATCCAGCAGTACCCTATTCGGCCAAATAACCAGCTGAGTAAGGGGCCGAGTGAAGAGCGGTTTGCAACAAAAGGAGCCGAGTAAATAGTTATACGACGAATTGAAGGTCGGCCCAGCCTTGAAGCCCAAGAAAGAAAAAGATATAAATAGAAGAATATCATCCAGAGAGAGGTATGTGAGAATTAGTATGCTTAACTTAAGATACAAGCAATCAAGAGAGTATACACTGACTTATCCGTTGGAGTGCTAATTCCGGCACCCCCGACCGGAGTGTTCATTCTTTTTCAGGTTACTAGCTGAGGATCACGAGCGTCTCATTGGATCCAGAGAGTATTTCCAAACCACATCATCACATTTGTGTTTTCAAAAATTAAACTTAATAGTAGAAAATTCTAAAGTTGGAAATTTAATTCAAAACTAGTCTCACCATTTACCCTAGAATCAAACATGGTGAAGAAAGTTTCCAAGAAGATTAGAGGGGTCGCATCGGTCTCACTTATGACCCAATTAACCTTAGACAAAACTTTCAAGAGCATGTTAACTCCTAGTCCATGGGAAACAAATTTAGAATTAAGTTTTCTAGGAAATCAATTAGTTTAAAACAAACTAAGTTTCAAAACTTACAAGGAATTAAAAAATTACTAACCAAATTACAAGCATTTAAAAAAAATTGTTACAACAATTGCAAGCAAATAAAATGCTTTTAAGAAATTACAAGCAAACAAACTTGCTTCAACATATTGGTAAATAACCACAACTAAAGCTCAAGCAAAAAATGCTTCAATCATAAAGAAAAGTAACTGATCCATAAAGATTCTATTTGGTCCAAAATTCCTTTTTACGCATAGGTATTTGTAACAACCCCTACCTATGGATAACTGCTAAACCATTACTAATGATGCCTAATAAGTAATTAAGGTAAAATTTTGAATTAATTGCATGTGTGCTGCATTATTTGTGTTTCTATCTGTCTATCGTAGAAAGATCTATTCGTATTTCTGTTTTGTTTTGCGAATTGAAGGCCTTATCGGCATCCGAACACGAAATTGACTTGATTTATGTGGTATTTGAAATTTTTAGAATTTTATGGTGGGTTTAATTTAAATTCGATACGGAACGAAATAATTAGAATAATTAAGTATAAATTGCTTAGGCTAAGCTAGACTCATTAGTGAGCCTTATAAGGCAACTCTCAACACCTTTTATACACTTTACACTCTCAATCCCTCATCTTTGAAGACTACACTTAAGAGAGAGAAAGGAGAGAGGAGAGAGGAGAGAGAAGAGAGAAGAGAGAGAGAGAGGAATGAAGACTTGAGTTCAACCAAAGAGACTTGCTAGAGAAATGAAGGGAACTAAAGAGAATTAGCTTGATCACTCAAGAATTGGACCACTTGAAGCTCAATTGGGAAGTTTAGGTGAGAATTCAAGGTTTTAATGATGTAATTAAGTTAGCCAACTTATGAGTTCAAAAGAAATTCTATATTAAGACAAGAATTGAGCTTGGATAGATGACTTTGGGAGTCTATCATGCATTCATGCATAATTCTCATAAATTTGTAAGCTGATTATCAAGAAATTCCACATGTATGCCCATATCTTGGTTTTGTTCAAGGACTTCAACATGTTTTTGACCTAAACATCTCATTTGCTCATGATTTGGAAACTTGGAGCTCAAATCATTCCATGCATGTCATATTCATGATATATTTTCACATTTCAAGCTTGAGTTTGTACAATTGTCATGCTTATGGGCCTTCATTTCATGAAATGATCTTTAATTCTCTATGTTTTACAAGTTTAGACATGTTTTCTCAAGTTTTGGGGCCCAAAGGTTGCATTTTAAAGCTTTGAATTTGGGTTTTGAACTTGGGAGTGCAATCTGGAAATTCCAGAATTCTACTATCTGCTCGAGCAACAAAACTTGCACTCGAGCAACCAAAAGTTGGCTCGAGCGTAAATTGCATGCTTCCAGAAGTTTACATGTTTTGCAGACCGCTCGAGCGACAATAGTAGCACTCTAGTGAAAATCTTAGTCACACGTTCGAGTGACTGTCGAGCGGTCGTCGAATGGAGATTTCACACAACCAGTACTTTTACAGAGTTTACAGACCACTCGAGCAAAGAAAGTTGCGCTCGAGCGACCACTCACATGTTTGGACGTCTGCTTGAGCGAGACCCCTGTTTCCAGCATATTTGACTAAGTGTTTTCAAGTGCATTTTAGGATCCTCGTTGCATCCTAGGCATTCTTAAGCCAAGATTAAGACATAATAATGAGGATAAAATTTAGAAACACACTAAGAACGAAACGTAATGAGTTAAGTATATTTCGAGTGTATGTTTCAATCTGTGTATCTGTTATACTTGTGTAGGTCATGCGCCGTAAGCTATCTGATTCTGCTTTGTCTGTCTGCTTTGGAGCCATCTGTGAGTAATAATTCTGTAAAGTTATATTTGATTATAAGTATTTTCTGACTAAATGATACGATCTGTTTTCTGAAATGCTATTTTATGAATCGTGAATGAATGTCAATTTTTCTTAAATGTATTTGTAACATCCTTAGCTCACGTGTCGCCCGGGGGTAACAATACCGTAGCCAATATGCATGTGGCCCTCACCCAGGGGTAACAATGTTGTGGCTTGTATTCATGTGGCCATTGCCCTGGGGTAACAATACCAAGGCTTATGTTCACATGGCCCTCGCTTGGGGGTAACAATACCATGACTACTTGTGCACAAGACGTGGACCTATGTGGTCGACGGTACCGACTAAGCAAAATTGGTATGATATGATAGCTAAATGGATGTACCACATATAACGGCTATGATTTCTGGTTAAGTATGCGAATCTGAAATTGTATTTGATTTGAAATCCCCTATTGGACATCACTCATTAAATTCTTTACTCTGTTATTATTCACTGGGCTTCTGCTCACTATTTATATTATGTATGTAGGTGATCAGGCGCGTCACCAGGCTCAATGATGATCGCTTGGAGCTTGTTTTGTCGGCCAACCCTTGTGCTTCCCAAGGAGGTTCTGAAAGTCATGTGGTCATATTTTGTAATTGTATAAGACTTGTTTTCTTTTGATATCTGAACAAGTTTTATGTTTATGTATATATTGGGCTAAGCTCCCTTTTGTTATATCTGTTAGATGACGTGGATTTCTATATTGTGACGTCATACCTATGTATATAAATTTTTATTTATTTATTTTTTTTATAATTTATGTCCCATGTACGTCTACATAGCTCAATGGACTATGTATAATTTATATTTGCTTTCGCAGCCCCTAAAATGTGGTAATCTGTTCAGATGCCTTTGGTAATCCAAGGATTGCTGGCCGGTTACGATGCTAAACCTATAGGGGCGGGTTTGGGTCGTGACAATATTTCTGTTCAACAAAAAGGTTAGTAGTCCAAAACTTTTGTTGTAATCCCAAATCCTATTCATTTGGTTTTGTATTTGTTTTTCCATTCTCTTTCGCATAGATATTTCTGTAAAAAAAATTAGTAGAAAAATACAATAAAATACAAAACAAATAATCTAAAGAAACTGTGAAAGTAATAAATTATTTAAAACCTTCTAGCAAACTATTTAATAGTAAAATTAATGAATGAATTAAAACGCTAAACAAGTTACAAAAAATTTATAACTCCAAATAATTAAATTAAATTAAATTAATAGGCAAGAGTTACATATGAATTTATCACACACTAAACATGTAAATAATCTAGCCTAGACAATTAACATGTAAATAACTCATGTAAATAATTCTAGAAATTAGAAAGCAATTAACATGCAAATTACACTACAAATCTAGAAAATAATAAGCATGTAATATAAACTAACATCTAGAAAATATGAACATGTATATTATACTAGAAAAGTAGAAACTAATTAGTATGTCAATTTTAATTAAAATATTTAAACACTCATGAGTATACAAATTATATTATAAAATTATAAAATAAAGAAACATACAAATCCTGATAGGAAACTATAAATCATGCTCATAAAATAAAATCATACTAGAATTAAATAGGCATGCAAATTATGCTAGAGATCTAAAAATAAAAAGCATTCTCTATTAACTAGAAAATTAGAACATAACATTGCATATATTAACTTACACATGAAAAATATATTAAAATATATATAAATTCCCAATCATGCACTTTCATAAAAAAATAAAAAATAAAAAAGAATCGTGCTATACACCCCCAGTGGGGGTCGCACCCCCAATGAGGTGGCGCGCCCCCGCTGGCTGATAACTGAAAAAAAAAAAAAAAAAAAAAAAAAAAAAAAAAAAAAAAAGTGTGTTTTTTGCCCAATCAAGGGCTGCCATCTCACTGGGGATGCACCCCCAGTGGGGGTCTGAAGCAAAATTCAATAAAAAAACCGTAAAAAAAACCGTGGGCCATTATATATATTACAGGTGATACGGTGCTTCGCAGCACAAAACAATAGCATGCAAAATATTTATATTAAATTAACCACTAATAGTAGCAAAGATCTAATATGCAATTCTAAGGAAAAATACAATTATTTCACTTTCCTATGAATTTGTTCCATTGTTCAAGTACTAACAAAAGCACCACACAGTGAAATAAAAATATTAAAGAAAATAAGAATTTCTAATCATGAATTCTGTGCAGGTCAAACAGTGAGCAATTCAATTTTTAGTTTTCAGTGAACATGTTCTGTAATTATTTTCCAAATTAACAGTACAATCCTAATTACATATGAATCTATCAGTTAATTCCATGAGAAACATAGAATGTGTTTTAAGATTGTTGTACAAATTGTGTAATTTAAATAAAATAAACAAATAGATTTATACTTAATTAAATTGATTTACAGAATAAGAAATCATAAATCTAACTCATGCTAGAGATTACATTTCGATGAATAGAAATATTTAACAAAATTTAAGGAAAAGAAAGCAAATCAAAGCCAACGTGATACCAAAATCTTCTTAAAATAGATTCGTCACCTCATCGTGGGTACTGGTGTTGTTCAAATTGTGAAATTAAATAAATAGATTTATGAAGAAATCAAATTATATACCAAGAACATATGCTAATAATTACAATTAAATTTCAACAGAAATACACAAAACAATAAAAGGGTAAAGAGACGAAACCGAAGCCTGCACGGAAGCAGTTTCCTTAAAACAGATTTCGCCGCCTCACGAGTCGAGTGCGTGAGGAATCCCGGCGTCTGTCTCCCAGGATACGACGGTCAAAACCAGCTACGGCAGAAGTGCTTTCTGTCTAGCTTAGCGAACAAAAACAGTGGCAGCACTCTCTCAATGTAGGAACTTTCTGGCAAACTGACTTGTAAAATGGAAGCAAAAAATTTATATATTGAAACTTGATAGGAGGGTCTCAATTTATACATGTAAAGGGGAGAGAAGAAGAGCCTCCAGCCTTTAAGGCTGGTCATTAAAACACCAAGCATCCATAGCCCCTTTCCAAAAATATGAAAGTTTGGATGCCCAAAGGATTCACACCCTTTAGCCAAGAAAAAAAAGATTTAAATACTCTTTAAAATCTTATTCATGAATCTAACATCATGAAGCAATTTCTTGGCAATTTCTTATTCAAAACCCAATGGTTTTTGGCTCACTTGGACCCAACACGATAAAAGGTTGGGACCCACTTTAATATTAAATTAAAGTCACCACACTTTAATATTAAATTAAAGTCACAAAAAATCATTTTTTCCAACAACTAGAAGTATATTGTTGTCTGTCTCCCAAGATATGATGATGTAGAACCCGCTAATGCAGAAGTACCTTCTGTTAGCTTTGGCAAACTAACAATGACAACACTCTCTCATACAAGAAGAATATATTTTGGACTAGACTGACTATAATATGAGAGCAAAAATTTCTGTGTTGAAACCAAAGAAGATGGCCTCATTTTATACACAATGGGGGAGAGAGGAAGAGCCTTCCAGCCATGAAGGCTAGCAATAAATGCAGCCAATTACTCTTGCAAAACTGATGGAGTAATGCACAAAACTGATGAGAGATAAGTCTGTGAGTTATACACTCTATATACACATACCTGTATATCTATAGCCACCTGGCCCAAAAAGATTAGGTTGGTAGACCACCAATCTGGCCCAGCTCAAACCTAACCCATTTCTCAAGCCTCAAGCCCAAGATCCACGACCCGGACTCGAATCTGGCGGGCGGCGTGCGTATGACAATTTTTGCATAACCAAGTTGAACTAAGCCTATCTTTAAAGCATTCATAACTCCATTCCTGTAACGCCCCAACCTTTCACATGTCATCACTGCAGGAATTTTTGGCATTAGCGACGTTTAAAAAACGCCACTATAAGCCTTAGAAACGCCGTTAAAGGCTACAGTGACGTTTATAATTTGCGTCGAGGATACGGCCGCCGTCTTAGGTATATGACGTTTATTAAACGTCACAAATGACTTTAGCCGGCGCTTTTTAAAACGCCGTAAATTCTCAAACATCCGTTATGTAAAAACCGTTACAGTTAAACGCTGACGTCATACGACGACATTTAGTGACGTTTTTTAAGAAACGCCACCTTTTCCCTTACAGTTACACACTGACATCATATACGACATTTAATGACGTTTTTTCAAAAACGCCATCTTTTCTCCTTATTTTTAAAAAAAATGACACTGCTATTTATAGAAAAGAAAAAATATAAATAAATTTCATTTGAACTCACTAAATCTGTAAAATAATGCTTCAAAAAAAAACAAAAAAAAAACAAAAAAAAGCAGCAAAGTAAGGATTCAATTGTCAAATTACGCTATTAACTAAATAAGGTCAAATCTAAAAGTCAAGGATTCTATACAAAAACACACAAACTAAAAATAAACCAAACAAGTTTAATTCCTCTTCCATCCTCTTCCAGATTGCTAAAATTTTACATTTGACAAACAATAGAAGAAAAATTGTAATATTTCCTACCTATTTATATTTAACCACACAAACCATACCCCAAAAAATGTTACAAAACCATCAAAATATTGGATAACTCATTCATGGGCCAATGCTTATTTCAAGGAACAAGCTGGCCAATGCTCCTACAAAAAAAAAAAACAAAAAAAATATAAAGTTAGCAAATTATAATCATTGTCAATAATAAAGTTAGCACATCAATCGCAAGCCAGATTCAAAACTCTCACCTCCACTTGCAAGCACCACATTCAAACTTCACGTTCATCACATAAATACAGATAGTTCAAGTATGGAGAGCACCACCAGAACTTGTTAAAAGGTAAAATAAATGTTATTAATGCAAGAACACATTATGTAGAAACAATAAATAATAAAATTAAGTAGTTGTTTCACCACCGACAAACTATTCAATTATTACTTGTGAAGATCAATTACAACCTTCTTAGAGGCACTTAACAATGCAACTATATAATTAGAAAAGCCTAATAATGTATTTAGCAAAGCAATAAAATATGAATTTTTCCAATTTAGATATATTATATTAATATTTATTCATTTTAAACATTGTGAAGTAATATATATAATTATAGATTATGCTAAATAAAATGAAGAAAGATTAATTGGCCATGAACAAGTCCATAACTAGAGCATCAACCAGAGAGCATCCACGATATCTATATGATTGATTGCTATAATCAGGTGAGTGAAGAAAGATTAATTGGCAAGCTTACCATAAGGGCTATAGTACTCAACATTAGACTTTCTTACTATTTCCAGAAAAACTTGGCTTAGAAACAATTAGACAATAGACAGGTTCACAACAGTGAGGGATTAGAAACAATTACAGCACATAAAGTAGAAATATTAATTTAACCATTGAACACTGAAGCATGTCAAAGTGGCACATTTCTAAGTATTGCAACCCAAATAGCATTCAATGACAATACCTGATCGACGGATCCTAAATGGCACTTCTTCAGAAGTTCCTCCAAACATTGAAGCACACCTTCAGCTGCAATATCACTGACCTTATGTAACACTTTTGGAAAATTAACCATCACAGATTCCTCAGCCTTTGGTTGAGATCTGCAATTGACTGCAGCATCCAACAGAAGCAGCAACGAAAACAATGTATAGCTGAAAAAAATAGATAAACAAGCCACATGTCAAATAATCATAAGAAAGCAAATCCAACCTTTCTACTTCCACTAGCAGAAGTTACTGTGTTGGAACATGTACCGATTCTACTGCCATACAAGCAGAAAACTACAGCTATAATTAGAAATAGATACAATATTAATTATTGTAGTATTAATTGTTGCTTACTTGATTTCAAGAATTCAGTACAGAGGATCACAATGTGTAATCTGTTCATTTTCAACTCTTCTGCTCGCCTTGTAATCTGCTCTCGGATTTTACTTTGCCAACATTGTATTAGATCAAATGATTATAGTCTGTAGAAGAATCATATGGTTTCATATCTTATGCACATATCAATCATCCAGTTTTTTTTTTCTTTTTCTTTTTTTTTTTATAATTTTTCTATTCATATTCTGATGACTTAAACCTTTTTATAAATCTTAATCAATAAAATTGTGTCCATTCCCTTGGTGATATATATAAATTGTTATGCTTACCAAAACTAAATAAATACATATGAATAAATTGCCGACGGTCACCACAAAAGCCAAAGGTGGAAGAGATTCAAATTAACCATGTTCCCTGATGTGTATAAAGCAGCTTGATACATCAACCAAAGACTAAAAGCTCAGGCACTCCACCACCATCCATAGGAGATTTGCGCCAATTTGGTAGCAATAATATGATCAAACAACAGCATGGCAATGCTACAATTTCAATGAAAAATCTTTCTCCACCACAGCAGCACCAAAAGTAAGCTCTTACACAATCTCCATTGGTTCCAATTTCAGTTCCGTCCATGACAAACGAGTTGTTCATTCTCTTTATTCTCCATCTAAAGTGAAAGGGTGACCAGGTCCATGGCCACCAATCACACATTTGACATTGCTAACTCTAATTATGTCACTAACTTGATCCCAAGTCTAGTAATTTCTTCTTAACCCTAAATGTATCGGGGCCGTTCAAAGTTCAGCTTCTTCAGTGATTGCCCTGTTTTGACTCTCCTGCCAAATAATCTTCACAGAACTACAGAAAAAGTATCATACTTTGTCCAAAGTTCTCTTTGCGACTGTTAATTTCTGGTGATAGTTTTCAAATTGTATAGAAACAACGGAAACATTGTTCTAATGTTCTCTTTCTAATCCTAATTGTTCTTGTCGACTAAAGAGAGGATATCAAAAACCTAGCAAAAAGCCATTCGCTTTGGAACATTCTAAGAAAGAAGAAAAAAAAAAAAAAAACAGAATCAATGAAAAAGAAACTAAAGCATAACACAGTCATATACATACATATACACACAGCACAAGTAAATTTATATGAAAGAAGTAGATGATGAAGAAGAACATACTCGAAGAAAGGCTGGAGAGTATGGGGCGGAGATCGGGAAAGGAAGTCATGTTGTGAACCTATCTATTGTCCTTCACCGTCCAATTTTTATCAACCAACAGATTTGGAGATTTAAGATCCCAGTGAACTACCGGAGGGCTAAGACAATGAAGATAGTTAATACCCTTGGCCTGTATCGAGTGCAATATCATAAATTAATAATACAACAGCAAGAGTTAACAATAGAAAAGGTTCATAACAGTAAAGCCCACTACAAACCACATCCAGAGCCATGCGTAAGTGCCTCCTTTGGTCCAAAACTTCACCAGCATCTGCCCTATGGATGAGGCGGTATAGACTACCCCTGTTCCACAAAATCAGGATTTGTGCAAAGTTAGCCTTCCATCACTTGCTTTAGATAGAAGTAGTTCAAATAATAAAATAATTAAGGAAGCAAATTGCTAAATTCACAACAATGTTGACTGCGTCCAGCAAGCCCTCTCTCGTTGCAGTACCAACCCATGTGAGAAGGATGGCAGTGGCACAACCATCAAGACTGCGGGACAATGCATTAGGAACTAAAAAATGTCTTTACCTTGGTAGATATTCTGTCACGATTGACAAATGTGGCCGTTGTGTAACCGCACCCATGAAGAGCACAACATTATGAAAGCACAAAACAGTGATGCAAAGCTCTAACCAAAGCACCATACTAGCTGCCCGTAAGGGTAATATAGATACTTACGTAGTCTCCAAAATATCCCAAGTCATTGTCTCTAGATCAAGAACATGGACATCATTCATCAGTTGCCTGTGCAAATCTTCTCCACCAAACATTATCAGTCTAGAACCAACCAGCGTCACAGACTGCCCACTGCGAGATACCTGAAGCAACCAACCAAAGGACACAATTAATATCCATTTCCCCAGACATATAAATTGATGAAGAATAATGGATTGAGGCACCTAATCTACTGGATAATAAAATAGCGAACAGCTAAGGAAAATTTCTGTTGATTGAAGAGAAAAGGAGACCATATAATTACGTTATTTTGAAGATTACAGATATAAATTTAGCATTTAATAGAACCAGGTAGTTACCGGAACTTTTCCAGTGGTCTCCATGACACCACTTTGGTGTGATTCCAGATCAATGAACTGCACTACAAGTAGTCAGTTTATAAGAAACAAGGTTTAGGGGGGAAAATTAAAAATAAAATGAAAAATTGAAAGAGCTTCTGCTCTGATATAGAAATTGCTCCCAAAGGGAAAACCTGTTACGCTATCAGAAATGTACTTTGAATGCCCACCAAGAAGAAGAAGTTTGTTCCCCCATTTGATCTGCCCATAGAAAGTATACGGATAAACAACTTAACTAATTGATCAGCAAAAAATGAGTTGAACCGCGTTGTGAATAAATCAGAATCATATGGAATTCAATAGCAAAAAAAATGCGACAATTCTGCCTCAGTATCTCACCATTCTGTGGCCTGATGTAGCTGGAAGAACTTCCTGCAGGAGACTGTCTTTAATTTTATCAGCATTTGATTCAGTATTCAGGTTCAGAGTGGACCATGCCAAAGTTTTAAGATCAAACACCTGCAAAAGAATAGCCAATTATCATTATCACAAGAAAAAGGGATTTAACATGAAGAAGGAGATGAGTAAGTCCAGTACCTGAGTATCAGATAGATACCGGCCATTACGACTTCCACCAGAAATGTATAGTTTTTCATCAACCACGGCTGCAGCATGCTACAGTCCGAGGACACAAATGCCATAGTAAGTAGAATGAACTTCGATTTATCACTAGAATGAACTTAACCTTGTAGCGAGCTGGTGGTCGTGGACCAGACACAGATTGTGCTACCCACTGGTCATTGGTTAACTCCAAATGCCAATTGTCACTTTCTGCTCCCATGCCAACTTTCTCAGAGGTCCAGACTTTGTCAGTCCAGGAGCAAAATAAATGTCTGAAATAAGAGTAGCAGGGAAAAAATAAAATAAAATAAAGTAAGGAGGTAAAAAGAAAGATAAAATTATGTGATTGAACACAAGTGTCACCCAATGGAAGAAAACATGACAAATTTAATCCAACAAACCTAGTAATTGGGCACAGGTAAAGATACTGAAAAATTGAGAAGAATTTTTTTAATTTTTTTTTCAAATGCTATTTCAGTTTCTACACAGGCCACAAAGCTTCAGAGCACCTTAAATGGCAGAAAAACTTATATTATTTGAGTGTACACACCATAACCAAGAAATAAAGGGGCCTGTGAGCAATTAAAGTTAACATGAAGAAAACAAGATAACAATCTAAAATATGGTATCTTAAAGATCATAGAATCAAAAAAAAAAACAAGCATTATGCAAATATGGTTCCCCAATAGACTTCTGAGGATAAGAACAAACCAAGGACTTGAAGCGGTTTGTATCTAACTATAGTGCAAAACAATATACCAAGGACATCAACAGAAGGTGTTTACATAGAAACCCGCCATAAAAACCCATAAGATAAATTTGATCTGTGCCAACACAACCACACACATAGAAACCCACCATCGAGAACAAGTATAGAGTTGAAAAGAATCTGCCACGCTAATGCTGACAGGGAGAAATCTCATATAAATACCAAAGATAAATTTGGAAAAAGGAGGGACCCAACTTGGTTATGAGTACTTAAAACAAAAATTTCATAAATAAAATAAACCTTTGGGAACACCCTGTTGGACCATTTTCGAGGTGTTTAAAATGATTACACTTTTTACTGATCTCTTCAGTTGATGCAACAACTTAAAGACCATCAACTTGTTTCTCATTAATTTTTTCAACACACTAATGGCTACTGAAGTATTCTTTTAGGGGATATCTCATGTAGTTTGATCTGTGCCAACACAACCACACACATACACACCCTTTCCCAAAACAATTATCATATTAGTATTCAATATTGAAATGATTTAAGGTTATTTTCTTGCTCTTCCCTACAATTCTTAACTTCCAAATAATATCTAGAACATTCTTAGGTCTTGTTTGTAATAATCCATATATATATTTTACATTTTGTCTACCAAACAACGAGAATTGAAACACACCTGAGAACATGGACAACATCCCGTACAAGATATTTCTGCAAATACATCATGATATACGACCATGATGTAAAAATCTGTCACGAATCCCACATTTTTAGTATCAAAATAATTTCCAGATAGATATAAAAGACTAGAATTGACAAGTAAAAACTTAAAACACCAAATACAAAGTCAATAATCAAAAGCTCATTTAAAACTTAAAACTATACACCGATGCTGGAGCATGATTGATTATTTCTTTTTTTTATTTATTAGAAGTGATATATTGAGGGATGTAGTATTTTTTTAGAGAGAGGAGAATGATTATTAAATTTCCTTATTGTCTTTCAAGAAGTGTTTCGTGAAAGCTTGAACTCTCTTGTTATTGTCTGGTGAGCACTGACCAGAAGCCCTTAAATGAGAATGATTATTACATTCCCTTTCCCATATGCATCGCATTCTAATCATTTTTATTCTATTGTACCAAACAGAACCATTTTTATTCTATCATATCCAACAGTCTTAAATCATGTATAAAAAAATATATAGAACAGTCTTAAATCATTTATAAAAAAATATAAATCATGTATAATCATTTTTATTCTATCATATCAAACAGTCTTAAATCATGTATAAAAAAATATATAGAATTAATTTTATGATTAATTCTTTCTTTTCCCTATTGAACTAATCAAACCACAAAGAGAAACAATAATATCTAATCATGAATCTCATGATTCTTATAATATTCTCACTCAGCCAGAAAACAAACAAGAAAAGCCAAAAAGATGAGGATCAGATGAGTCCGGCAAGTTGAAGCCTCAAACAACAAGATGCTAGAAACACACACAAATCAACCACATAAACTCATGCAAAATCAACCAAAGCCCAATCATGGAATTAATAACCAAATTCAAAATATATATATATACTATAATAAAAATCAAGAGAAAGCTATGCAATCAAGTGCATAAAAAGAAAACAGAGCAAAATCATACCTTCCCAATAATAGATGCTGATGCTTGAAGCAGCCCATTTCTCTCCTCTAAGCTCTTCTGCAATCTATACATCTCCTCCTCTATCTTCTTAGCTTTGGCCTCTGCCTAGGAAAAAAAAAAAAAACCAAAAATACACAAAATTAGAGAAGGTCCCACAAGGAACATCACTTTACAGAGAAGAACAAAAAGGTGAAATGAAATGATTTTATTTCCAAAGTACACACAGATGCAAACAAATATACATAGAAACATATAAACAAATATACAAATTCACATGCCTATCTTGTTAGGGTTTGGAGAGCAAATGACTGCTCCTGTGAAGCGAGACGGCTTCAGACCTCCTTGAGCTCCACCGCCAGCGACACCACGTTCCGCCGGAAGCTCTGCTTCTTCTCACTCAGATCCTTCAAATCGATATTTCTCAGCCCAGATCGCGTTCAGATCGAGTTCAAATCCATGATTTTATTTCTGCGATTTGTGAGAGAGAGATCAGATCTAACAAAATGCAAGAGAGATCAGATCAGATCGAGTTCGGATTTCGATCAGATTAGATAGACATTTTCTTTTTCGATTTCTGATCTGCGATTTGTGTGAGAGAGAGAGAGATCGAGTTCGATGAACAGCTAGGGTGAGAGAGATCGATATTAATCGCGAGAGAGAAGAGCAGTTTATGAGAGAGATTGTGTGTTACTTTTGTAATTGGAATGGGGTTAAGTGACTGTTAAGTTAAACAGACTTGGCTCATTGATCCCATCAACAAGCATCACGCCTTGAAAAACGTGTTAACTATTGAGGTATAGCACAACGTTTTTTAAAACGTCTTGATTCAAACGTTGTTATAGGTCACTTTTCTTGTAGTGCATCGATATTGTCCGCTTTGGGCCACGCCCATATGGATTTATTCTTCCTAGTGGGTCACCCATTCCAGAATTACTCCAGCCTAAGCACGCTTAATTGGAGAGTTCTGTTAGGGATTCCACCACTCGGGAAATGGCATCGATGCTATATAAGGGTCCAGGTTTTTACTTTTATAGCCTAGGAACTCCCCCTCCATTTCCGATGTGGGACACCGAGACCTTACAATCCACTCCCTTTAGGGCTGCACGTCCTCGTACAGTAGCCTGCCAGCTCACAAGCCCGCCCACATGCACCGAGAGACACTAGGGGCCCACACTCGGTACTCCGGAGAGTCAGCTCTGATACTATTTATAATGCCCCAACCCTTCACATGACATCAATATTATCTGTTTTGGGCCACACTCGCACGGATTTGTTCTTCCCAGTGAGTCACCCATCCCAGAACTACTCCAGTTAAGCGCTCTTAGGCTAGAGTAGTTTTGAGATAGGTCCACTAGGAAGAACAAATCCGTGCGGGCGTGGCCTAAAGCGGATAATATCGATGACAAGTGAAAGGTTGGGTGTTACAAATGGTATCAGAGCTCTAGGTTACCCTAGACTTGTGAGAGTTTAGGTGATCTTTGGATTGTGGAAACATGGGTTAGCTGGTTTAGTTTGGTGGTTGAGTTTATTCTAAGTATTTATAAACGAATTCTTTTTGTGTATTTGTCACGACCCAAACCCGCCCCTATGGATTTAGCATCGTAACCGGCCAGTAATCCTGGGATTACCGAAGGCCTCTGAGACAGATTAACATAATATTAGGGGCTAACGGAAGCAAATAACAATATACAACGTCCATTGAGCTGTGCAAACTTATATGAGACAGAAAATTTTTTAACTTTTATATACATATGTACGCATTATCTCTAAGTCATCATATATATACAGATTAGACAAAAGGGACTTGACCGTAATGACAAAATACACAAGACTTGATCAACCAAACATGAAAACAAAACTTAAACTTTAAGTCACAAAGCGATAACCACTTGACATATCCGGAACCTCCACAGGAGGCACATAGGTTGGCTGACAAGAACAGATTCTAGGCAGATGCCTCTAAGCCTGGTCACGTGCCTGATCACCTACATACATAAATAATACAGTGAGCTAAAGCCCAATGAATAATAATAGAGTAAAGGGTTTTAATGAATGATGTCCATATCGAATTCAGAAATCAGACTTCAAATCTTTTATCAAATCAGAAACATAGTCATATTCATGTTCGTATTCGTATTCGTATCAGAAACAGAGTCATATTCATATTCATACTCAAATCATGTATGGTACTTCCTTTAGCGTAACATATCATGTTTGTCAAGCATATCAAGTTCCATAATGGAACCTCCGGTACCGAGTAACATATATGTGCCATGGTATTGTTTCCCCCGGGCGAGGGCCTGTGCCACGGTATTCATTTTCCCCGGGCCATGGTATTCATTTCCCCCGGGCGAGGGCCTCATGACCATGTGCCTCAGTATTATATCGCCTAGGCGAGGGCCTCTGCTAAGGATACCACAGTTACATTTCAAAGAAAATTGGACAATCATTCATTCATACAAAACATATCATTTCAAAAACTTATCATCTCATATCATCAGAAAATAATTAAAGTTAAATATAACTTTACAGAGTTATTACTCACAGATGGCTGCAGAAGCAATCAGACAGACTGGACATATCAGATAAATCAGGCAGACAATGGCGCGTGACCTACACAAGCACATAACATATACACATTGAAATACATTACTACTCATTTGATCAAACTTGATTTTTCTATTCTTTTTCCGTCTAAATAGTCCGAAGTTCTACTACGCTTATTCTTTCCCATTCAAACAAACCGGGTTCTTCTTTCACATATTCTTTCATTACTAAGCCCTTCTTTTCCAAATAGATTGATCTTTTACTTGGCTTCTTAAACAATTACCACTAAATCAATAATTCATTCTTTAACTAACTGATCTATGTTGATTGGTAACTTATTAATCTTTGTTGAGTCATAAATCATGTCTAAAATGCCTTGGAAAGAGATGAGAACAAAAATGTGAACCAAATGCAATTTTTCAAAATATGCTGAAAATGGGTCTCCGCTCGAGCGCCACTTTGGCCGCTCGAGCGGACTGTAAAATTTGAAAAACTTCTGGGAGCTCGATTTTCACGCTCGAGCGAGACTTTCCTCGTTCAAGCGGACAACGTAAATTATGAAAATTCCAGAATTGCAAATGAAGTTCAAATTTGATATTCAAAGCCTCAAAACATGTATTTTTAGTACACAAAAATGGAAAACCATTGTATGATTTAGCAAACACTTCCAATTAGAAAACATTCAACCAAAATCATGTTCCAATTGCCCACATTAATTTTAATTCATCTTATTAATATCAACCCACAATTCTAAGATATAAATTAGGCTTTCCAATTCTTGAAATTGCATGATGCATGTGTGATTGAAACTCAATTTCTTATAAGACAAATAAATTCAAACCCAAAATGATTATTTTCAAATTAACTTATATGATTTTGAATCTAATTAAATTCCTACACCATCTTACTAATTCCTTTTAATCTACATGAAATTGAAGTTATAGGACCCTTAGGAAAATATTTGCATGTATGACATTAAGATTAAAACTAATTAATTTTCTATATTCAAAATTAAATCAATGTTTAATTTTCCATAAACTCATACTCTTTAATTTGAATAAAACTTTTAAATTAAAATTAAACCAATTCCTATCTTTCATAGTAAAACCAAGAACTTGTCTAACTTTAGGATTAACCCCCAATTTCCATAAACTTAATTTTTCTTATAAAAATTTCTTCCTTCTCTTCAAAACATGAAATTGTTTACCTTAACTTCCTCAAAATCCATGATGCATGTATAAAACACTTATCAAATCCAACCAATTTCCCATTATCAAGCTCAATTTATAATTTGACTTCTTAATTTATATCACAATTTAATCTCAAGCTCATAAACTTCAAAATATGAATTAAATTCTAAAATCTTGAAAATTTACAATGTATGTAATGATAAGCTTCAAATATGTGAAGGATGAAAAAAAATCAAACTCAAATATTTAATCACAACATCAAACACCCAATAATTAATTTCTAATTTAATTTCCATAACCATCCACATGCATGTAACCCATTTCAATTTAATTTCCATAATCTTATACTTAAGCTAATCTTTCTTCATCTTCTTGCTAATTCCTATTAATTACATGATCTTGAGTCCAATTTCACCTTTAATTTCAAGCATAAAGTAAAGATTCTATATAATTTAAACATAAATTCTATACCTTAAGTTTGCCAGTTCTTCTTCTTCCTCAAAAACTAGAACTCCTCTTCCAATTTTTTTTTTCCTTCTCCTCCTTTGTTTCTTGCTCCAGTAACATGGGTTCTTGATCACAAAGTTGAGCCCTCTCTCTCTCTCCCTCACGGTTTCTCTCCCCTTTTCTCCAACTCTCTGCTTTCCCATTTCAGAATTCATATATTAATGCATTTACATATCTCATTAGTTGCCTTCCCCAATATATTAATATATTTATAAATCATTAGTTGCCTTCCTCCTTACACGTGCACATGCACTTACAAATCATAACCAAACTTCTCAGTACACCCACCTAAATTTCTCATTGCACCTACACCCACAATTCTGGTTTAATTCATACATTAATTTATGTTTAGGATTAATTTAATTAGGCAATACTTAGTCTTAATAAATCTGGGTTGGCATATAATTAAATTAATTATAACAAATCATAGATCTCTCATAATTTAATTAATCTAATTGATTTCCATTAGAGCCTAATTAATTATATTTAATTTTATTAATCCGAATCAGATTTTTAGTCAGACTCCCAAAAGACTCCAAATATTAAATTAAATTTATTATCATTATCAATTTTGATCTCCCAAATCATCTAGGCTTTCAATTTCTGATCAGACTCAAATTTTCATCAATAAATTACATCTTCAAATTGGGCACATCATAATTAAATTTAATTTATAATAACCACAATCCTCAATCCTCATGACTTAATCAACTCCAATTATGACCTAATTAATCGAATCTCAATTTCACTAAATTGAATCGAATATTTAATTAAACTCCCAAATGGGCCCGTAATTAAAATTAGATTGATTCAACTTCTTAACTTCACTTCCTTAAGCCATTCGGATCCTTAATTTCTAATTCCAAAATAACTCTTTAATAGAATCATATACGAGTCGGATCCCACAAGTCTCATAAATCCCAAATTAAATTATAATACTCGGCAATTAATTTCAAATCCTCTTGATTAATCAAGTACTAATCATTATATGTGATGGGGTCGTTACAGCCTTCCCCCCTTAGGGAGTTTGGTCCTCCAAACTTAAGATACTTGTACAGAAAGTCAGTCATATAATTAGTCTCATTTCATTCCTCCCCTAGATAACCTCTTTTCATTGAACCTTCTCCACACAAGTTGAACTTATTCTCAATCACTTAATGGTTAGCAACCCAAATTGGCGATTCATTATCGTCTCTATTAATTTCAATTACATACCTTATATACTTTAATTCATCAATCTGTAATTCATATACTTCCAATAGTAGGAGATTTCTCTTAAGGAATGTTCATGATTCTCCTTATTTTTCAAACAGATCAAAATATTTCGCTATTGACATGATAGATTCTTCAAATTAAATTTAATAGCCAATGCATTACTAATAACAACCACAATTTCTCGATCCTTCAGTCAAAAATATAATTCCGACATTATTGCTATGCAATTTGTAATTCATCCTATCCCAAAAGAACAGACATTAGCTTTCATTGATTATGGTCAAGATTCTTAAGTTATGCACATAACGTAATTTCCCCAAATAAGGTTCCACATGTTAATTTATAACAGAAATTTCTGAATTATATGGAAACTTAATCACATATTAATGGTCTTAGTTTCAAACAAACATCTTGGGTACCAATTATGATGGTAATTTCAAAACGGAGGAGCACATTGGATTTCAAACAGAAGCATATTTTATAGAAATTCATTGAGCCTATTGAATAACAGATGTTGGCTTGCTCTCATATAGTAGCAAGCAGTCATACAGATCAGAGCAGAACTTTACATACTTCTGTGAAATTAAAATTACCGTTTTGACAATCTAACTCACACTATCATTTCAAAGTGATGATTCAATTTCATAACAGGTCTACATTTTACGCGGTCTCATTACTTTTTTATTTACCTAGGACCACATTACATAAGTAATTCAAATTACATTGTCTTTATGCATATTCCAATTCGAAGACCTATCTAGATATATATATTCCTTAACTTTGATCAATTGCCACGTGGTAGTTTAGGGCTACACTTTTAATTTTCTTCAAATCATTATAATTAGCCAATCAAAATTCTTATGTTCCCAAAGGTTCCGTAAGAAATATGCGCTTGACATTCTAACGATATTTACTTCCTTATTTCCTATTATGCTTTCTTTCTTCCGTTCGACACTAGAATTGAGTTTATTTGCAATAGGTTAAACTATCTAATGTCGGATTCAAAATCTAAATTTAACTACGCCTACAAGATCATAATATCATTCATTTCTAATCACTATTCCAATAGGGAATTATTGTGTTTTCCTTTCTAGAAGTCTATATTTTGACTTTGTGGCTTAAGTTAATTATAAATGTTCCTTTCAACGCTAGAAGATTCTATATTTTGACTTTGTGGCTTAAGTTAATTATAAATGTTCCTTTCAACGCTAGAAGATTCAATAGCGATACGATTTTTGTAAATTGGGTCTTTCCTTTCTAACTCTCATAAGTTTCAGTCTCCTAATGTGGAGTACAATTTTCTTTCTATTCGAACAAGGTCCCAAAAAAACATATAGCTTTGTTAGACTAAATAGAAATCCCAATTATTTTCCCATATTCATCAATTGGTCAAGTCTAAGCGATGTTTTAATCATTTTTGGCAATTTCAGGTTGAGTTCGAAATGGTCCAACAAATGGGTTCCATCTACATCAAAACAATACATGACATAGCTTGTAACAAAACATGGGTTGACATTCCTAACAAAACAAAGGAATAACTGTCCCGGAATCGAAGCACACCCGTTCATGATCGTCGGTGGCAAAACATAACCCGTTAAATTATTTGAACTTTCTCTTAGGTTTGGGATAGTCTTTTATTTGATGCCCCAACTTCTCACATTTCCAGTAATTCGATGACACAATCCCTGATGGATCTTGTAACATATTGACATACTAGGGTAACTTACTTCTCTTACAACCTTGCTTAGAATTACTCGTCTTTCTTACCACAAAATTCTTAGTTTCCTTCTTTGATTCACTTTTCACTTCCACACTTGACTCTTCCTTTTGATCTTGCCATGTATGGTAGGATTCACAGCTTTCACCACGTTCTCTAGTACTTCTTCTACTTTACCCAATTACTCTAATAAAGACTCAGTTCCCACTCCATTCATACTTTTCACCATCTTTTCCTAATGACAGAAGGGAAAGGTCAAACACAAGAAAATGGTTGATAACACTTAGGTTAATTTAATTGACTTAAATTATAATACAAAGCACATATCATATACAAGTAGACATACACATATAGGCATATAAGGACACCGGTAGGGTAACCTATTCATTCCCATGGAATTTACCAAGAATTTATGATTCGAAGTAACGCTGGCCAAACGTGGTTCCAATCAGACTTTCAAGGTCATTCTACAAAGGTATGAGACTCTACGGTTTAACATTCCACATAATAGGTTCCCACCAAAATGTACTATCTTACATATCAAATGACTTTTCTCGTCCTCAATTACCATAGCTCCACCTACTACATTGATCGTCAAATTCCTCAATTTCCCAAATATTCTCATAGTTCAATTTAACATATAACCCATATAGCTTCCATGACTTTCATCAAAGATTCTAATTCTGCACAATACTATGTTTCCACAAATCAACATACTCATTCTCACCAATGTACTAGTCTAATATTCTGATTTCCTTATAACAGTAGAAATTTCAGAGATGTCACCATAATTCTTAGCTTTTAGCCTCATTGCTAAACAGATTCAACACATTCCAGTTTCCTTATAATCACCACAATTCCATAATAGCTCATAATTCTTAGTTTCAATACCCAAACAAATCACACAAACGTATATACATATTCCTATGTACCACTTATTACTTACCTTCTACATGCATGAAACTAAGATCTGTTCTAGACATTCTAATGCTCAATGGACACGTGTGTGTGAGAAATTAACTCGTGCTCTGATATCACTCTGTCACGACCCAAACCCGCCCCTATGGATTTAGCATCGTAACCGGCCAGTAATCCTGGGATTACCGAAGGCCTCTGAGATAGATTAACATAATATTAGGGGCTAGCGGAAGCAAATAACAATATACAACGTCCATTGAGCTGTGCAGACTTATATGAGACAGAAAAATTTTAAACTTTTATATACATATGTACGCATTATCTTTAAGTCGTCATATATATATAGATTAGACAAAAGGGACTTGACCGTAATCACAAAATACACAAGACTTGATCAACCAAACACGAAAACAAAACTTAAACTTTAAGTCACAAAGCGATAACCACTTGACATATCCAAAACCTCCACGGGAGGCACATAGGTTGGCTGACAAGAACAGATTCTAGGCAGATGACTCTAAGCCTGGTCACGCGCCTGATCACCTACATACATAAATAATACAGTGAGCTAAAGCCCAATGAATAATAACAGAGTAAAGGGTTTTACTGAATGATGTCCATATCGAATTCAGAAATCAGACTTCAAATCTCTTATCAAATCAGAAACATAGTCATATTCATGTTCGTATTCGTATTCGTATCAGAAATAGAGTCATATTCATATTCATACTCAAATCATGTGTGGTACTTCCTTTAGCGTAACATATCATGTTTGTCAAGCATATCAAGTTCCATAATGGGACCTCCGGTACCGGGTAACATATCTGTGCCACGGTATTGTTTCCCCCGGGCGAGGGCCTGTGCCACGGTATTCATTTCCCCCGGGCGAGGGCCTCATGACCATGTGCCTCAGTATTATATCGCCTAGGCGAGGGCCTCTGCTAAGGATACCATAGTTACATTTCAAAGAAAATTGGACAATCATTCATTCATACAAAACATAGCATTTCAAAAACTTATCATCTCATATCATCAGAAAATAATTAAAGTTAAATATAACTTTACAGAGTTATTACTCACAGATGGCTGCAGAAGCAATCAGACAGACTGGACATATCAGATGAATCAGGCAGACAATGACGCGTGACCTACACAAGCACATAACATATACACATTGAAATACATTACTACTCCCTTGATTAAACTTGATTTTTCTAGTCTTTTTCCGTCTAAATAGTCCAAAGTTCTACTACGCTTTTTCTTTCCCATTCAAACAAACCAGGTTCTTCTTTCGCATATTCTTTCATTACTAAGCCCTTCTTTTCCAAATAGATTGATCTTTTACTTGGCTTCTTAAACAATTACCACTAGATCAATGATTCATTCTTTAACTAACTGATCTATGTTGATTGGTAGCTTATTAATCTTTGTTGAGTCATAAATCATGTCTAGAATGCCTTGGAAAGAGATAAGAATAAAAATGTGAACCAAATGCAATTTTCCAAAATATGCTGAAAATGGGTCTTCGCTCGAGCGCCACTTTGGCCGCTCGAGCGGACTGTAAAATTTGAAAAACTTCTGGGAGCTCGATTTTCACGCTCGAACGAGACTTTCCTCGCTCGAGTGGACAACGTAAATTATGAAAATTCCAGAATTGCAAATGAAGTTCAAATTTGATATTCAAAGCCTCAAAACATGTATTTTTAGTACACAAAAATGGAAAACCATTGTATGATTTAGCAAACACTTCCAATTAGAAAACATTCAACCAAAATCATGTTCCAATTGCCCACATTAATTTTAATTCATCTTATTAATATCAACCCACAATTCTAATATATAAATTAGGCTTTCCAATTCTTGAAATTGCATGATGCATGTGTGATTGAAACTCAATTTCTTATAAGAAAAATAAATTCAAACCCAAAATGGTTATTTTCAAATTAATTTATATGATTTTGAATCTAATTAAATTCCTACACCATTTTACTAATTCCTTTTAATTTACATGAAATTGAAGTTATAGGACCCTTAGGAAAATATTTGCATGTATGACATTAAGATTAAAACTAATTAATTTTCTATATTCAAAATTAAATCAATGTTTAATTTTCCATAAACTCATACTCTTTAATTTGAATAAAACTTTTAAATTAAAATTAAACCAATTCCTATCTTTCATAGTAAAACCAAGAACTTGTCTAACTTTAGGATTAACCCCCAATTTCCATAAACTTGATTTTTCTTATAAAAATTTCTTCCTTCTTCTCTTCAAAACATGAAATTGTTTACCTTAACTTCCTCAAAATCCATGATGCATGTATAAAACACTTATCAAATCCAACCAATTTCCCATTATCAAGCTCAATTTATAATTTGACTTCTTAATTTATATCACAATTTAATCTCAAGCTCATAAACTTCAAAATATGAATTAAATTCTAAAATCTTAAAAATTTACAATGCATGTAATGATAAGCTTCAAATATGTGAAGGATGAAAAAAAATCAAACTCAAATATTTAATCACAACATCAAACCCCCAATAATTAATTTCTAATTTAATTTCCATAACCATCCACATGCATGTAACCCATTTCAATTTAATTTCCATAATCTTATACTTAAGCTAATCTTTCTTCATCTTCTTGCTAATTCCTATTAATTACATGATCTTGAGTCCAATTTCACCTTTAATTTCAAGCATAAAGTAAAGATTCTATATAATTTAAACATAAATTCTATACCTTAAGTTTGCCAGTTCTTCTTCTTCCTCAAAAACTAGAGCTCCTCTTCCAATTTTTTTTTTCCTTCTCCTCCTTTGTTTCTTGCTCCAGTAACATGGGTTCTTCATCACAAAGTTGAGCCCCCTCTCTCTCTCCCTCACGGTTTCTCTCCCCTTTTCTCCAACTCTCGGTTTTCCCATTTCAGAATTCATATATTAATGCATTTACATATCTCATTTGTTGCCTTCCCCAATATATTAATATATTTATAAATCATTAGTTGCCTTCCTCCTTACAAGTGCACATGCACTTGCAAATCATAACCAAACTTCTCAGTACACCCACCTAAATTTCTCACTGTACCTACACCCACAATTCTGGTTTAATCCATAAATTAATTTATATTTAGGATTAATTTAATTAGGCAACACTTAGTCTTAATAAATCTGGGTTGGCATATAATTAAATTAATTATAACAAATCATAGATCTCTCATAATTTAATTAATCTAATTGATTTCCATTAGAGCCTAATTAATTATATTTAATTTTATTAATCCGAATCAGATTTTTAGTCAGACTCCCAAAAGACTCCAAATATTAAATTAAATTTATTATCATTATCAATTTTGATCTCCCAAATCATCTAGGCCTTCAATTTTTGATCAGACTCAAATTTTCATCAATAAATTACATCTTCAAATTGGGCACATCATAATTAAATTTAATTTATAATAACCACAATCCTCAATCCTCATGACTTAATCAACTCCAATTAGGACCTAATTAATCGAATCTCAATTTCACTAAATTGAATCGAATATTTAATTAAACTCCCAAATGGGCCCGTAATTAAAATTAGATTGATTCAACTTCTTAACTTCACTTCCTTGAGCCATTCGGACCCTTAATTTCTAATTCCAAAATAACTCTTTAATAGAATCATATACGAGTCGGATCCCACAAGTCTCATAAATCCCAAATTAAATTATAATACTCGGCAATTAATTTCAAATCCTCTTGATTAATCAAGTACTAATCATTATACGTGATGGGGTCGTTACAGAATTTAACTTGAAGGTGATGGCTGGAAGGTATCTTTAATTTTTTTTTAAGAACCCATTAGAATACTTTTTGATACTGGTGTATCTCATTGTTTTATATCTAGGCAGTTTGTAGAAAGAGAATATCTTGTAACTACCTCATTGTCTAGACCTATTCGTGTTGAGATCCCTTTAGGAGAAACAACTACTCTTTATGAGATGTGTAAAGATTTTAAGATTGAGTTTACGGGTATAGTCTTGTATGCGGATCTAATTGTGTTAGGGTTTGAGGGGTTTACAATTATTTTAGGTATGGATTGGCTGCGAAAATACTTTGTGACTCTAAATTGTGCTGGAATGACTATAAATATAGATATTCCTGGTATGCCACGGCTTACCCACACTTCTAGCGATGGAGAAGAGTCGGTGATGACGAGTTTTCTGTGCTCGGTAGAAATCCTAAGCAGGATATTAGTGAGGTAGATGTGATACGTGAGTTTGAGAATGTATTTCAGGAGATACCTAGACCTCCACCTCAACAGGTAGTAGAATTTCGCATTGACTTAGTGCCGGGAACTGCACCAATTTCTAAGACAGCATACAGAATGGCACCTAAAGAGCTTGTGGAGATGAAGAAGCAACTAGAAGAGATGCTTCAGAAAGGGTTCATTCGTTCAAGTAACTCCTCGTGGGGAGCACCCGTGATCTTGGTCTCCAAGAAAGATGGCATTTTCCGTATGTGCATACATTATAGAGAGCTAAACAAGGTGACTATCAAGAACAAGTATCCGCTACCTAGAATTGATGACTTGTTTGATCAGTTGAAGGGGGTAGCCATGTTCTCTCAGTTTGATCTCATAATGGGTTACCATCAAATGGGTGTGTCAGAAGAAAGTATACCGCTTACTGCTTTTCAGACTCGGTATGTGTTATACGAATTTCCTATAATGCCTTTTGATTTGAGAAATGCTCCTGCCTATTTCATGGACTTGATGAACATAATTTTTCAACCATATCTAGATAAGTTTGTGATTATCTTCATAAATGATATCCTGGTGTATTCTAAGAATGAGGAAGAGCACAGAGAACACTTGAAAATCGTGTTGCAGACTTTGAGGGAGCAACAATTATACGCTAAGTTCAATAAGTGTCACTTTTGGGAGAAAGAAGTTTGATTTTCGGGACATGTTGTGTCCAATCAGAGGATAGCGGTAGATCCTGAAAAAGTAGTTGCGGTCAAAGAATGGAAGCAGCCCACGAAACCTTCAGAGATGAGGAGTTTTTTAGGACTAGCCAGTTATTACAGAAGATTTATAGAGAAGTTTTCCACTATTGCAACACCCATGGCCTAGTTGACCCGCAAGAATGTGAAGTTCGTATGGACCGATAATTGTGAGAGAGTTTTCCAAGAGTTAAAGCAGCGTTTGACTACAGCACTAGTGTTAACTATACCAGTATAAGGGGAAAAGTTAGTAGTATTTACTGATGTGAGTGGAACTGGTTTGGGATGTGTGTTGATGTAGCATTAGAAAGTTGTATCTTATGCTTCTTGACAGTTAAAACCTTATGAGAGACGATACCCTACTCATAACTTGGAGCTGGCAGCAGTTGTTTTTGCGTTGAAAATGTGGCGACACTACTTGTTTGGAGAGCACTTTGAGTTATACACAGATCACAAGAGCCTCAAATATCTGTTTTCTCAAAAAGAGTTGAACATAAGGCAACAAAGGTGGGCTGAATTCATTAGTAGTTATGATTTCGAGATTCTTTACCACCCAAGGAAAAGAAATGTGGTTGCAGATGCACTTAGTCAACAACATGGGATTATAGCTTCTTTGATGATTTAGGAATGGAAGTCATTGGAGTTAATTTCGTTGCACGATGTTCAACCAATAGAGAGTGTTGCGAGGGCCTACATTGGTAGTTTGACTGTGCAGCTGACGTTACTGGATAAAGTTCGTCAGATGCAGAATTTAGATGGGTTCCTTGTCAGCAATCTTGATGACCTAGTGGTGGATTTGATTGATGATTGTCCTACTGATTGGTCTGTGGACTCAGATGGGGGATTGCGATAAGTTATGGGAGACGAAAATATTTTGTCACTAATAAACTCTCCATGAGTTAGGCACCATCTTTTTATCTTTCTATGAATTGGGCGACAAATATATTTTTGTCTCAGAAGGATATATTTTGGGAGACGAAAATATTTCATCACTAATAAATTTTTCAGGTGTCGTTTTGTATTTTGATTGATTGCGTGATGAATATATTTTCGTCTCATAAGGTTAAGTTGAGGGAGACGAAAATATTTCATCACCAATAAATTCTCCTTCCCTAAATGACATCAGCTTATTTGGTTTTGAAACTCAGTATTCACTTTTCAGAAAATTGAAACTTTTGTTTTTCATATTTTTTTTGTTTTTACTAATTTTTTTTAATATTTTAAGTAATTTTTTTTAATTTTTAAACACACCTAACATAAATAAAATTTAAAAGTATAATATTTGTGATTTTATTTTTTAAAAAAATTCACTAAATACCAAAAATATAAAAAAAAAAAATATACAAAAATTCAGTACATTTTTTGCATTCTTGTGTATTTATTAATTTTTTAAAATATTATTTTTACAAATATTTTACTTTTTAGATATATCTAAATAAGGTATATCTAAAAAAGTAAAAAAATTGTTTAAAATTTTAAAAATATTCACTAAAATAAAAAAAACACAAAAAACAAAAAAAACTCAATTTCTAGAAAATTGAATTCAGAAAATTGAAACCAAACACACTAATTATTTTTGTATTTTTATTGATTAGGCAATGAACATATGAGTTTAAAGAGACAAAAATATTTTAAATTATTTCTTTATTAAAATGTCGTCAGAGCATTGAAACTATGACTCCAAAAGACACTCCCACCTTAATCACTCACTTTCACACACACAAATTCTGAATTCGTGACCCAAAAAGACACCCTTTACAAACCTTTCTTTGTCTCTCACACTTGAGTCTCCTCTCTCACAAGTATTGAATTTGAAGCTGTGACTCGAGAAGACAACTCTATAAACCATCTTTTCTGAAGCTCCTCTGTTCTCTTTCACACTTAAGCCTTTTGTGCATGCAAGCATTGTTATGAAAGAAGACACCTTATGCAAAGTTACTGTTCTTTCTCAAAGTCAAGGCCCCCTCTTGTGCGCTAAGCACTTTTTCTCCTTCTTTGAACCAGCTCTTCACTTTTCCTCTAGAACACTCATTTTAGAAAATTGAAGGCCAAAACCCTTCTCCACCAAAAAAAAAAAAAAAAAAAAAATTAATAATAATAATTAAATAAGGAAAAAAATGATCAATGTAGCTATTTTTTTTTGAGCAAAAATACATATGAAAAACATAAGAATTTGTTGCCAATTTTCAAAATTAAGAAAGCATCACCCTGTTTATTTTGAAGTTTTAAAGAATAAATTTTTAATCTGTATTTTTTTAGTGAACCTTTTTTTAATATTTTAATAAATATATTTATTTACTTTTTATATCCCTTTAATTAAGATAAAATTAAAAAGTACACAAATTTATGAAAACACTTTCAAAAATTTACTTAAAAAAAATAGAAAAATTTAATATATTTTTATTTTTTTATTGAATTACTTTTAGATTTTTTCATAAATATTTTAATTTTTAAGTACAACTAGATTAGGTGTATTTAAAAAAAAAAAAAAAAAAAGTGATTACAAGTTAAAAAAGTTTTCCAAAAGGAGTCAAATATTTTGGCGGCATACGAAATTGAGTGCGCCGAAAATTGGTTACTGGTGACAAGAATTATTTTGTTCCCAATTAAAAAAAGGATTTAACCAATTTCAGGGCCAAGTACTAGTTTGTCCCTGAACAACACAACCCATGGCCAAGTACTTGAAATCGGATCAGAGAGAGAGCGAGAGACGAGTCAATGACGGAGCCAAGACGACTGAGAGGACACAAGGCTACCGCCACCAGCTGTTTCGCCGCCCGTGACCGCCCTGGCCTCGTTGCCACTTCTGGCGAGGTACCCCCCTCTATCTTTCTCTCTCTCTATAAATATATACCCACATATTTATATCAGTATTCATAGATATATGGTCACTTGATTGCTCAATTTGTTTCTCTCATTTAGATTGATGTTATTCTTTGCCACTACCCTTCAAAGAAAAAGGGCAAAAAAGAAAAATAAAAAGAATAAGTAAATAGTCAGTCTTAGTGTCTTTGAAGTTTGAGGGTTTTGAATGAAAATAGGTTTTTTCTAGGATGAAGTAATTTTGATATTTTTTTATTATTTAATGGAAAATCAGGATGGGTGTATTTGCTGGTTCGATATGCGGTGAGATGTGTCATTTGTCATGAATGTTGGGGGATAATCCTATCATCACTCTGTTTCAAGCCAGGTGATTTTTTTAATTTTTTTTTTATATTAATTTGCTTGTGTGCATCATTGTTACTGTACTAAATTTAAGTTACCTTCTATGTCTTGGCTTGTGGTCATTGAAGGTTTTTGTTTATTTCTCATTTTTTAAAAAGCTTTTGCGTGACATATCCTTATGATTTTGTTGACTTTGTACAAGAGCTCTACAAGTTCCACCTTGAGGTACCATTCCAACAAAATGGCATGGCTAACTAGATCATATGCTTGGAGTCCCATCTCAGATAATCACATGGCTAACTAGAGTTTAATGGTTCTCCTAAAGAGGGAAAGAAAATTAAATTCTAAGCTTAAGAGTTCAAATTCAACTAAATTGCATAAATTGACAATGGAGATTAGAGTCAATAGTAGTTTACAATCACATTTACAGTACATTGTAATATAAGATTTCAACCGTAGATTTAAGTCCCTACATCTTTGATGGGGCTAAAATATCCAAATCAATGCAAAATGAAAATAAATGCAGGTTTCTAACTATCATTGTGCATCAATATAAGTGGATTGAGTACAAAGGTTTAAGTGGTTGCCCATGCTCATCGCAATTTGGTCATCACTTTCCTCTATTCTTTTAACCCAATAATTAATTCATGTTTTTCTTCGGTTTTGTTTCCCTCAGATAATTAAAATAAAATAAAAAAATGTAATATAGCCATTAGTTTCTGTTTCTTGATATGAATAGGAAAGAAAAATGAATTAATAGAAAACTAATGCTTAAAGGGGCCAGTTTGCTTATTCATTGCATTGTTGTTTATATTTTTACAAAGGAGAAAGTTGTTTGTCATGAAGCTAAATTTTGTAGCTTACATCCAAGTTAGTTTATTTTTGTTGTTATTTTTTCTTTCGTATATATATATATACCCGTGTACGTACGTTATTCTGTATGAAGTCCAACATTGGACTCCTTTGTTTTTTTGTCTTTGTGATACTGTTGAGATTGATTCACTTCCTTTCTCTTTCAAATTTTGTCAACTGAAGGAGAAACAACTACCTTATGAAGAGAACTTAACGGAAATCCATGATTGCCTACTTTCTTTATATGTTGTTGCACTTCAAATAACCTTGTACAAATGTGCTACTGCCTTGATGGTGTTTCTTGTTGAAATCAACAGATTTTATGGAGTGGTGAAGTCTTATGATCTTTAAAAAAAGAAGCATGTGGTAAGCTGTACTATTCTGTCATTTTTTAAAAGAAAATTTAATTTTAAATACTCATAGCTAGTCATGCTTTGGAGATGCTTTTCATCAATCTCATTGGCTAAGGGGATCTACTAACCCCATGAGATGTGAGGATAATTCCTTTATACCTATTCTCTTGGGTTGTGAGAGTTTTGCTTTCTTTATAGACTAGGTAGCTTGCTTCTTGAAGCATCTCATTTAACCTTTTTGTAATATCTTCTAGTGTATGAAGGTTAGATTTCTAGTGTTTCCTATGTGTGAAGCTACAAACTTGTAGTTCCCATTGAAGCAATAAAATGTGCTTCATTTCTGACTGACATTGTTTTTTCTACACCATTTACAGAAGCCAATCTAGTCCAATGTACCACTTGGCTTCACTTTAACATCTGTAGTACTCGACTAGTGGATTAGAATTTTTTTGAGGTTATTTTGCTGATATATGATCAGGTTGTTTGGATTATAATTTTTTCTGAGGTTCTTTTGCTAATATATGATTAGGTTGTTTGGATTAGAATTTGATTAGTATTTTTTTGCTAACAGGGAATCCAAAACGTCCAAAAATAATAATAAATAAATAAAGATTAGAAGATGCGCCGTTGTTAGGGTCAGAGTTGGTGAGAGAGACCACAGAGAAGGGGAACATTATTCGGGAACGTATTAAAATTGCGCAGGGTCCTCAGAAGAGTTACGCTAATAGAAAACGTAAGGGGGTTAAGTTGAATGTTGGAGATTTTGTGTTTTTGAAGATGTCGCCGATAAAGGGTATCATGTGGTTCGAAAAGAAAGGAAAGTTGGCTCTTAGATTTGTGGGACCATACGAGATCACTGAGAAGATTGGTAATGTGGCTTACAAAAATTAGCCCTACCACCTACTTTAGTTATGATTCACAATGTGTTCCATGTATCTTTATTGCGGAAGTGTGCAAGACCTTTCCCAAGTAGTATCACCAGAAGTGTTGGAGATTAGCGATGATCTCACGTATGTGGTGCAACCGGTTACTATTCTAGACCGAGATGTAAAGCAGTTGCGGCGCAAGAAAGTGAACTTGGTGAAAATGCAATGGAGCGAGGATGAGAACGATATCACTTGGAAATTAGAAGAGAAAGTTCGGCGTATGCACCCGAAACTTTTTGCCTAGTACTTTCTCCTATCGAATCTCGGGACGAGATTCTTTTGAGGTGTGTATATTGTAGCGACCCCAATTTTTCATAGGTCATTATTTATTTATTATTATTTTATTTTATGTTTGGCTTTATTAATTGTGTAGATCCATGAGAATTTAATGTGGTATTTAATTAATTTAATGTGTTATTTAATTATAGATAATTAATCTAAATATTGATATATTATATTGTTTATAAAAAAAAAAAGTGTTTTATATATTGATAAAATATATATCATATTTATTTATGTTGTATTTGTATTATATAATATAATACCTATTAGGTTATATAATAAGTGATTAGGTTATAATCAAAAGAAAAGAAAAGAAAGAGAGGGATGTATACGGGGCGCGCGCACACAGAGAATAATCAAACCAGAAAAGAAAGCCAAGAGATAGATAGAGGCTCTGTGACAAATCAAAGAAAGCCAAGAGAGAAAGAGGAGAGGAGGAAAGAGGAAGAAAAAGATAGGGTTTTGTTTTGGTAGCTTAATTAATTCTCTAAATATTTTTCTGATTATTGAAAAATAATAGTGAATACAAAACTCATTTTTCTTAATTTATGTTTAATTCGTTGTTTTTATATATTTATTTTTATGTATTTGATGTTAGTTTGATTTTGTATTTACATGAAGATGATAGATTGATTTTAATTATTTTGATTAGTTGTATATGTCAGGTTTAGAGTTTTTATATGAATTTATTTTATAGTTGTAATCACACTCATGGATATATGAAATTAAAATAAACTTAGAACCCATAGATAAATTCCGTATACTCCACCATGACTCCATGGATTGTTATTTTATTTGAGTGATGGTGAGAAAGAGTGTAAGAAAAAAAAAGTGAGGATTATGAGATTTATTTGAATGCCTTAGGTTTGGCATTGTTATGTTTGTTCTCATGAGTAGATAAGAGATTGTGTATATATATATTGTTGCCTCGTTCTCATGAGTAGACGAGTGCTTTGATTTACGCGTGTACGTATATGTTAATCATCCGGGGAGTGTGGGTCAAATTTGGGATGATATCCTCGTGCAAGTTTGGCTTTAGAGTGGTATTAGGTATAAGGGAGGCACATGAGATATATGTGTAGGCCGGAAGTGAAGGGCTGAAGTGGTGGAGTTAAGATATAAAAAATTAAATATAAACTTATATGCATAGTTTGAATTGTATTGATTTGTACATCTTGAAACAGATAATAATCGATTTCAATAAATTATGAAATTTGGGCAGGGGTATATATACGTAATTCTAGACAACTTTTGTATTTTAATTTTGTATTCAAAATATCGATTAGAACTTATAATAAGATGATTTTGGTTATAGTAATTTTTATTCATTTTAGCAATGCAGATTTTAGAGACTGTTTTAACCCACGAAACGAGCTCATTTTTATTGATTTCACGCAAGCTGAAGTAAAATATTATTTTGAACACTTTTCGTGTTTTGAACTTTTCCCAAAAAAAATCATCTTAGGGTTGTTTCTTTTCGTTTTCAGCTTCAGATTTTTCGGTTGAATTCCGCCTAGGTTCTTCTATCAAGTTATTCTCTCAACCTATTCAGTTTCTATTAAATTAGTTCATATAGTCTTTTAGGAAATTTGATTCTGTACAACTTTTGTTATTTGAGTTTTGGTCAATTCGAATTATTTAAGTATTAAACGGTACATTTTTATACTTCTTCAGCAAGTTACTTATGATTAAATTATATTAATTTTATTTTTTTTGCAAAATGGTGGGTCTTCCTAATTTTTTATGCAGGGCTGACCCACCATATTTTTATTTTTATTTTGTTTGTTTTATACTTAATTTATATTTTGTTGTGTACGGGTAAGAAATTATATGCCACTATATCTCGGGAAACTACCCATTCGTCTCGGTGCGGATGAAACTACTTAAACTACCCATTCATCTCGGTGCGGATGGAATCACTTATCTTGTCCCGTAACAAGAATTAAATGTATTTTTGTTTATGTCTAGTGGACACGTGGGTGTCAAGTATTTGTACTTATACTAGTATACTTGTATACTGACTCGTTTTGTCTATTGACATCTCCTTTGCAGGATTAGTTGGGGCTACGGTGGTGACATGGAATAACTATAGTTATTGGACATGTCTCTTGGATTTCTTTTGTTTTCTTGAGCTTAGGGTTGATATTAGTTTATTGTATTTATTATTATTATTATTATTATTATTTTTATGACAGTTTTTGTTTATGTCTAGTGGACACGTGGGTGTCAAGTATTTGTACTTATACTAATATACTTGTATACTGACCTGTTTTGTCTATTGACATCTCATTTGCAGGATTAGTTGGGACTATGGTGGTGACATGGAATAACTATAGTTATTGGACATGTCTCTTGGATTTCTTTTGTTTTCTTGAGTTTAGGGTTGATATTAGTTTATTGTATTTATTATTATTATTATTATTTTTTTATGACCTTAATATTTTGACAGGTTGACATTGTAGGTTATTTTCCAACTTTACATTATTTAAGTTGTTTTGACTAGTTGTTGATACTAGTTGGGGCTATGGTGGTGACATGGAATAACTATAGTTATTGGACATGTCTTTTAGATTTCTTTTGTTTTCTTGAGCTTAGGGTTGATATTAGTTTATTGTATTTATTATTATTATTATTTTTTTTTATGACCTTAATATTTTGACAGGTTGACATTGTAGGTTATTTTCCAACTTTACATTATTTAAGTTGTTTTGACTAGTTGTTGATATTTTAATGTTGGAAGTATTTAAGTTATTTTGACTAGTTATTGATACTTTAATGTTGGAAGTATTTGATAGTTATGAAATTACGGTGAATGGTTTGGTTGGCGTTTTGTTAGTTTTTTTTTTTTATAATCTTGATATTAGTTTATTGTATTTATTATTATTATTTTTTTTATGACTACTTTAATATTGGAAGTATCTGATAGTTATGAAATTATGGTGAATGGCTTGGTTGGCATTTTGTTAGTTTTTTTTTTTTTTTTAATCCCTTGTAATCTTTTGAGCATTGTTTCAAATCTAGGATTTGGATGATAGAATATTAATTGAGGTTTAGTCCTAATTTAATATTTAATTGTCTAAATTTTGGGGCGTGACAATTCTTTCATAAAATTTGTATGTCCCAAAGGGCTCATACTCTTATCAAAATCTTGAGGTTTAAATAACCATCAATATTTTCCTCTACAATCAATGTGGGATTGGTGGTTATATACAATTCCCAATACCTCATTCATAAGACCAACTTTATGAGGCAATTTCTTATTCAATTCTTAATATTTTTTGTCATTCTTTTTGTGGTGTAAAATTTTGTTGTAAAGAATCTAAACCCATTTAATCCTACCTTAACTAATAGTTGAGACTTATTTTAATTTCACATTAAAGTTACCATAAAATCATTTTTTCCAACAACTTGCAACTAAGAGATAAGTCCAAAAGAAGAAAAAAAAAATAAATAAATAAAAGAAGAGAGAAAATAGAAGAAGAAGAAAAAATTACAAAAAATAAGAGAAAGAGAAGAGCTCATGAATTGCTAAGCCGAATAAAGAAAAGTTGTGGACCCAATACACTTATACACATACGAAATGATAGTAAAAAACAAAAAACAAAAATTAAATGCAGGTGGGAAAAGAATTTTTTTTTTTTTTTTTTTTTTATCAATATATAGGGGGTGTAAGTGACATTTACACCTCATAGATTTTCATTTGCACCCTATCACAAGCACATTTGCACCCCTATATGTTCGTAATTTATTTATTTATTTTCATTCTCTCACCTATATGTAGTTTCCTCCCCCAAAACCCTTTACAGTCTTCACATATAGGTCCGTTCCTAGTTGGATGAGATTGTTAGTGAGAGAAATAATAAAAATTGTATTTGTTTGTGATATATTTTTGTGAGGAAATTAACTACATGAATACCATAAATATCTTTTGGCATTTTTGATAAATTTTAATATTATATTTTATAAATATTTGATTGCACTATATTATTTTAATATTATATATATATATAGAAAATGACATAATACTATTAAAAAACACACACACACACATACAAATACATAACCGACACAATACACATCTTAGGCAAAATAGTTTTTTTCCAAACTAATTATCTCACCAGTTTTGAAACCCAACCCTTAAAGGTTTTTACTAATTCCTTTTTCAATTTTACAAGCAAATATTATTCTAAGTAAATTTCATATCAACTGTGATACAGACCCCCAGTGGGGGTCGTACCCCCAGTGAGGTGGCGAGCCCTCACTGGTTGAAACTCAAAAATAAAATAAAATAAAATAAAATAATTTTTTTTTGTCCAATTCGGACACGCCACCTCACTGGGAGTCGACCCCCAGTGGGGGTCCAAAGCATTTTTCATTTCATATTTATCTTAATCCAATCTTACCTTCTATGACCCAAAACAAATAACTAATGAGCGCAATAGCTCACCCCCTCATAATATGACTTGGCAGTACAGAGAAGAAGATGTTTGTGTGTGAAGCTCCTTAGCTTCGTTATGTCCATGTAGCACACAGTTGACAACCTAATTATCTAAGCTACTTGTAATTATATTTTAATTTTAAAAGTTTGTGCGAAATTATTTAGTATAATTTTTATTTACAATTTATTAGGTAAAATCTAAAAAATTAATTATTTAAAAGTTAAAAAATGAGTGTTTTTTGCTTCAATTTTTTAATTATTAATTTTTAGATTATAATATGCTGCACCAGACACCATTTTTTTTCCTTCCTTTTTTTTTTTACAAATCTTTGTGTGTGTGTTTTTTTTTTCCCCTTACTTTTCCATTCCGTCTAACTAGAAAGATTAAAAAATTTAAAATTTGAAAAATTAAAATACAAAGTTCACTATCAAAAAAAAAAACAACTATTTTTTTATTTTTTTTATTATCTTTAGTGGATTTTTTTTTTTTTAAAATTTTCTGCTCGATCTAATCAATTAGAACTTTAAAATAAAAAATTAATTCAATTTGGCTAATAGTCAAGAGCAAACTTTTAATTTATTTTGAATCATACCATCTCTCTATTTTTTTATATATTTTTTCAAAAAAAAAAAAATCAACTTCGAACTAACTTCCAAAAAACAAAAGTTGATCAAACAAAAGCGGATTCCAAACCATGTCTCAATCAAGTTTAAAACGATCCTAGGTCTCGTTTGGAAAAAGACATTCTCAGTGATTGATTTGATATTTGGGATGATTTTCTTTGTGACTTTTTTGTATTTTGCTCTACAAAAATGAAAAATTGGTGTGATATTTTGATTTTTTTATTTGAAATTTCTATTTTACACTTGTTTTAGAGGATGTTTGGCATGAAAAAGCCACATTTTTGTTTTTGTTTTTTTTTTAAAAAAAATTATATATATTTTTTTATTTTTTGTTTTTCAATTCATCTTGTGTAGATGAATTTTAAATTCAAAAATTGAAAAAATCCAAAAATATAAAAAAAAAAATTCAAATAAATCAACTGTTGTGACATTTTTTTTCCCTCCATTTGCTTTTGAAAAATGTTGGGCACTCTAAATATTTTACCAAATGTCTTACATAAGTATAGGACCCACACCATGTAAGTCTCACATTACTCTTTGCTTTTTTAGGATACTTTTCCAGTCTATCTAATTGTGTAGAATCTAAAAATTTATTTTTAAAATTTTTTTTCAAAAAATAAAATTCATTAAAAACAAAAAAAAAAAAAAGTTCATAAAAAAGTTACTAAAAAAAACCCTCAAACACCTATTTACTTGTAAAAAAATGATATATAAACTCATTTCACTTTCTAAAAAAATCAATGTGAGGATATATATATTTTTGATAAGATTTGGTTTCTTTTTAATTAAACTTTCAACTGAACTAGACAGTTGAGGTTTTTTATTAATAAGAATTATTAAACATAGGTTTCTTACTAATAAGAGTCATAGATTGAATTGTGTTTTCATAGACTTTTACTAGTAAGAAACATTAGTTTAATGATTCCTACCGATAAAAAATTTTAACGGTCTAATTCAATCAAACATTCAACTAGAGAAAACTTTTTTTTTTTTTTTTTTTTTTTTTTATGTTTTTATATAAATGGAAGTCTAACAATTTTAAATGTATGCCAAACGAGACCTAGAATATCCAATTTTTAGCTTTCCAAACAAAGCCCCTAATGGAACCGAAAACCGTAGAGCTTTTAAATAAAACTGATCTAAACCCTACTGTTTCACTCCCCCATTTTCAGTTCGATAATCGAGAGTGCCTTTCTCTCTCTCTCTCTCTCTCTCTCTCTCTCTCGCCATTGAAACCCTTTGGTGATTATTATCCAGCGAAAGGGTCAGCCAACAGACCAAAGAATCAGAAAAAAAAAGAAAAAGGAAAGGTACATTTTAGCTTTTCTTCGCGATGCTTTTTTTAGCTGCATTTACAGGCTTTAGGGTTTCATTATTATTTTCTTCATTTTTGTAATATATGCACATATATAGTCACCGATCTGTTACATTTCATCTCAAATTTTGAGTCTTGATGATGATTATGAACTTTTTGATAGTGAATAAGTCGTTTTCTGTGATTAATTGTTGTCAGTTACTTATGCCCCTTTTGGTCTTAGATCTTGCAAGAGTTTTAAAGAGAATGATACTTTTATATATCTTCTATCTGTATTTTGGGTACTTTTATATATTTGTGTATGATTTGTATGTATGTGTTTAATACCATATTGGCTCAAAAAAATTGGGAAAAATTAGATTGATGGGTGTGTACGTTTTTTCAAAATAAATGGCTGATTGTGGTTGTGTTTAACAATTTACATAGCTACCCTTCTTTTAATTTGAAGACAAAAGTTGTTTAAAATAGTGATAAAGCTTTGGATAATTTGGGCAAAAAATAGTGTTACACAACATTTTTATGTTCACACCGAAATGTGCAGTAGTATAGATAACTAGTTACCGTCTTCAACCCTTACTTAAAATTTTACTTAAATTTGAGTGAAAGTTCTATTTGATATGAAATACTCCAATGGACAAACTCAGATTTAAGCATAAATTTGATTAAAAACTGAAGTAATGAGATTTGTAAATTTGAAAGGTACGAAGCGGTCTTAAAAAATTTTAGTAAGCATTTGAGTCTCCCTTGATTTGGATTAAAAAAAAAAAGGATAAAATTCGATTGGATTCAAGTTTGACAAGTAGTGGAGAGGTTTTTGAGTGATTTTTACCCAAAAATTTGATATGGGTTGGAGTCGAGAGTTGGAGATGCCCTAAACCCGGCAGGCAGACTCAAAACCAGTTTTTGTTGTGGTCATTTATTCTATATTTCCTTTTTGGTGTTAATTTATCACATTGCAGTGCGGAGTGGATCTAACAAATTGAGGAGTGGGGTGGTTTGGCTGCCATCTAATTAGTATGAGTATTTTGTTGTCGGCTGAGGCTGATGAGTAATGTAGTTCAGGTCTGTCTAAAGGTTTGGATGGGGTAACATGAAAATAATAAGAAAAGGAATGAGTGAAAAGAAATGTCTTTCTTTTCTTCCTTTTGGGGAAGAAGATGGAAGGACATTTGGAAATGGAAGTATTGATAGTATGCCATAATTCAGTTAATTTGTAGTCTTTTTTCAATGAATTTTGGGGAAATCAATGTAAGGAAATCTCTATTTCTCCTGCATCTTTCTTTTGCTCTCCCGTGATTCTGCCGGACCAGGTATTTGACGAGAATTTTTCACCCCTAGTTCTGAATAGTGTATCAAGTGATCCAATCTTTTTTCATTTGTACTAGCCCTTCACAAGATATATCTTTTGTTTTCTTTACCCCTATTTAGTCAAGAAACTATGTTCTGTAGGACCTCAATTACACTGGTCCTTTAGGCTTCTTTTCTCATCGGAACTTCACAGTGATATAGATTCTTAGTGAAAAGATATTTGTGCCTTATTGTCTGCTGTCGAAAGCATTAGGTAAAATTAGCTGGAGAAACTTATGTAACTATGCTTGCTGTTAGCAGAAAGTGATGTCGTAATTGGAAACTGCTGTTCAGAGTGATACAACTACTACTTCTGATATCATTTCTTATACCCTCTAGGAACTTGGTACAAGCACCAAATTTCCTTTTACTCAACTTTAGTATTCTTCAGCTATAGCCTATAGTGTCTTTAACTGCTATTCAAAGTCAGCCGTCTCATTTTGTTTCAGTTGTAAGCATAGTAATTACCTAATATGCTTGCTGTTAGCAGAAAGCGTTATCGTAATTGCTGTTAGCAGAAAACATTTTGTTTCATTGACCATTGTCGTTTATCCTCCCTTATAGATTGTTAGCAGAAAACATGTAGGTGGCTGAGAGAGGTTTTCGTTTTTTTGCTGTGTTAAATTTATGGTCTTTTAGTCAAACCATTGATGATGTGTTTATGATCTGCATTTAACTTGAACCTGTGAATTGGTATATTTTCTTTTTCTTGTTGGTAGTTTTGTCGTCTTTTTAAAATTTTAATGTTCAATCATTGAAAATTTAAGTAAAATGCAGCCGTCATTTGAAGATTTTGTTGCAATGGATGCCATGTCACCAAATTCACAACGCCGGCCATTTTCAATCAAGCTGTGGCCTCCGAGCCAGAACACACGACTAATGCTTGTGGATAGAATCACCAACAATCTTTCCAGCCAATCCATTTTCACTCAGAAATATGGCAGTTTGAGCAGGGAAGAGGCTGCAGAGAACGCTAAACAAGTTGAAGATGCAGCTTTTGCCTCCGCAAATCAACACTACGAAAAGGAGCCCGATGGTGATGGAAGTTCTGCAGTGCAGCTTTATGCCAAGGAATGCAGTAAGCAAATCCTCGAAGTTCTTAAAAGAGGCCCTAGAGCCACAGAGGACGGAGAAGTGATCAAAGTTGAGAAAGTTACCGGGGCCAATGAAACCTTTTTCGATATATCCAAAGGTCAGCGGGCGTTCATTGAAGCAGAGGAGGCTCGGGAACTTTTACGGCCGTTAAAGGAGCCCGGAAATTCTTACACTAAGATATGCTTCAGCAATAGAAGCTTTGGCTTGGATGCGGCTCATGTTGCAGAACCCATCTTGGAATCTCTCAAGGATCAATTGCAAGAAGTTGATCTGTCAGATTTTATTGCAGGAAGGCCCGAGGATGAAGCTCTCGACGTCATGAATATATTCTCAGCTGCCCTGGAAGGTTGTGTTTTGAAGTCTCTGAATCTTTCAAATAACGCTTTGGGTGAGAAAGGTGTTAGGGCATTCGAGAAACTTCTGAAATCACAGCGTAGCCTCGAGGAACTCTATTTAATGAACGACGGTATCTCAAAGGAAGCTGCACGGGCCATTTGTGAATTAATCCCTTCCACCGAGAAGCTTAGGGTTCTCCAATTTCATAATAATATGACCGGAGATGAAGGGGCCATAGCTATTTCTGAAGTTGTGAGGTGCTCTCCTTTGTTGGAGGATTTCCGATGCTCCTCTACAAGGGTAGACTCTGAAGGAGGAATCGCTTTGTCCAAAGCACTTTCGACGTGTACCCATTTGAGGAAGCTTGATCTTCGGGACAACATGTTTGGCGTAGAAGCCGGAGTTGTGCTGAGTAGAGCACTTTCAAAACATGCAAATCTTACCGAGGTTTATCTGAGCTACCTGAATTTGGAAGATCATGGGGCAACTGCTATAGCCAATGCACTAAAGGAATCAGCCCCGTCACTCGAGGTCTTGGAGATGGCAGGAAACGATATAACTGCTGAAGCCGCTCCTATTTTAGCTGCATGTATTGCCCACAAGCGCTTTCTCACCAAACTAAATTTGTCCGAGAATGAACTTAAGGATGAAGGTGTTATTCAAATCAGCAAGGCTTTGGAAGACTCTGGCCAATTAAAGGAAGTCGACATGAGCACAAACTTAGTGAGGAGGGCCGGGGCTAGGGTATTGGCTCAGGCTGTGGTGAAAAAACCCGAGTTCAAGTTGCTGAACATTAATGAAAATTTCATCTCTGAAGAAGGCATTGATGAGTTGAAGGGTATATTTAAGACTTGCCCTGAAATGCTTGGGTCATTGGATGACAATGAACCTGATGGAGGAAATGATGACGACGACGACGATGATGATGATGAGGAGGAGGAGGAGAAGAAGAAATCTGGAGACGATGATGAATTGGAATCGAAACTGAAGAACCTTGATGTCAACTCGGAGGAGTAGAGATTTTCGTATGCCAGGTATTTCTGACTGCTCAACTAACCACTGGAAATCTGAATTAGTGGTACTTGTTTTCATCTCACATTATTTTGGATTTAGTGGTTTGTTTAATCTTGCCATGCCTGAGCAGGGTCAGTTTCGGTAATTCCAGCAGAAACCTCAGCGCGATTTTTCCGTCTGTAGGTTTAGTTTGAGCTTTTTAGGACCTTTTTTATTTTGTAATTTCATGCAGCAACTCATCTACGATTCTTGCCGGAGATGCCGACTTTTGAGGTTATCTTGACAGTATGGAACTTTGTATTGATGATTTGGCTCTCTCTCTCTCTCTCTCTCTCTCTCTCTGTGTCATGTTCTATTTTAGAACAGCTTTGTCCAATTATGAAACTAGAGATTTTCATCTTTCTAAAAGCTAGCTTTTCAGCTTGTTTTGATTTCATGGGACTTTCTCAAAGTAACTTGGAACATTGCAAGTTAATTGAAATTTAAAATATTAAAAACTGATCAGAATATTGTATTTTGAGTCTTGTAGTATTAAAAGGTATCAATGGTGTTGAGAGTTACTGGAAAACTGCAACAAAGCTTTGTGCTCGTTTATGAATTCCTTGTGAATGTCTTCTCTTGAAAGTCTTTTTTTTTTCTTTTTTGATGAAGGGGTCTGGTTAGTTGTATTTTATTTTTGATATTTTTATTTTTTTATGAAATGGTTGTTTTGTACTACATGGATTGCAACATTTTTTTCACCCAAAAAAAAATAAAAATAAATATACATCCACGTTATCATCGGTATTTTGAGAAGTTGGTAAAAAATTGACTTTTTAACTTATTTTGTCTTTTTGTAAGTAAGTTATGTGAGAAGTAATGTGGCTTAAAATAAGTAAAAAGTTAAAAACGGACTTTTTATCAGCTTTCCAAATACTCCATAGTATCAACCTCACTGTCTAATAATAAATTACTATGCAATCAGCTTTATCACGTATATGTGGCGGCTATAAAACTATTTTGAAATGTGTACACGAATAATGGGATTTATAATTTTATTATTAATTAGTGATATCATGTGATAGAAATATAATAGTATCTAACAATTAGTAGATCTAACTTTTCTGCATAGATTATTTTGTTTATATAGTAATGATAATACTAAACTTGCATCATTTGCATAATAAAAGGTTTATGGTAATCAATAAAAAAAAATGATATTCATATAAAATTTTTATACGAAAATCAAGACTAGTATTTTTAAAATTATGAAATAAAATGATAGGCATTTTTATTTTCAATAATAAATGAAATATATCATCCTATATAAATATTTTTTTATATACAAATATTATTTGTATAACCCATCAATAAAAGCCTTAATTATCATGTCAACAACATTGTACCAAGGGGAGGGTCAAACTCTAGTGGATCATTTATAATCGTCTAAATTATCAATTATTCTAACCAACTTGCTCAAATTTTATTTATTTATTTATTTATTTTTTGTCCATTTTAGCTCTTCAACTTTTATAATTATGTCAAAATGTAGAGTAGAGATGTGAAAGATTATCATGTGACGTCAGATGGTTTTCTAATTGAAGTAAATTTTTAGGGTTTAAATTAAGAAAATAATAGCCTAAATGAGAGGGGAATGGAAAGAGAAATCAATGACAACTAAAAATGAAATTATTTACAATAAAAGGGTAAATATTTATCTTTTTCCTCACATTTAGGCTATCATTTTAGGGAAATTCTATTTCCACACAATACTTCCTCTCTTTCCACATCTTTTCTCAATACACACACTAAATAAATTTAAATTATCAACTTTCACTCAATACACATCCTACCATACCAAAAATACCCTTACAATCATCATCCTCCAAACCCTAATCCTAACAAGACACCACCGTTGAATGAGTATTGCCCAAGAGAGGATTCCTATCAAATATTGTATTTTACACGCCTAACATATGTATTTATTATTGTCTTGTTTATGTAATGATTCTGTATATTGGTTCTCATGACGGTATATTTATCATTGACAAATTTACATATGATAATGTCACCAATAGACTTCTAATTACTTCAACACATGCACGAAAAGCCAAAGATGGGGACTAGTCTATAAAAGTTCACACAGATGGTTTAGTCACATGGATATAAACAATTCCTGTGTAGCATAGTAATACTTCTTCTTAAAAAGATAAGAAATTGTCACCTAAAGTTTGGTTTGAGTTGGCTGTATAACCAATCAATAATATTACATTCTAAACATCAAGGGATTGCTGCCATGGATGGTGATGGTAAAAATTGATGATTTGAGAGAGTTAGAGTTAGGGTTTTGTGAAAGGGATATTTTGGTAATTTAATTTTAAGAAAAAAATATAATTAAAAAAATCATTAAATGTGTGAAAAGAGAGGAAGTAGTGTGTGAAAATAGAATTACCCATCATTTTATAAGATAAAAACTTTAAGTCAATTAGTAAGCACATAATATAACAATGTAGTTTTCCTCACACTGTTAATAGATTGGACTACATTTACTTGAAAATAAAAATTAGAAAAATTACTCCAATAGGAAAATCCAAAATTTCAAAAGTGACAAAGAAAACAAGAATCATCCCTTTTTCCTTTCACAAAACCCTCTCTTTAGGCATCAATACATGATATTTTTCTTCCTCTTTTTTTTCTTTTATAAATTGGATAATTTAACATAGCTGTCTGGTATGCTAGTACACATATGTAACAACTAAACTACCAAAATAATGGAAATGGAGGGAGAAGAAGGTCTGACAGCATTGGTTATTTGCCGACAGCAATGAGCCGCCACCGATGCTGCCGGGGTACAGAAACTATGGGGATGAGAGATAACCAAAACCCTTCAATGCTATGCTGTTTTCAGCAAGCTTTTCCAATCAAATCTAAATCCATTTCCTCTGTTGTTAGAAAATTCAACCTCAATTAGATGAATTCAGGACAAGTTTGATCTCTTCCTTTTATGAGTCTTCCATGTTATGTTCCAACCACCCTCTCCAACTGTTTTCTGGGAATATTCCACCTCAGACGTATCTTCACTTGTTGCCTCGCTCGCCATAGACATATTTTCACTCTTCAATTCAAATACTCTAGCCTCCCCTCCTGCACTATTGGTTGCCACATCATTGCCCATAGCGGGAAGATGTTCCTTTCTCTTTCCTCTTAAAGAACGCCTCGCTATGTCTTCTCCATTTTCCACAGCCTTCATCCATTGTAAATCACTAAGTGTGTCCACGTAAACCACCTCTTTTCTTCTTCGCTTTCCAGTGATGTTGCTACTTTCATAGTCAAATCCTTTGCCCTTGGTTTCTTTGTTATCTGGTGCGGTGTATGCCCACTCCGGTACCTCGTGTTCTTCCATGAGACGAGATCTGTAATTCTCCTGACGTTTTCTCTCCTCGTCCATTTTCTCAAATAGCCAGAATTCTTCATCAGAACGAGCTGCAAGGCGGTTAATTTCTCTTTCACTTGGTACATCTGTCCCAAGCGAGCTTGTACCTCTATGCATGATCTCTTCCAACATCTTTCTTCTGTCTTTAGCTGCATAAACAAAGTTTAAGTTCAATTACCTCAATTCTCTTTCATTTAATCAAAAAATAGACCCAACCAAAAAAAAAAGAGAAAACAGGATATGGCTAGAGTGGTATTTTCCCTTTTTCTTCACATTCATACGCTCAGGTTTATAGTCTCCTGCCCTCTCCATATCATAGTGGGGTAGGGCATAAATTAATAAGTGATGAGAGTTAAAAGATATATAAGATGATAAATAAAGAAGTGAAAATGAATGTGAAGTGTAAACTTTTAGTGTTTTTATTATATTTAGGAAAATTAAATCCCCACCCCACTTGCTCATTGGGGGCCAGAAAAACCTGCATGGGGCCGTGGATGCAGGGGTGGGTGGGAGAAATTGTCATCCCTACCTGATCCATTGTTATCTCTACAAAATGCCTCTAAATAAAAAAAATAAAAACAAGATGCAATCTGATGCTTATGCATTAAATGCTAGAAGAAAGTTCCAGAACTGTCCTGGCATATCTGACATAAAATTCTTTCTGCCTCATCTACTATTTAAATGTGTCCTTGCTTCGGAAAACAGTTAAACAGACAGAAATTGACCATGAAATAAAGATTTTAAAAAATACTGCAATACTTTCATCTATAAGGACAAACCTGTGGAGGTTGTATTGAACAGCCCTGCTTGGATGACCTTAGCGTCAATGCCCATCTTCTGTTTTGCACGTTCCAAGATTACCTCTTCAATCGATCCAACACTAACCAAAACAAAAACCCTAACTTCCTTCTTTTGCCCAATACGATGTGCCCTATCCTCTGCCTGTTGGTCCATTTGGGGGTTCCAATCACTGTCAAAAATTATCACAGTATCTGCTGTTTGTAAGTTCAGACCAAGACCCCCGGCACGAGTGCTCAGAAGAAACATGAAGAACGGAGAATCCGGAGCATTGAATTGCTTTAGTAAAGTTCCTCTTTCCTCGGTTTTTGTTGAGCCGTCGAGTCTAAGATATTTAAAATCATGAAGTTGTAAATAAATTTCAAGAATGTCCATGAGACGGGTCATTTGTGAGAAAAGGAGAACCCTATGCCCTGCTCTGTGAAGTTTCGGGAGTAAACGATCAAGTAGCTCAAATTTTCCAGATGCTCTAAAAATCTCCTCCTTGCGCCACAAATTATATTCACCCACAAACAGGTACGGGTGATTGCAACATTTTCTGAGCTGCATCGACAGGTTTTGTAGACTCTTAGACTTCCCAGATCCTGTATGTTTAGTCATATTATATTATTTAAACTTGAGCATAGTCACAGCATGAAAAAAAAAAAAAAAATTTTGTTATTTCATAAAATTAAATGAATGATAAAAAAAGTATGGGAAGTACAAGCTACTGAAAGTCCAGGTTAACTGTTGTTTACTTGAAGAACTGGGGAAAGAGGAAAAGGTTAGGCACTGTCTGGCTAGCCTTTTGAAAGTAATTTTTAGTTGCTCTTGAAAGAAACAATAAAAGCAACAAAATTCTAACAAAACTATGGTTCTGTTAGAGCTTTGATTTTGCAGAACTTTCAGAATTTCAGCAATTTAAAAGCAGTCAACGACCATCGTAAAATAATAAATAAAAAAACAGCAGTTCATAGATCCTGCATGAATGAAAGGAAGTCTGTAACAAGGTTAACAACATTTTAAAAAGAGGAAAATCATTATAAAAAAGACAAATCAGCTGAGTTCAAACAATAGACTTTCATAGATCCCCAGAAGCAATGTACCAGTAACAAAACAAACAAATTTAGCTAACAACAAATCAATGTCACCAGGATATGGTTCAATCTGGTGTACCAAATGGAATGGAAATGTGATATAACACATTCTCTAAATATGATAGGTTTAGGCTGTTAGTAAAAGTTCCATCAATGCATATCAGGCTACATTCAAAGGAAGTTCAAGATTGAGTCCAAAACTTAACTAAAGATGAATAATGCAAGATTTTATGATCACTTACAAATGCGCAAGTTTTACAAATACTCTTAAGGAGGACATGAAAGACAAGCATAGGTTTAAAGGCGGCAACAACTTACCAGTATCCAATCCAACCCTCCCCACATCTGTGACTTGATGATAGTATACTTTCTGCCATGCTGACATGTCACATTTCAGTATGACTTGCGTTTTCCCAGGGAGGAACTTCTCCACCTCATCTTTCTTTCTCCTCAATATAAATGGCCTTATGACCTGGAATAAAGAAAATATATTAAAAAGCGTAGGTTAAAGATGATGAATCAGAAAAGACATTGGAAGCCATCACCTACATGGTGCAGACGGCGGATGACCAATAGTTCTTCTTCATCCGTTAGAGAAACATCACACCGATCCGCAAAGGGTGCATTAAACCACTCCTCGAAATTCTCAACTGAATTAAAAATGCTTGGAAGGAGAAAATTGAGCAGGGCCCATAACTCCTGTAAACTATTCTGTATAGGGGTACCGGTTAACAGTAGTCGACGTCGAATACGGTAGCTGTATACGGTATGAATTTCATTAGACAACCATTCTTACACGTATTAAAATCATATCCAACATAGCATTGGAAAAAGCAAAGGAAATGAATCTGAAAGAATATACAGGACCAGAAACACAACTGATTAATACAAAGAAAGAAACACAACCATTCTTACACGTATTAAAATCATATCCAACATGGTGAGTTTGAAAACACAACTAATTAACCAAAATGTTCGACAAAAACAGAATATAGAGTGTAGTAAAAGAAAGAGCATTCCTTTTTCTTTACTTTTTCTATTATTTTTTTGGTAATTTTGGTCAGAGACCTTTACATCAAACTCCATAAAAGTTTGGTGCTGAATACAGTGAACCAAATGCTCTATGTTACATGAATCCCCACTTCTTTGCATAGTACTCCAGTTAAGAAAGACATCTTATCCAACTAAGAAACAACACGAACTAAAATGAGTGTAGTAGAGATGAAGATGTTGAGGTGAATGTGTGGAAGACTGGGAAAAATAGAATTAGAAATGAATATATTTGTGAAATGGTAGGAGTAGCACCAGTTCAAGATAAGTTGAGAGAGAATAAACTAAAATAGTTTGGTCAGGTACAAGAAAACCAGCTGAGGCAACAATGTGGAAGTGCGATAGGATCATGGTTTAAAGCATGAAATTAATTTACTTAATTTAACTGAGCATACGACTCTTGATAGAGCAAAATCCACAAAAAGGATTTATGTAGCTGACCTCAACTGATTGGTAAACAAGGCTTGGTATGGTTTGCACATAACAAATGAAACTAAAAAATGTTCTTCATAAATTAAAAATAAAGGAAAGAAGGGTGGATCATAGAGAAGAAACAATTAAAAAGATAAGAATCCCTTAAAAAAAAAAAACCAGAGTACCATAATCATGTAGGAGATTTACCAAACCTAAAGATGAATATAAAACTAATCATACAGAGTGAACAGTCCTAGAAACAAAGTAGACCATCAGAAAAAGTAAAAGAAGCAAGGGTGTTAGCATACCCTGAAACAAGAGTCCTTGCAAGAGCACATTCATGATTTTTTAACCTATGTCCTTCGTCAACAATCATGTAGTACCAGTGAATTTTCTTCAAAAATGCTTTGTCTCTCATGATAAGATCATAATGAGTGATCAGCACATTGAATTTTCCCTCTCCCGAATACTCTTCCCTCAATGCCTTTCTTTCATCAAGACGCCCGTCGTAGAGAATAGCAACAATACTGTTACAAGAAGAAAATCCATGCATTATTTCAAGATGAGCATTTAACGCTGGTGCATTAACACACATATGTACATGCAATATTCAGACATATTGATGGAAGATTTCCACAAAAACTTCTGTGCATACCTAGGAGCCCAGGTTGAGAATTCATTAACCCAATTTGGTAGTACAGCCTTTGGGGCCACAATCAAGTAGGGGCCAGTGATGCCTTTGTTTTCCATGAGATATGCAATCAACGAAATGGTTTGGATTGTCTTGCCTAATCCCATCTCGTCTGCTAAAATTCCATTTAGATTGTTATTGAATAAAGACAGCATCCATTGAAGCCCTTCTAACTGGTAGGACCTTAGTTCTCCACCTTGAAGCATGGATGGTTGCTCGGTTACCTGTGGAGTTTGTGGTCCGATTAGAGTCTGAACTTCTAATAAAACTAAAAGGTTTCACAAGCAAAAAAAGGCAGCATACAATGTGTAGGCATTGTTTAGTGCGACTGCTAAGTTTTCGGCTACACTGCCTCTTATGTTATATTTAAGAAAATAAGATGTGGCAATAAACAAGGCATGCATGCAATGGACTACATTGTCTATCTAACCAACCTCAGGTTGCATGTTACTTTTATGCATGAAATTAACGATTAGATATGACTGCCAATAAATCTGAAACATCTTTGTATGGTCAAGAAATAAGAATTTTGTCCGAGCAAAGTCAACCAGTTTGAATCAACATATTAGGCCAATATCATGGGAAACGTAGCAAGAAGAGCAAGTTTCTAACCCAACTGTTTTGCAATTTGCAATTAAACTACTTTGGCAGCCCATTTACTAGAGTATAATCACACACATCAAGAGTATATATTATAAAGTATGAATTCAAATGCAAAATAATATCCAATGGCATTGATAAATAACACGAGTCATTCATTATTTACCTTTTCTTGGATTGAATGAATCACTGAATTATATTGTCGCTGGCCTTCGAGTAGATCCCCTGTCTTAACGCTGCGATTGGATTCAATATCGCCCGTGTCAGCATTTTCCCCAGGAAGTGAATCCTCAGGCACACCACTCTTTGAATCAGACAAGTTAGACAAGTCGGCATCTGAGTCTTTCAAGGCTTCAATGCCATCATGTTCAGCATCTTTTTGACGTTGGACAGCAGCTCCCAAACGAACTAGGAGATCATTAGTTTTTCCTAGAAGCATTGTTAACCGTTCATTCTTGCTCTCCTCCACCATTCTCATGTATGCTTCCTGATCATCAGCTTTCAGAGCTTGGAACCTCAATTTTTCTGCCCGTGTAGCACGTTGCCTTTGTCTTCCATGCCATGCCTGTGTAATGTAAAAGACTGAAGTGACTCCTCAAAGCATACTGAATAAATAAATAAATCTCCTACTGCTGTAAATTGTCATTAACCAACTTGGAACAAACACAAATCTCTTCTAAAATTACTGACAAATATCTGCAGGATATGTACAAAACTATTTTTTTGAAATAATGTACAAAACTAATTTGTTATTAAGATTCTTGCAAAAGGAAGAGAAATACAAAAATAGAATGAGTTTAAAAGTCCACTGAATTCAACTTAAGAAATACTACGGTTGAATTTAGCATATTTTCATAACACAGAACGTAAATCAAGAGGAACTTTCTTTTGATAGCATGACATAATAACTCCTCCAAAACATCTATGAGCATATACAAGACAAATCTGTATCAAGGCTCGAGTGTTTTATTATACTTCAGTTACAAGTAATATACAGAAAAGAAACAAAAATGCGAATATTTATTCTTCCTTCTAGAGAACACAAGAAAACAGTCACCAGGAAACTTAGTCCCACATGGAAACAAATTTACAGGTTATGATTTTCCCATGCAAGGACAATATTTGGCCGAGTATCATTAAGGGGGTGTTTGGTGGAAATTATTTTAAGCTAAAAGCACCAATTTCCCAACTTCTAAATAATTAGCTTTTTTAGCTTATTTAAGCTATTTTTGCCTCATTAGTTATAAGCAGAAGCTGCACCAAACAGTTTGGCACAGACTCTGAAATTAAAATAAGCTATGATCACCCCTCAAAATCTATACCAAACAGCCCCTAAGAATGTATCAGAAACAATGGCAAGTATTCCAGAAATGCTTCTTCTGAGCTCATAAAAAAGAAATGTCTAATAAATTTCAATTACTTTTATTTCTCCCACACCTTTCCCTAAATGAATTTAAACAGATCATGAGTTTCTCCCTCCAAAAATTTGACTTTCAAAATCTTATTTTTTTAAAATCACTTCATAATGCCCATATAATATTGAAATGCAATTCCTACCTCATTCTCCCATATTATTTTCAATTTTAATATGTAGTGTTTTTTTTTTTTAAATATAAAAACAAAAGAAAAAGCATGCCTGAACACCATCATTCCTTTGTTTCCGGCGTTTCTGAGCAGCTTGTACTTGTAATTGGAGTTCACGGGCTGCATTAAGTAATTCTGCAAAGAATTTCCTTGTCCTAGTTTCCATGAGATTCTTCTCCTCCTCCTTTAACCTTGACAGCCTCTGCAACAAAGATGTTTCACTACATTCAGCAGTATACTGGAAATTAATGTGTTCGCAGTAAATAATACAATAGTTCTTGGCCAAGATTATCCATAATCTGAATCCTGAAACTTCAGATGTCATCTATAAACTTCCAAAAGTTGGGTCCATTGATCAATGACCCCTTCCACGATTTCATCGGGAAAAAAGTTGACTGGTCATCTTTTTACAGTCATTGCAAATATATTGCAGATATTAAATTTTTATCAGATACCAACATTAAGAGATCAGATCATACATTAAGTCCATAAAATAAAGGGTGCCACCTCATCTGTTGACAAGGTGGAGCTGCATTTTTTGCAGTCACAAGCTATAATTTTCATCTCTAGATACCACTTTTGAGCAAAGTAAATTCTGAAGCTAAAATTGTTAAACATATAAACTAAAAATAACCTCAGTATCCCTTTTCTTCTTCAGGTTATCATCAGCTTCCATGGAGAAAGCATCTCCGAGACCATAAGCAGGACGATGCAATCGCATCATGCTCCAATCAAACAATTGCTTGTCAGGATAGGCACAATGCATGCGAAGCCAGTACTCTGAACTCACATCAGACCGAACCTTGCTCTGTAACTCTGCAAGCTAACAGGACAAAGAGAAAACATTAATAAGTAAACAGCGTCATCCCCTGGTAACATAATATATGAAAGATACAAAAGCATAGGTGCATGCTTGCATTCATGCACACAAGATACACATGGTATTAGAATTTCAATTTAACTATATGAAAGGGAAATGTTATCATTATAACCATCATTACAATTACTTCAACTGAATATAAAAATCTAAGAAGCATAGACATAGACACAGACACCGGTAGACACAGGGCACAATGATTTTGAAAAAATTAGGATACGGACACAACGGGAATATGGCAAACCATGTATCTTTTTACAAATTTTTACTTGTTATGTATATGAATATAAATTTTGGCCACAAAGATATAAAAGACATCCATGTTTACGAGCGTATTGTTATTTTTTTCCACTTTCCCCATTCTTTGTTTCCAAACATGACCCCAAATTAGCTTTTCTCAAAATAAATAAACCCACAATGGTTTCCTGAGGTGTATCCATGAAGTGCCTCCAAATTTTCCTGCAAAAAAATAAACACACCACTTGTAGTGTCTAGACATGTGGACACACGTGTCCCTGTCGGACAGGGACATGACACCCATTTTGAAGTGTCATGCTTCCTAGATGAAAACTCATTATTTAGGATACATTTTTCTTTCACATGCATATTTTTAAATATTCTTGATGAAGTAATTTTTAAAATGAAAAGGCCAGATCCTTGTCATCAGTTACAAAAGGGAAAGCAAACAGGTTCTGTCTGTGAACATTGATTATCACTAATGCAGCAAAACATGATTTGTGGCAATAATCATTTTAACAAAATGCAACCAAATTATATCTTCCATTAGTTCAAATAATCACTGTCAAACTGTGTCTGATCAATATAAGCTCCACATGCAAGGAAGCAATAGAATCAAAATACCTCCAGTCCGTAGAGTTCAAGCAAGCACTTTGACTGCAGGTCCTCTCCTCTGCTTGATGGCAATTCTGGTTCAAATTTAATCATAAGCAATGTCTCAAAAAAAAAAATAAATAAATAAACAAACAAACAAAAACTGAACTACTGTAGAGACCATATGCAAATATTACTAATTGATTGATTATTCTGATAAGTAAATTACAGATAGAGCTAGTCAAATGGTGTTGAAGGTTAAAAAGACATGAAAATAAGCAAGAAGCAGGGCCAGTATTCAAAACCAAAACCTGCCAAATTAAACACCTAGTCATATTGTATAGAAGCAGACCTCATGTAGGTCTCCATAACATGGTGCCTTTGTTGGACCAAGGAAGAAAAAGAACCATAAATGTAAATCTATAGATTAGCTAACCAATCTTTGTTTTTACTTTAACTAGAAACCTTATAGAGCATTTTTGTCCATCCAAAATCAGATCAATATCTACACACATTCAAGTTACTTAAATAGGTAGTTTCAGAGTAGACACAAGTAATGACAGTTACAGATACAGGTAGACAAATGGTGTTAAAGATGAAAACGACAAGAAGAATAAGGCAAGCAGCAGGCCAGTATTCGAAAGCAACACCTGCCAAATCAATCCCCTAGACACATTTTATAAAAGCAGAACTCGAGTAGATCTTTACAACATGGTACCTTTGTCGGACCAAAGAAGGAAATGAACAATAAACGTTAATCTATAGCTTAGCTAACCAATCTTTTTTTCCTTTAGCTAGAACAAAGTATGTAATCAGCCGCTAATGAATTTTCTAAGGGAATGCCCATACAGTTGCAGAACAATATTTAGTACAAAAAAATGTTCTTTGCAGAAAATAGAAACCTTTAAGTTCAGTCAAACGATGCTGAATGTGGCTCTGCAAACGTACATCCCTTGATTTTGTCAATCCAAAACCTGACATGCAATTTGGTCGTTGTTTCACTAGAGCATCCTCAAGGTCCATCATCAAAGCTCCTCCTTTAGAAATGTCAACGCCATCCTGCATCACAAACATCAAACCAAAATTCCAAAAGCTGAATCAGAGATGAGAACAACATATTTAATGCATAACTAACTCAACATGCCAAGTATTTCATGAACCATATCCACATGCAAGAGTAAGAATTATAGAATTTATCCTGCTCTACTTCTTTCATTCTCTCCCATCTTCTTATCTCGAGTTTATTGGTGTGCCTTGCAAGATAAGGGAATATTACAGTGTTTGATATCTGGAATAGGATGAAATTACAAAAACACAATCCTAGCACGAAAATAAACATTGTCACAAAGTCTTAGAAGATGGATCAATTGTCAGATTGAGTCACATTATCCAAACATAGAGAGAGTTTTCATCCTAGCCTTCAGAAAATTAACACGTGACTCACTTTTTTCTCTTGCATATTCTCCATCCTAAAAATATTACCCACGCATACCCTTCTGTCATTCTATTCAGTACCATCCCATACCCAATTGAAACCTCAACAATGGATTTCTCATGATTGCTATCTACACCTACAGTTTCCTCTAGTTGAAGGAAAATTCTTCAAATAACACCATCACTGCCTTTCTCTCTCTAAATTAACAATAAGCAAACAAAATTAGACAAAAGGAATTCACATCTCTGTTCCTTAATTGTCTGGTCAATGTAACCAATCATATAATTTCAGTGAGAGAGAGAAGAGGAAGTAAGCAAAAATAGAAGAAAAACAACAAAATCAAAAACCCATGGAAGAGCTGAGGCTCCACCTCTAAACTGAAAACAACTTGTTGAATTTTCTTCCTAGATATCTCTATGTGCATTCGAGGCGAAAAGAAATTTTATTTTTCAGGACAAAAATTTTGAACCACTGCAGAAAGTAATAAAAATGAAAACCCATGAAACACAACAAGAAAAAACCAAAACCCAAAATTCAGAACCGCAAGTAACCCTAGATTTTCGAATCACAGCCACAAAATCGACCCAAATTCAAAGATGAGTATATCTCACCGAAACCTTCTCAACAACATGGACATCAGATCCACCAACACCGTCACCATCGCCGTCGACGACGACGCCCTCCGCGGCGTCGACGCGGTCATTGTCGCCACCGCTAAAATAGATGGAGGAGACGGAATCGAAGACGTCTTGGGGAAGAGGGTGGTTGCGAGAGAGAAGATTGAGAGCACAAATCAAGGTCTTGGTCTTCTCTAAGTAGTCGCGATCGAGGTCCCCACCACCACCACCACCACCACCGAGAGAGCCTGGTTTGTTCACCTGAGCCACCATGGCGCGAAACACCTCTGTGTGTGTCTCTCTTTCGAAGAGGACCGTTAAATTTGAGAGTTTGAAAAAATTTATTAACGGTTACGTATCTATTCTATGTGAATAGATATCTGTTTGTGTTGTGTTGTGTTGTGTTGTGTGCTTAGATAAATTCTACTATCTCTCTCTCACTTGGCGGAAACCCTTCTTCTCTCTTACCTTCGAACATATATCGAGCTGAATTATTATGAATTGCACAAAAGGGCCTTTTATATTTTTAAATTGTAATGATGGCAAGGGGTCTTTTGGAATCTCTAAATGCACCACAAACATATCAAATTATAAAAAGTCAAAAAGTCACTATCCTATTTAAATCACATAATCTTATATCACTTCTCTATCACATCACTTCAAATATAACCCATACTCAACCCATATTTCATAAAAAATTAAAAAGTGCATTTATTTAGATCATATTGGGATGATTTAAATAAGTACACTTTTTGACTTTTTATGAAATATGAGTTGGGTATAGATTAGGTTTGAAGTGATGTGATAAAGAAGTGATGTGACTTAAATAAGATAATGTGACTAAATAAGATAGTGACTTTTTGACTTTTTTAGGTTATAACAAACAAGGTCTAAACTTTTTTAATTTTTATAATGCATAAGGATATTCAAATTTGATTTAAAAACTTAACAAATTTAAAAATATATTTAAATTTAATTTGTTTACATAACAAGTTAATCTCAAATAAATTTGTGAGATTAAAAAAAATTTGAAGACTTCTTAATTTTTTACAAAAATAGTGTGAATCAAAATGAATTTTTTATTTTGTATAGTGAATGAGAAATTTTTTTTGATTTTTTGTATAAGTTGAAATTTTTTTGACTTTTGTTTTTTATTTTAATGACTTTCTAATTTTTTAAATTTTTTTTTTTTTTTTAAATTAAAATAGTCAATTGTCAAAACGGAGGCTTAACATGTCAAAATTTATTCATTTAATAGTTCAGAAGTAATTTTTTGGAGGATCTAACTTTGAATGGGATAAAATTAGGACTAGGAAAAAGATTGAGGCCTCGAATGTGGCTCGAAATTGGTTTTTTTTTTTTTTTTTTTTTCTCTTTTACTTTTTTTTTAAAACTGTGTTGGTTTGGTTGTTTTTATTATTTATTTATTTGTTAGGTTGTGTTAGTTTGGTTTTTTTTTTTAATTTATTTATTTATTGGGTTGTTGTAATTTTTTTATTTTTTTTTAAGGATGGTTATGCGTAGGGGTGGGTTTAGAAATTATATGGAATTAACAAATTTTAACCAGCAGTCTAATTGATCAATCAATTTTATCACCCAATCAATCTAACCCAACTCACTAATCTTATCAAACCACATAGGCTAAATTGCTGTCGTTGTTTTTTTTTCTTTCTTTCTATTTGTTAGGCTATGTTGGTTTGTTTTATTTTATTTGTTGAATTGTGTTGGTTTAATTATTTTTTTTATTAGGATTTAGGTTTTAGGATACACATAAAAACCCTTCCAAAAAAAACCAAAAAAAAAAAAAAATCAAAACCAAACCAACATAGCCAAAAAAAAAAAGAAAGAAAAAAAAGAAGCAACTTTTCGAGGCAAATTCGCGCCTCTCTTCTCGAGGCTTGTAGCACGGTTGGACTGACTAATAGATTGATCAGGTTGTTGAGACGTTCCATTCACTTCACACTATTGTGTTCAAACTCAACATATTACATATCAACAATGCTAGAGACCTCCAGTACAGACGACCCCCAGCACGACCCCTAGTGACGTGGCAGCAAAAAAAAAAAAAAAAAACCAATTTTCTGGCCAATCAGGGAAGACCCCCAGCACCCCAGCCGGGGGTCTAAGTCATTTTTCTATTACATATATACACATTAGAAACAATATGATTGTGGGAAAATACTATGATACGCATCTCTTAATGCTATTTATCATATACATCTTATAAATAAAGAATAAAATATTATAATTTCATATTTTTTGAGTCATAATTATAAATAAAAAAAATTTATCATAACTATACACAACATGAGATATAATTAAAAATCTCATGAATCATAACTAAAGAAGAAAATTAGTGATAACTAAAGGTATACATGATACACCCATTTTAATGATGTGCATATTAGAATTTTTCATTAATTGTCCTCATAATTTATTCATTCAATAATTATAAAAAATTAGTTATTTTTTTAGAGGAAGTAACTGAGTTGAATGTGAATAATTAAGACTTATGTAGGACGACAGAGTTGACATGGTAGTTGAGGTGCTCCCTTTACGCTTCCAGTTAAGAGTGTAAAAACAGTCTACGGCCTAGGATGGGCCAGACCCGTTTAGGCCTATTGGGGCCCAGGTCCGAACCTAGCCCGAGGCCCTGGGCCAGGGCCATCATTTTGAAACTCGATCCATCGGTCTGCTTAAGGCCCATTCAAAGCCTGACTAAAGGCCCAGTGTGTTTTTTTAGTGGAAAATAATAAAATTTTGATAGAAAAAATAATTTTAAACAAATGTTCAGGCCTGCCCAAGCTTGAGCCCGGACTCGAGCCCAAGGCCCAGCCCACCAGCCCGCCCAAGGCCCAAATACCCTTTGGGCCTAATTTTCTGGCCCGTGGCCCGGCCTAAAGTTTGAAGGGAGCCCACGAGACCCGACATGGGCTGAGCCGAGCTGGGCCGGACCAAATTTATACCCCTGCTTCCAACCTTATTGCTGTGAATGCAATTTCTCTTCTCCTCCCTTAAATTTGGTAAAATAAATAAATAAAAATTATGGATTATTAACAATACTCTCTCCCTGAAATTATTATTAGTATTATGTCAATAAAAGGAAGACAAAAATGTAAACATACAGAATTTAAAAAATAGTCTCAAACACGTCGGACATGTTTAGTTTATATTTGTGAAACAATTTTTAAAAATATTTTTTAAAAAAGAATTTACAAAATATGAAAATTTATTTGGTTATATGTCTTAAAAATAGTTTTGGAGTTTTAAAATTTGAGATATTTTTATTTATTTTTTTTGTAATTGAATAGATGAGTATAAGAAAAAAGTAATTAATTAATATGTAGGATGTGTGAAAATAAAAGAGGAGAAAATAAAAAAAGTGACTGAATGATGTGCAACATAGAAAAAAGTGTTTCAGATTTTTTTTTTTTTTTTTTGAGATAATTGCTCCCCAATGTATGTAGTTAAAAAAATTATATATTCATGAAAAACTTTAGAATTTTTATTATTAATATTTATAAAGTTTCTCACTGATTTGTAATTATTTTTTCAAATCTCCACCAATTTGATATTTCTCCTCGCTTTTTTTGCCAAAAATTTTCAACCAGAATTTTTCCCCAAAAATTCTCTCTCAAGAGTCAAACTAAACAAGGCCATCATGTTCTTGCCAATATTCTTCTCCATATTCCTTGCATGTTCTTGCCAATGAGATTCTCAACTTGAAAGTTAACAATTAATTTACCTGAAGGATGCAAATTGGCACTTGGGAGGCTTGTATATCATTCCTCCATAAATTGAAACATTTTGCAAAAATGCAATAAGCAAATTATTATTATTATTTTTTTATCAATAAGTAAAATTCATAACTACCTTTTGTAACATTCACATAATGGATAACATAATGAAGGTTCAATCCATTCAAATGGATAACAACATACCTATCAGTAACTTTAATCTTAGACTTTGTTATCTTCAATTTTAAATATAAACAAAAAAATTAAATCAGAGTTTTTAATTATTAACTTAGATAACTTCAATTTTAAATACAAAGAAAAAAAAAAGTGAATAAAATCAAAACTGTTAATTGATTTGACTTTTTTGAAACAAAGATTCTGTTACAACAAACCTAAAATTCACAGGCTAAGGGTCAATTCCAACCGTGAGTTAACCAACCAACCCAACACCTAATGCGGTCCGGTTGTATAACACCTCACCATCTCTTCCTAGTGTCAGAAACTACCTGGCAGGCTCGGCCTCGAATCAAGCTGTTGAGAGTAGTGTTGTGAAGTTCTCAATGATGTCGCTCTTTGATGATTTCAAGCTGAATAATTTTGATGCTCGAATCTCTGCAAAGCACGGTTGATTGGTTCTTGGAAGTACTGAAGCGATATAAAGATAGCTTCCTGTTTGCCAAAAAATCAATATTGTAAACACAGACTGATAAACAAGTTGGTTCATGGCAAATTGACAACTGAGATCAACAATAGTGCACCTCAGTTCGAATTGTTCTACTTCCTTGATGAGGACACGTGTTCAAGTATGCATCAAATACCCCATGTGCATTTTTACCCTGGTAAACAAAATAAATAAATGAGAGAAAAAGAAGCGGTTTTCACTTCTTTTTGGTTAAGTTTTTGGCTTAACTAGTTAGTTCAAGTCAACATGTCAGTAAACCTCCGGAACTTTGAAGTTGTTCCGGAGGGAGTCATGCAAGCTAGGATAGCTTAACTCACTTTCACAATTAAGATGTATTTACTTAATTAAAAGTGTAACAAAATCCTACCATACGAATACCTTTAAGTTATTGTCTTCTTCTATGCTCTCTTCCAACCCAGCAAGTCCACCAAAAGCAATCAATAGGTGCCTACAGACCATGAGATCATATCAACAAAGATTTAGCTTTATCGAGATCATGATGCATACACAAAATTATTTCACTTCAGACATTACAAGTTAATTAGAGGTTGAAAGATGCACAAGAATAGTAACTAGGTGTCATGATCCAGAAAAGCACCACACATTAGGTAACTAGAACAGTTCAGAAGGCATGACAGTTTTGATGGGATATTGGCCCAACAATCTCTCTTTCTCAATTCTCCAATATTGTCCATCTGACCATCAAAAACCTATTCCTAGATCAAAGGTTAATATCTCTAGTTCTTTGCTTTTATTTTGTCAGACACTGTGATACCTGGTTGTGCAGTTTTTGTTTTATCCTTCCTTTGTTTCTTGAGGTTCAGCCCTCTGAGGACAGATTTTCAGAAGTTTGGAAAGTTGGATTTTGAAAAATCATACCAATAATAGAAAATGTAGGATTTAATTATTATATTGTTTTATTTTGATACCTTCAAATTATAAATAAGCTGTTATGTATTAGGCTTTTTCAGACTTGAATATTGAATTGAGAATATTGATATTGACATTTGGGTGTGGCTTTTCTTTTCTTTTCTTTTACATTATTTTCTTTTGGAGGCTGTCCTACATCTGGAGGGAGGAGGGAGGAGGGAGGGGTGACTAAAATTTGCATATACAAAAATCAATTAATCAACTACTGTGTTGAAACAAAACTATTGCAAGGCAATGGTTTTAAAAGACAAAAAATGAATGTCAGATAACAGAGAACAAGGAGCTGCCCTGGTCACTTGAGACCACAGAGGAACCTATAGTCACCATTAATAAATGATACAAAGCCATACCTGAAAGAAGGTAGTGTAAGTTCTGAAGACTTCACAAACTGACCATGCTCTGAGGTACCAATCAGATAATCATACCCACCCTGTAAAATGAAGTATTGCAATTTGATTGAAGGAACTCCTGCCTAAACTTTAGGAAAAGAAACATGTATTGCTTTTCAAAAAGAACATTATTTCATGGGAATAGTATATATACCATATAAGGGCTGTCCTTGAAAACAGAACTGGTAGTGGAAGCATATCGCACTTTATAACCCCAATACGTTCCCACCTCTTCCCTAGGCTTGGAAGATGAGACAACCTGGCGTGGTAGATCTAGGAAATACTAAACTTCATGAGTAGTACACGATTTTGTTATTCAAATGAAAAATTAAATTGCATGCATGATCAATAATCACAAGTGTACAACTAAACCAAACTTCAAAATTTAACAACAATAAATTATGAATAATCAGGCTTAAAAGAAAGGATTCAACTAAACAAAGTAGCTACCATGTATCATACAACTTTGAGTTGAACCTGTTTCCTTGTGACCAAAAGTCATTTGGCAAGGATTGCTCAAGCGGGAAAGAATGAAATAGATGCAATATGGGACAAACAAAGGGGTGTCAGACAATCCCAAAGACAACCTAGTAACCTAACTGACGTACGATTTTTTACATGGGAAAAAATATATATAGAGGTGCAAAATATGAAACTGAAATCCAAGTACATGAAAAGCTCAAAAATGTTAAAATTAAATCATGAATATTAACATAGGTTATAAATGAAGTGAGGGAAAACTCTTGCGATGAAATTCCATTCATTTGTCCTGCTATGTCCTATCTCTCTCAGCACAAAAATAAATAAATAAATAAATAAAAGAAAAATAAAATCATTACCTGCATCCAAATTGCGATTGGTTCCCATAGCAACAGTAACTCTTACTCCAGGTTCAAGAACTTCCTCAATCAAAACATTCTGCACAATATGACATTCAACCAATATTTACCCAAATTGAGCTTATGATGTGAACTGTCACTTGCTGAAAAACATAAAAGTAAAGATTCTACATCTACAATGACAAGAAGGAAAATATATATATATGTATATATACGAATTTCACCCTAATTTACTGATGATAGCATATTATTCAATTTGGTCTAAGTTGAAATAAATAAGAAATCAGTATAAGAATAAATGATAAAGGTGTATAGAAGAAAAGACTATTACAATCTATAAGCCACAATCATTACATTTTGTCCGAGTTCAAATGCCACCACCTACGTAGTTAGCAATTCAGTGGGAAAGGATAATTATAAAAGGGTAAAAAAAAAAAAAAAATGCGGCAACAAATGTAGAGCCTATTCTGGATTTCCCATCACTGTCGATTTGTGTGATTGATATTGGTCAGTGGGCTGGTCAAGTTCGGGCTTCCTCACCCATAGTACAGTGTAAATACATGCCATGCGATCCTCAATGATGTGGTGAACAGAGAATGCTGCATGTGCACCAATTGACTTCCACATATGCTCACAGACACAGTGAAGAAGCAAAGACAGTAGTTGATCTGGGAGAATCAATATAATAACAAGAGCCTAATTATATGTCATGTGTCCATCTATTGCTCAACAGACAGAGAATACTGTATGTGAACCTATCAAACACCTAACAAAAATAACACTGAATTACCACACACGCATACACGCACATTTAGATATGTACACACACACACACATAAAGAGAGAGAGAGAGAGAGAGAGAGAGAGAGAGAACCAGAGGACAGTTCCACTTCCCAAAAACAAGAATGAAATATAACAAATCAAACAATATAACCATCATTACACACACAGTTCGCAATCATTTGAAACAACTGGAGAATTATACTTCAGATAACTTCTCACATCCAGACCATACGAAAACTGGGTATAAGGCCTCGTTTGGGAACCCTCCATTTTAGCCAAAAAGCCAAAAAGTTACTAAATTAGCCAAAAAGCCAACAACCCATACCAAAAAGTCAAAGATTCTCTTTTCTCTCTACTTTTTGCACATCTTTTCGTAAAAAGCCAAAAAGTCATCCCAAACATACTAGTTTTTTTTAGCTCATATTTTAGCCAAATAGTTAAAAAGTTACTAAATTAGCCTGTTCCCAAATGAGGCCTAAGTAATCGAAAACAGTTATCACAGACCAAGCGAGGGGCTTGCGGAGCACTTGCTGTTGCATAATTATTTGGAGAGACTTGAGTCAACTACTACATTCTTATGCTTTCTTATTTGGAGAGACTGAACATCAGACATCTAGATTCTTATGCTTTCTTAAGTAACAGATGGTAAATCTTATAATTCCATAACTATATATAGGCATGGTATAACCTTCCTATACTTAGCTTGAGCTATAGAAAATGTACCTAATCCATATCAGAAAAGTGAAGCTATCAACTACTACAAGCAACTAAATGAATATATATATAAAAGAAAACTGAGATATAATATAATATGACCATACTTTACTGAGGCCCACATCAACAAGTGTTCCTGCGGAGTTTGGATGCCGTTCCTTTTTTGTGATACCTACAAAATGATAACATGATATCAACAGTGAGTCAATGGTCAAGAACAACAATCCAATCATTTCATTAAGTATGTGAAATATATATAACTGACTCTTTAAAGGGCAACAATCCAAACATCCATACAACATGATTGTTTTTATTTTTTCCTTTCGCCTCACTAAAAACCACTGCACATGGCACTTCAGTACATTCTCATCAATTAAGCCCTACACGAATAGTTGCTCTGGCACTATCTTTTGTACTCATCATATCCAATTTAGTCCTTATCAAATCTATTTGTAATTGCTCTAAGTCTGACTAACAATATTAATGACATCTCAACTATTTAGAAGACATCATTAGTTTCTAAAATCAAGATTCCACCAGGATAACAAAAGGTACCAGTTACTATCAAGAGAGAGGAAATTTTTAACCTTCAAATTTCAATGGCTATGCAATAAGAGCAGGCATTGGTACATCAAGTCTCATGTGACTATTGCAATGTACAAGAACGGAGAATATCATAGGAAAACTTACCTTCACGATATGAAGCCCATTCATGCTTGCGCAAATGATGTGGAGCATCAAGTGGGGGCAAAAGACCCTACAAAAATCCAAGATATTATCTAGGTTTTCATGAATTTCAACAAAACAAAAGAAAATGCACTATTGGCCACATCCAATAAAACAGTTACAAATTAGATTCGTACCACAAAACGCAAGTTGTTATGTTTTGGGAAGAGGCACTTTCTTAGATACTGTGGTGTCTCAAGGTACCGCAAGATCCTTATAAGAAAAGCCGCACCACTTTCATTCTCATCCGAATTGTCAGCCGTAGCGGTAACCCTTGAATCATCCGTTGAACTACTATTGTTGTCAAATACCACCACCTACTTAAAATAGGAAAAATTTTACTTTTTCTTTTCAATAGGTAGTTTATGAATCTTATGCTGGACACTCAACAAGTTAACTACCAATTAACAAAAAAATCTAATCCCTCGCACCCAAAAATCACTAATTAGACAAAACCCATTTCTCAAATTCAAACTAGAATTCATCACAAAATACCATCTTGATCAATCATAATCTCTTTGATAGCAAGAAGTGCATTAAATCAATAAAAATAATAGTACACACTAGTTTACCTCATCTATTCGGAAAATGGTTGCGGCACGTGCAATTTGACCAGCCAACTGAAGAAAGAAACAAATGAAAATGAGAAAATTTGATCGGAGATTTCCATTGAGGAAAATTATCAAACATTTGAGCTACAAATTTAAATTCCCCTAACCCTCTTCAATTTTTTCTCGGCAACCAAACAGAAAAAGAAACGGCAAGGGATTACCCGTGTGGCAAGTTCGAGAGACTGAGCATTGTCGATGATGGAACCGGGCACAGCGATGCTGACCGTGGGTATCTCATTTGGTTCGACGTCGTTTTGCTCATTCTGTCTCTTGTTTTTCTCTTTCTTCCTCTTCTTCTTCTTCTTCTTCGTCTCAAGAGAATCGCCATTGACGAGCTCTGAATCGTCTTCTTCATTGCGTGATTGTACTGCTTCTGACTCGTCTCTCTTCTTCTTCTTCGCCATTTCGACCTTCAAGTTTAGTTTAGGGTGTGTTTGTCATGTAAAAATACGTGATTTTGATATTAAAAGATTTACGTAAAACTATCGTATATAATTGTGAAATTACTTTTTATTTTTAAAATTTTTTAATAGCATAATAAATTATCTATTTTATTAATAAATTATTAAAATCTTGTTTAATTAACAGAATTTATAGTTCAAGGATTAAATTATATGAATTAGTATATGATTACTTATTTAATTAAATTAGTGAGATAACCGTTCATTATATATTCATTTTTTTTTTTTTTGAAACTATAATTTTTATTCTCTTAACATTAAAAATTCGTCAATTTTATTAGATTGAATGTTCGCTATAAATGTAATTCAGTTAATAAAATTTGCAATTAACACATGGGAGTGTGACTCTATAAGAATCTCAATTATATGCTATAATCCTATTAATCAAACATATCCTAAGTCAATTTATAGATTTTAATAATGTTAAAAATATGTTTTAATGATTTTGGTAACCTTATTGTTATATATATAAGAGTAGTTAGGAATTTCATTTTTCTATTAATTTTGTTAAATAAAAACTTTTGATAAGAAAATATTTATAATTTTGACCAATCTATATTTTAAGTAAATTTCATAAAATATATTTATAATTTAAATACAACACAACACTTCTATTAAAAAAAAATACAATTATTTCAAATTTGACAACAAATGTTATAAAAATGAAAAATTATTAGATGCAAATACTTTAACAATATTTTTCATATTTATGTTGGCATTTAGAGAGCACGAGCCAAAATTATTTATGATTGGTTAAAATTCCTATGAAATTGAAAATTTTCCCAACTATATATTTTGATAAAATTGAAATTTTTTTAAAATTCTTGATATTAAGATTTTATAAGATAAATGACATATAATATTTTCATAATAGTTGGGGTCCCTTAACATTTTTTCAGAGAAATTTTGATCCAAAAGAAATTTCAATCCAGAGAAATTTCAAAACATAAAGAAAATTTTCTATTTTGTTCAATTTTTCTGATTTTCTCTATATTTTTAAAATTTCTCTCTATTTTGAAATTTCTTTGATTTGCTCAAAAAAAATTTTGTGTTTTGACCATTTTTTTTTTTAATGTCTCACAATTTTCTCTATATTTTGAACAAATCAAAGAAAATTGAGCTATTCAAAAATTATCACATCATCTCTCTATTTTGAATTTTTTTTGATTTGCTCACAATTTGCTCACAATTTTCTCTATGTGATGATGCGATCATGAAATATTTTACATGGTTTTACACGTTTTTTACATCATCTCTCACATTTTTTACACGCTTTTTTAAAAAAAAGTCAAAAAAAAATAAAAAAGTTAGCTTTTAACCATCTTCCTAACACTCCTCTGTATTTGATTTGCACCTATACATAAATTGAATTTGTGTGTTTTTTATTTCCTTAAAAAAAATTATTTTCATATGATTTTTTTTTAATGATGATTGTTTTTGAGAATTTCAAAAATATATGATTTTTGTGTGTTTATTTCATCAAATTAATTTTTATATTTAAAAACTAATAATTTCAAAACATAACTACACATAGTAATTACTTTTTATTTATTTTAAATTTTTATTAAATATATTTAATATTAGTCTCTTTTAAAGGTATATTTTCAATGATATTTTAATTTAATAAAATTAAATTTTTATATTAAAAATTATATATATTATGAAATAAAATGAAAAAGATTAAAATAGTTTTTTTTAATTTTTTATTAGGAGAGAGAGAGAGAGAGAGAGAGAATAAATTACACTATGCACCCCTGCACTTTACACAAAATTCCATTTTAGTCCGTACACATCAAAGTAGGTTTTTGTGTAAAGTGTAGCGGTGCAAAGTGTAATTTAGCCATTTTTTCTAAAGTTCTTCGTTGGAGAATTTTTTTTAAAATTCCTGATATTAAGATTTTATAAGATAAATGATATATAATATTTTCATAATAGTTGAGATCTCTTAATATTTTTTAAGAAAAATTTCGATTCAAAGAGAATATTCAAACTGAAACATAAAATCTTAGGCAAACTTCACTTTAGAATTTGTGTGTTTTTAACCATCTTCCCAACACTCCTCTGTATTTGATTTGCACCTATACACAAATTGAATTTGTGTGTTTTTTTATTTCCTTAAAAAAAATTATTTTCATATGATTTTTTTTTAACGATGATTGTTTTTGAGAATTTCAAAAATATATGATTTTTGTGTGTTTATTTCATCAAATTAATTTTTATATTTAAAAACTAATAATTTCAAAACATAACTACACATAGTAATTACTTTTTATTTATTTTAAATTTTTATTAAATATATTTAATATTAGTCTCTTTTAAAGGTATATTTTCAATGATATTTTAATTTAATAAAATTAAATTTTTATATTAAAAATTATATATATTATGAAATAAAATGAAAAAGATTAAAATAGTTTTTTTAAATTTTTTATTAGGAGAGAGAGAGAGAGAGAGAGAGAGAGAGAGAGAACATGTGAGGATAAATTACACTATGCACCCCTGCACTTTACACAAAATTCCATTTTAGTCCGTACACATCAAAGTAGGTTTTTGTGTAAAGTGTAGCGGTGCAAAGTGTAATTTAGCCATTTTTTCTAAAGTTCTTCGTTGGAGAATTTTTTTTAAAATCCCTGATATTAAGATTTTATAAGATAAATGATATATAATATTTTCATAATAGTTGGGATCTCTTAATATTTTTTAAGAAAAATTTCGATTCAAAGAGAATATTCAAACTGAAACATAAAATCTTAGACAAACTTCACTTTATCCCCTTGTGGTTTTGGCTGGGTACAGATTACCCCATGACATTTAGAAATCACCACATAGCCCTCATATGGTTTGTGCACTGAAACGCACACTATCTTCTATTAACAAAACATGTAAATTTACATTTCTGCCCCCGTCTTCTTCCTCTTCTCTCTTTTAAATTAAATTTGCAAATATACATACATACATTCATATATATATATACACACACACACACCTATTTTCTTTCTTCTTCCTTCTATACTACCAACTCTAACAAATTTCATTCCAACTTGTACAAGAAATCCAAGCGGCACACACATCTCTACACCAAAAAACCAGTCACTCATTCTCACCATCAACAGTAAATGCATATATATAACTTGTAAATGCATATATATTATCCAAACATTCAATATTCTACAAATTAATTTAAAATCTAAATACTAAATTTCTAAAATCATTCACAGTAGCTATCCATTATATTGGCACAAATCATTCACAGTAGCTATTCCTAAAAAAAAAAAAAAATGCTTGTGAATATATACTTTTTCATCCTAAAAGGCTCTTTATCTCTTCCATCACCACTCAACAACCCAAATTTCAATCATATATGCATATATAATGTAAATATATACAGTTTCTAAGGTCCCTTCTACGTTGGTCAGTGGATATTAATTTGTAGCTTCAAAAAATTTTGATTGATGCAAACTTAACATTTTTCTTCCAAGCTTTATTGTTTTTCTTATTAACCTGAAATGGCATGGACTTGTAGAGAAGGACGTGGGTACAGCCATGTGAATGGAAGAGAAATATAAAGAGAGGGAAGATTGGTGAGGGGAGAGGAAGTTGGTGTGGTATAATGGGTTGGAGTTAAGAAATATAAAGAGAAATAGTAGAGAGAGAAGGATGGCATACCTTTGCAAATTTAAAGATGTCCGAGGAATATTTTGGTCTTAAAATGTAGTTTACTCTCTTTATGGGCGTTTGAACTACACAGTCAGTTAACTTAGATGAAAAAGTGGACGGTGCGTTTTAGTTCACAAACTACATGAGGCTTGTGTGGTGATTTCCGAATATCATGGGATAATGCGCACTAGTCCCAAATCACAGGAGTGTAAAGTGAAGTTTGCCTAAAAATCTTCTATCTACTTTTGATTCATTATTTGGTTTTTTTGTTTGATAGATGCGAGTATTATCAGAGACAATGCAAACTTTGCACCCTATGCTGGAATCAAATCTTCTTCTGCCGCCACTATCACAACGCTTCCAATGGTCCTCTCTCTCTCTCTCTCTCTCTCTATATATATATATATATGTATTTGTATCGTTTTATTGAAAGCTGAGGATAGAGAAGATGAATAGGAGAGGGACATTAGGCTACAAAAAATATATTATTGTAGACTATTTTCATTACCAAAAGTTGGAAAGAGATAATAGATTAAATAACCCTTCTTCATCATATTGAAAAACTGTCACTCAAAATTTTCATAAAATTAAAAATTTTCCTAAACTCTTAGATTCTCAAAGAATTTAGAATTTTTCTAATAGTATTTCATCATATTGGAAAAGTGTCACTAAAATTTTCGGTCATATTGGAAAAATTAAAACTCAGTGTTCTCATGAAAATGAGAATTTAATTTTTCATCATATTGGAAAACTACTTTATACTCTATCTATATACAATAATTTTTTTTCATAAAATCTTTTTACAAAATTATTATTTTAAAAATATCACTACAAAACATAGTTCATTATCCAAACAGAAAACAATCAAGTAAAATCCATTTCCACTGGCCTAAAGAAAATAAATTTTTTGGCCAATTGTTAAGATCAAGCTTCAAACACCATGCTATAAATGAATTTGAATCTTACAAGATTATCACCAACCTTGAAGACCAAGATGAATTTAAATCTTACAGTAAAAAACTTCAATAACTGATTGCCTTTCCCAATTTTGACTTCTGAAAATACCTAAAACTAACTTCTTTTTCCAAGATCCAAACATACCTTTAACTGTTTTAGAGAACATATAATAGCTTCCTACTCTGGAACAAAAGTGCCAAGAATCTTGGCATCACAAAACATAATTTGGATAAGGAAAAATATAAGGGGAGAGAGAAATTTCAGAGGGAAAAAAAAAAATTAAAACAATAAAAATTGTAATATTTTACATGGGAGCTAATTCTAAGAGTCGAGTTTACAAGAAGGGATTCTATTTATGCTGTCAAAATCTAAGAAAATTACAGAGGTGTTATCCTTTGTACGTTGTGTTCTGGCCTCGTTCAACAAAAAATTAGCAATCTTTTCAGCCGGAGTCTCTGTGTCTGCCACATATCTCTCCCTCACCTGTGAAGTTCAAGATTTAGACTTGAGTTGGGGTAACAGTAGGTAATAACCCCCCGACAAAATTACAGGGAAGTATTGGCTCATTTTCCATTTTACGATAATTTTTAAACTTAATTCCAAAACTAGGGCCTTTTTTTTCAAACCTTATTTTCTAATAATCTTACATGATAGTGTGTTTAGTAATAACATTTTGATAAAAAGCATGTTTAGTAAACGCTTTTAGTAACTACGTTTTGTTAGCTATCACGCTTTCTCATACTCCAACTTCTCTCATACTCCAACTTTTAACAGACTTCTAGTAACTCAACTTCAGAACAAAGAAATTTGAATTAGAAAGCATGTTTAGTAAAACGCTTTCACGGAGTTTGGGAACTAAGTTGAAAAAGACCCCAATTTTAAGATTAATTTAAAATAAGTGTAAAATGGTAAATGGGCTGGAGTATCTACCAAGTTGACAATACCTGTTCAACTAGCTGAATTGCCTTCTTGAAGTTAACAACATCCCAAAAGCCATCACTGCATCCAGAGTCACATTTCCACCACGTTAAAAGTAAGCTAAAGCAGAGTCTGGGAAGGGCAAGATAAAGAAAAAAAAAGACTTCCAATTCTAGGACGAGAGAGAGAGAGAGAGAGAGAGAGAGAGAGTGCCAGGCAGATCTGGTTAAAAAAATGCAATAGTGATTTCTCAATTGTGGCCCATTGAATGGAGGATCAGCCAAATGAGAGCCAGACAGAAAAGCAAGAGCTATGACTCCAAGGGCAACTATTAGCAAAATAGTTCAGTAAATAACAGAGATATTAATTGGAAGTAAGATCACCTTGCTAAAAGTGCAAAACCCTTGCTTGCCTGATGTATATGCACAACTTCACTTATATAAGGCTCCGAACTGAAACGAGCCTCCTGCTGTTTCAGAAATTTGTCTCCAAGCATCCGACCAAGGTTTAGACCTGGACAAGGGAAAGCAGGGAAAAAGAAAAAAGAGTTATAGCTGATTATTAATATTTAACGAGGTAAATGATAGATTAGACAAAACAAATTTCCATACCACATAGGCGTGTGTCCCCATCTTTCAAAGGTTCTCCTGTTTCTTGCATACGGAGTCTTTCAGAATAACTGCTGATTCTGTGGTCTTCCGACAGTTTAATCTGCTTTCCATCAATACTGTCACAACAGGATCAAATTACTCACTAGAAAAGACAGGGTGGGAGGTTATGTGAAAGAGGACTATTTCAATTTGGGCATGCCAATAACTATGTGGACTTGATCAGAGCATTTAAATTAATAAAATAAAATACACACAAAAACAAAACAGAAATGTCAAAGCTACTACAATAGCTATTTGCATTAGCGTATACAGTTCATGGTTCATTCAGTTCTCATCTATGGGATGGTAATAAACAGATAATGCCCAGTGAAAAAAAAATGCTACTAGCAGAATCTACATTTAATTTATCCAGCCACCCGTCATATTCTACCTCATTAATTACTTTTTAAAATACAAATTTTAAAAATTCACCCTCTAAACAATAAAATAAAATTTGTGGTTTGTAGTTTCTTGCAAGTTACATGTTAAGTATTTACTTATTGAGAACATAAGTAGTAATAATGGGAAAATTAGCAAAAAACATAGTGGCCATATATCATAGTAGCCATATATCACCTATTACAATAAACTGCAGCCAAATATTCCCCCTTCATGTGCTTGTTTAGCGAAAACCCAATTTCATGAGGCATTACAATCTTATTTCAGACGATGTGATAATCAAACTACATATTCACCAACAAGAATGCCACTTGTGCTAATAGTCTGCGTAATGATAAGAGAAGGAAGAAAATAATGGTTCAAGAAAGGGGTAGAAGGCTCCAACCAGTTTTGGCGTGGCATTCCACCCAATATTAACCACTCATTTTGGACCGTGTAATTCTTGGAAATAATGGTGAGTGTAAAATTCATAGACTAAAGTAAATGTACTTGAGTGCATTGGACAGGTTGCTCTTCAAGAAGATGCAGATCAAGATAGATACATTAATGACTTTTAGGCCCCATGGCCTGAAAAATACAAAAATAAAAAGCAAGTGACCAGGGCCATGTAGAAATTTTCCATTCCAAAACAATTGCAAACTCAAGTCACTTGCACTAGTCATCAATGGCCATTTTTGGCGTGGCATTCCACCCAATATTAACCACTCGTTTTGGACTATGTAATTCTTGGAAATAATGGTGAGCGTAAAATTCATAGACAAAGTAAATGTACTCGAGTGTATCCGACAGGTTGCTCTTAAAGAAGATGCAGATCAAGATAGACACATTAATGACTTTTAGGCCCCATGGCCTGAAAAATATAAAAGCAAGTGACAGTGGCACTGCAGGGCCATATAGAAATTTTCCATTCCAAAACATTTGCAAACTTAAGTCACTTGCACTAGTCATTAATGGACAAACCAGGCATACGCCGGAAGGGGTGCATCCATTTATGTTTCTTCGCCAACCTGGTTTAAGTTGACAAAAATTTAGGCAGGGATGAAATTTAAAGCTAATATTATAGAGAAACTGCAGTTAGCCCTCAAAAATTTAGGACTACTGTAACTTCAGTAAACCTGGAAGAGAAATAAAAGAAGAAATAGATAATTAAAAGATGAGTCTTGCTAACAAGTGCCCTTAGGACACAAGTAAAAGAAAAAAATTTGAAGAACACAAGATACTTTTTACTACTAAATTTTAATGCACTTCTATTGAAATCAATACACTTTCTAACATTTTCACATATTTTCAAGACACTTTTTGCACACTTTCCTACATTAAACAATGCCTAGGGAGCACTTGTTAGCATTTGCCTAACAAAAAGTGATCATTTTCGCTATTTGATCAATCATCCATAAAGAAAGGAAGCGAATATTGACGAGTACATATTAGTTCTAAAATAGCTATTTTTGACCAACCATGCATGGCTCCGTAGTACGAAATCCAATGGTATATTTCCTTGACCCAACCACTGAGGCCTGGATGCAAATGCACATCCAACACGTAAAATACAAAAGCACACACACATACACACTATATATATGTATGTATGTATATATTGATCTTACATATACTCAGATGTTAGCTATAAAGCACGGGTACAGGTACGAGTACTGGTACGATACGGGTACGTCGATACAGTAAAATCTAAAAAAAGTAGAGTACAGGTACAGGTATAGGTACGGCTTGGTACGCTTGTAAAAAAATATTTATTTTTAATTTAAAGTAATGCAAAAATTAATTAAATGGTTTAATTTGTTAAGATTCAACCTACAATTAACATTTAATGCCAAAAGTAAAGATATAAATCAAAATTAAATGTCAATATATTAAAATAACTTACAAACCATAGTTTAATTTTAAAAATATGCCAAGTATAAAACTAAAAATAAAAAAGAAGTCTAGTGAAATGAGTTTTATTTCTGTAGTAGAAGAAAATATTATTTCAACTGAGGTACGGTACGGCACGGCACGGCACGGTACGGCACGGCACGGCTTGGGTATATAGTAGGTACGTCTGGGTAAACCAAAAATTAAGAAGAAAAAAATTAAATACGTGTTTCGTGTACCCGGTACGTATGCAGAAGTACCATACGAGGTACCATACGCCGTTAAGTACCCAGTACGGGTACGGCATGTTTTTCAAAGTACCTATGCTTCATAGGATGTTAGTCAGTGTGAGTGATAACATTCCAAAATATCAAGAAATTGGAAGAGCAGGACGGGGCATATAAAGAATTTCAGGTTGCCAAAATTCTCCATATTCCCGTTCCTGTTCTTGTTCTTGTTCTTTTTCTTCTTCCCCCCACCCTATCGACGTACCCGTATCGTACCAGTACTCGTACCCGTACCCGTGCTTCATAGCTAACATCTGAGTAGGGTACGGGTACGGGTACGGCTTGGACTTGGTACGCTTGTAAAAAAATATTTATTTTTAATTTAGAGTAATACAAAAATTAATTAAATGGTTTAATTTGTTAAGATTCAACCTACAATTAACATTTAATGCCAAAAGTACAGATATAAATCAAAATTAAATGTCAATATATTAAAATAACTTACAAACCACAATTTAATTTTAAAAATATGCTAAGTATAAAACTAAAAATAAAAAAGAAGTCTAGTGAAATGAGTTTTATTTCTGTAGTAGAAGAAAATATTATTTCAACTGAGGTACGGTACGGCTTGGGTATATAGTAGGTACGTTTGGGTATGCCAAAAATTAAGAAGAAAAAAAATTAGATACGTGTTTCGTGTATCCGGTACGTATGCAGAAGTACCATACGATGTACCATACGCCGGTAAATACCCAGTACGGGTACGGCATGTTTTTCAAAGTACCCATGCTTCATAGGATGTTAGTCAGTGTGAGTGATAACATTCCAAAATATCAAGAAATTGGACGAGCAGGATAGAACATATGAAGAATTTCAGGTTGCCAAAATTCTCCATATTCCCGTTCCCGTTCTTCTTCTTCATCCCCCCCCCCCCCCCCCCCTCTCCCTCTCTCTTAAATAAGAAAAATTCTCCATTGACTTAATCCAGAACTATAGAAGAGATAATGTAAAGAATGTCATGCCTAAGCATGTACAAATTCTGATGACATAGTATCACAATTAACAATAGATATAAGAATGACAAAATAAGCACGTACTTCATAACACATGCCGAGTCTCCAACATTTGCACATTGCACAAAGAAATTTTCATGACCATCAGCCCAAACGAAAAGCACTGTTGCCGTACAGCCCTGAAAGATTTTGATTATTATAACAAGCACTACAGCCTTAATCCTCATTCAGCGCAAAAATAAATAAATAAATAAAGAAAATAAAGAAAGATGATGTAACCCTTAATCATGCTTGTAGAGAAAACGCTATAATACCCAACTATACAACAATAAAAATAAAAAAGTGAAGAATTTGACCCCCAAAAAAAAAAATTTTGATAAATAAAATATATTGAAGAAAGAGCATAAAGAAGATGCTAAAGAATACAGAAATCTGAAACCCCCTAAAAAGGGGAAAAGCAACTAGCCAATCACATCATCAAGGAAATCTAAAAAGGTGAACAATCAGGATCCACACGCCCTGACACCGAACCACAAAGCACTCACAAAAACTTGTCTTCTAACCAAGAAACTGAACGAACTCCCTGAAAAACAGGCCAATTCCGCTCCAACCACAGCATCCACATTAAGCACAAAGGTGCCAAAGCCCAAGCCTTGCAATGCTGCTTGCCAACCCGACCCCCACCCCAACTCCGTAGAACCTCCATCACCCTTTTCTATTGCACCCACACAACTCCAAAAGTAGAAAAAACAAGCATCCATAAAGTAGAATTTGACAATTTGCAGTGGGCTTAGATAACAACATTCAATATCCAAGAACTTAAACAACGCTGTTCCTATAGTTAAACATGCTCACAACAATCAAGTTGAGTAGGACCAGAAAAAGTATAGGGTTCAGAAAAGTCATATCTATCCAAGTCATGTTCTTTTCTTCTTCCAGTTTTCAGAAAATTTTAAACATGTGAAGCTACAATTCCTGAAAGCAATTCACATTGGCAAAAGAACAACATAGTTCTTTATATGCAAAATAAGAGCACTAATATGCAAGAACCTGCACACATCAGCTCTTTATAAGAAAGGGACATATATGATATCTGAGCACTAATCATTTATCAAAAATTTGAAATAGTTTTTTATTGGGTGAATACAAATTTTGAAATAGTTTTGCAACTCATGAAGAGCAACTTTCAATGTCATTTGTCAACTTATTATGTTGTTGAAATCACAAATACAGGCCACTGCTAGATATGAATAAACATCAGGCAAGGTGCTTACTCAACCTTCGAAAAACCCATATGAATAACAAAAACTATAGTAGTTCCACCTTAGAATCATCAACTACAGCCAAAAGGCAGAGCCGTGCAGATGGAGGTTTTAAAAGCAGGAGAGCATGCATATGATACTGTAGTTTCCAAGGTTTGGGGCATGAACAAAGTACACAAATACCTATGGGAGTGTGCAAAAGCACATATACAGCAAGCATAATGAAGTTGCTAAAAGTCCTTTACTTAGTGCGGATCTTGTCAATATGCGATACTTGGAATGGTGGATTGGGTAATAAAACCTAACCCTTGGTTTCACTGGCATTTAAGGGGTCACCCAAATATTTCCAAACTTGGTAGCAAAATGGAACCATTTATAAGAACCAAATATTGTGAAAGATGTAAATATTTTGAGAACTATTAGGAGAAAAATCTATTTTGTATGAAGCAAATAATTGAGCTCTCCTTCAGATTAGATCAACAAAACACAGACAAAAGCTGAAGACAAAGAGATCAAGTATAGTTGTGTCAGGATAAAGACCTCATAATAGTGGTTCATGCTTGCTTCTGTTTGTAGAAAAGCATCCCTAAGGACATCTGAAGCATCACATTGTGATAAAACCCTCTCCCTTCTAGATGAATCTGACAAGATACTAGCAACCATCTCAGGCAGCATCCTGGAGATAAAATTGTCAAGTAATTAATAAAGTATGCAAACAGTAAGTTGTACACCTGTGCATACACAAGGATAAAATATGGGGAAATAATAAAATTGGATGTGATTTTAGCACCCTCACACACATAATACTAAAGCATTATAGAAAATGTTAGTTTCATCTTCTATAATGTCACAAGGATTGGTTAGGAAACAAAACATCAGGCCAATCTATTTCCAACCTGACCAAACTAGGCTTCCCACTATCTGCTCCAAATTCAAAATCAGTTTCCATTGTTCAATAGGCAGTGAAAATTAATAAGCATAATTGGGTTAGGACGAAGATACTGAAAATGAAGACTCATTCCACCTAGGCAAATTTGGAGCAACAAACAGTTGGTCTAACTCAAAGTCAAATTGATTGTTCTAACTTGTAAGTAAATATGGGGATAGCATGAATTTTAAGAGGGATGTACACAGGATCTCAGGAAAATTGCATATATATTCTGGACTCGGTGAAAAGGGGTTATACTCCTGTTGTAGGTAACTATCAGGATATCAAAATGCGAGAGGGGATTTAGCCGCCATGGAAAATAGCACTCTTTTAGTTGGATATGAAACACTAACTTGCTTGCAGATGTGGCAGCAGCTACTCCACCATGTCCATCACATATACCAAAAAGTCCAAACTGCATGTTCGGCAACCGCGCAAGATTTAGCCCTTTCAAGTAAGTGTGCAAGACTATCAGGATAAAATCCAAATATACATGTCTAAAACCTGATCAGTCCCAAGAAGAGGCCAATGGTAATAGCACACATCTTCCATGGGCAGCATCTTTCCTCCTCGGCGCACAGCCATTGGATCTGATGCCAGACCAACTCCAAAAGGGATCAGGCACTCAGTTTGAGACGTAATCCGAACCTGCAAAAATAGTGGAGGGAAAATGTAACAAAGGTAGAAAATTTACAGGGATTATAGTTTACATGATAACAAACAAGTGATACACATAACGATCTGTTTAGTCACCTGTAAGCAAGAAAAGTGGATCATTTGGAGAGCTGTCCTGGTTTAACTATGTACTATGCTGAGCAGAATTGAAGTAACAACAAAAAAGGGAGACAGGAAAAAAAAAGAAAAGAAAAGTGGATATTTGACAGCATATAGCTGCCCAGATCATTTTTTCCCTGTAACCAGCACAAAAGATACTTTCTCCTCATTTGCTAAAAAGTTCTAGAAAAATTTTGCAGATTTTATAATTCGCATCATCTAATTAAGCAAGGTCATTACAAAGTTAAATAAAATAAGAAATTGAATTGTAAAATTACAAGAAATTAAAAGTTATAAAAAACCTTCAATCAAAGAAAAAAAAATTACCAATATCTGGAAAGTTTAAAATTTTCGATGTGACTTTAGCTATCTATCTGACCTTTGGATGCGCAAAGACTTCGAACCAACACTCGAAGGAGTATCCTGGAAACCAGCATTTGAAACCTAAATTCTAAAAAAATGAAGCATGGACACAAGGATGGGGTACAAATACTATAAGGTGAGCATATGACAATAAATTCAATGTTTAAAATAATCTAACCTATAATGTAAAATGACACACGAGAAATAAAGGTTTTGTTGCATGGACGTGGATTTGGGACCAAGTTCAACACAATATGTTTGTCCTAGTTTTTCAAACCATAGTTATGTTTATCCAGACAATTATACTTTATTATATGGGATGAATCTCAATATTAAACGAATATCAGATGTGTCCCAATGTCACTAGAATCTTTCCCTATTCCAGTGCCTGCAAAACAGTTAGCACAGATTCATCCCAAACTTACATGCTGCGATGCGACAAGATTATTTGATATACCTAACCAAAAAGTTAAATTCTCTTTGTTTGAACATAGTCCAGATCAGTAGGACAAAAATTGATTCATCTCAAAATTATCACTCTTAACCCAGAAAAATATTCTCATATTTGCAACTTAATGAAAATGCAGATGGGCTTACAGATACTTTTGTGCTTGTGCCAAGAGTTATTGTGTCTCCATTTGCAAGCTCAATAGGTTGACCCCATTGTCTTTTTTCAGAATCCTGATGGTGGATTGCCCGTGAATTCAAGAATGTTCCATTTAAGCTGCCCATGTCCACCACCTCCCATTTTAACTTCTGAAATCAACAAAAGTTTAAAAATTCAGTGAACCACAACAACATGCGTAATTCAAAGGTTCATCAGAATGCATATCAAATTACATTTAAATTCCAGTTTATCAGAGCATGCTTCCCTGAAATCTCTGAATCCTTCAGTAATAAATCACTTGGAACAACCCTTCCAATAGTCAGTGGAAGCCTTGAAGCATTTGTTGATTGTATGGAACAACGAAGCCCACGAGAAAGACCAGAGATAACCTCCAGTGTGAGGTTACTTCCTGCATTTCCTGCACTTCTAACAGAAAGATATGATGACATGTTTTACATCTTCAGCCAAATAGAAAGACTCAAAGAACCTTAACCTATTCATAATCTTCACATAAGTTCAAAAGGAGACATTACTTTGATCTGCAGTACCTTTGGGTACAAACTCTCTAAAGCTATCACTGTCTGAACAAAATTTTGAGTCATATCTGGCATGCTTCTGCTCTTCAACAATGCTGTGTAACACCAAAGGACGCTTAAGTGTCTGACCAACGAAAATATCTTCCGAAGGGTTAGGAATTACATCCAAAACAAAATTACCGCCTGAAAGAAGTGAGAACAGCAAGTGACAGAACACATTAATTTGAAGAGGTAAACACTATATTAGAAAGAAAAATAATAATAATAGGATAAAGTTTCATACCTTGAGTCAACTGAGGAGCTGTGGATGAGATCTGTTGTTTATAACCAACTCCATGTGTTTGTTCAGTTGGATTACATGTCCCCTCAAGAGCAGAATTTCCAGCGAACTCATTGCTTTGATTTTGAACAAAATTCAAATCTTCTGAGACAAGTGGCCTCTCTATATCATCAACCTGCAGGAAAAGTTCTCACTCGGTGAACAACTCGAAAATGACAAAGAAAACTAGTTCGCAAGTAAAATGCCTAAACCAAATGCCCAAGAAAGACCAACATTAATAGAAATTTATGTTTGCATATGCCTAGAGAAATTAAGATACACACAAATCTATCTAAATTTAGTTGCTTAAAATAACAACCCTGATAATTATAATTGCCATGCAGCACAGACAATGACAAGATAATATGAGTGCATGGTTGCATGTTTAGTTAGTGCCGCCAACTACCAATGTCAACCACCATAGCCTCCTCACCAGTCACACACCATACTAATCACCAGTCACTTAGCATGATCTTCAGTGTCAATGAGCATCCAAAAAAACATACGCCATAAAATATAAGAAGAAAGGGGTAGGGGTGGGGGTTGGGAGGAGTTTAAACATTACTTTGGGGACTGGGTTACTTTGGCTCTTCCTTGAAGGAAGAGGGTTAGGGCTTTTGCAGGTTAACCATTTTCATTCAGGCCTTGTTGGGAAAATGGTCGTGGAGGTTCTCAATGATAAGGAGAGGTATTGGAGGAGGGTAGTGGCTCGCAAATATGGAGGATGCCCAAATTTGGAATTGCTTATGGGACAAGTTGGAGCCTTCAATTTAGTTGTTGTCTAGTGATCATCCAGTGCCAAATTAATGCAGAAACAGGCTCAAGCATTGTATTTTGGTATCAACAATCTTCATTAAGGGGTTGTTTGGGATGACCTAAATAAGTGCACTTTTTGTCTTTTCACGAAAAGATGTGCAGAAAAGTAGAGAGGTGATGTGATGGAAAAAAGATAAAAAGATGGATTATTTTGTATATGCCAAACTTGGCCTAACTTTATGACCTGCATCAAACTTCTCCCTTGTTCTGAATGATCTTTCTTTAGAAGATTGTTATGCTAAATTTAAGGGTATGTGAAGAGCTCAATCTTTGCTGACTCGTCTTTGTAGATATTAGAAGTTAAAACCATACAAACATAAGAGATTGCATACAAGTAGCTCGTTTTTTTTTTTTTTTTTTAGTTTGCATTCATCCTTTGATCTAGTGACCTCTCGCATTTTGGGCAGTATGGAACTTCATTATCTGAGAGAAGTTTCAGTCAACTTCAGCAAGCCTCCCTATTTATTCTAGTATTGGTCCACAGACTTCCGGTGAGAAATCAGCCTTGGTTATGAGGGGTGTTAGATTTCTAGAAAAGAAGGAGGACATGGCAGTCATGTTTGTGGAGATCTTGAGCAAGGGAGAGGAGGTGTATCTCAAGGATATTGTAATAAATTTTTTGAGCTGCTTAAATTTTTGTTCTTCTCGTATTCTTGAGCCTAGAACCAGATGACTTATTATGAATAAATGGCCAATAGCTTTCTATTTGAATTTATGTTTGATCTTATGTTATGTGCTTTATCATTGATTGGTAGATCCTAACATTGAACTAATGACTGGTCATTCTTCAATAATAAATAGTACATGCTAATTTGTGGTATCAACAAGTTGATCAATTATTTAATGTAAGTTCCTAGAACATTGCAATAGTAACTATTCAAGTCTAAAAGTAAATGCAAACGGAATAATCAAACTAATGATGATTTTGTCATTGTTCCTGCAGAAAAACCCACCAAGTAAAAATAAAAATGACCCCCTTGAAAAACTAAGTCAATAGCCTTCAATATTTGGTTCATTGTATACACCCAATTAATAAAAGCATTAAGAGACAAGAATAGAAAAAATAAAATAAAGAACCCAACTTTCTTTCATAAATATTAGATTAGATGTGAGGTATTTTAAGTGAACACGACTAAAGAGTTTAAATTATAACAATTCATCATAAATTGATCAATACTAAACAATAGACACACCCACATCCTCGAAGTTTCAGACAATAACCCATTGTCATCCTCAAAGGAGCGATCAAGCAACACAAACAAAATGGGTCATTCAATTATCAATCAAACCTTCAATCGGACCTAAATCAGACAAACCCAAATCATTAAACCCCAAAGATTTGGGGCTAAACCAAAAAATTCAAATAAAAAAAAAAAAGAAGCAAAATCCAATGCCTCGTATCGAACATCAAGATAAAAACCCAGAATACATTTGAATCAATAGTGCAAATGAGAAAGAAGCTAAAAACCCTAACATCAAAGAAAATGAAGAATGAAAACCTGAGACTTGATGGCAAGAGTGCGAGGGGAGGGAGAGAGAAAGAAGCGCCATGGCTTGCAGGCGAGGAGGATGAGGAGGAGGATCAGAAGCAGCATAAGGAGGACAACACCAACTACCACCACAATGCTCTCTACCATCAGCATCGCCATCGAGAGAGAGAGAGAGAGAGAGAGAGATCAAACCCCGGTCTCCGAATTGCGAGAAGGTCGCTTTGAAATGGTCGCGATTTATTTTTGTTTGATGCTTTTGTTTTGTTTTTTGTTTTTTGTTTTTTTTTTTTTTCAACTAAAATACAATTGCATGTGCATAACATATCCGCCATAGCTTTTTGTATGTCAATGGAGGTGAATTTTATATTTAATAAAAACAATTGGGGAATTTTTTTTAAAAAAAAAAAACAACAACAACAACAACACATGTTTTTTTACATTAAACTACGATATTTTAATTTTAATAATTTTAATTTTAAATTTTTAATCGTGTCACAATATTGACCATCTGTCTATTTTCGTTTGTTTCTGTTAATTTTTTACACCTATTTGATACACGTGTCACTTATTCTTCCTTCGGTCATCAATCAGTCCTATTTTTTTTCCTCTATTAGCTCTCTCTCTCTCTCTCGCTTTTTAGTTGTCGCCGCTGTCGTTCGTCGATCCCTACTACCAATCGCTACCTCGCACGACCACCCGCAACTCCACATAGGTCCCATTTTCTCTTTCTCTCTCTCTCTCTCTCTCTCTCTCTCTTTTTCTCTCACTTTCATTATTGCCGTCCTCCTCCACCATTCATCTTAGCGATGGCCAAGGCAGCGAACAAACCATTAACAGCCACAATCTCATCATCGAAGACGCCAGATGCATTGGCAAATCCCTTCTTCTTTCGTCGTGCGCTTATCAACCATCGCTCATAGCTTCAATTTTCTACAATCATCTCCACCACCGTAAGGGCCGAAGGAGCTCTTCCTTCAATTCCAAATCAAATGATCAAACGATTATGGAGTCTTAGGGCTTTGGGAAAGAAAGAAAGAGATTATGGGGTCTTATGGTTTTGGGGAAGAAGGAAAGGGTTTTGGTAGTTGTAATAACCCTCATCACTGATCACCGATTAATTACCGATTACTGCTAAACTGAGAATGATTATGATTGGTAATTGAACTAACTGGATTACTGAACTGACTAACTGAAATCTGAAACTGAATTGATTGCCTGTATCTGTTTGAATTGCATTTTATCTGTTTGACTGTTTAATTATCTGTTCAGTTTTTATGTTTAAACTGTTAATTGAAGGCCTTATCAGCGGCCGAATCCAAAATTGATTGATATTCCATGATCAGTAGAAATAATGTGATTTTATGGTGTATTTATCTGAAATGTGATTTGGTATGATTAAAGTAGATTAAATATTGATAAATTGCACAAATTGGACCTAATTACCATATTGCCATTTAGTGGGCCTTTGTTTATTGATTTTTGGAGCCTCATTACACTTGAAACAAACCATTTCCTCAGCCTTATTCTCTAGCACAAACGAATTTAGAGAGAGAGAAACTAGAGGAGTTGTTTTCATCTCAATTTTGCTTGTGAATTGCTTGAAGACTTGGTGATCTTAGAGGATAATTGTAAATTGAGCTCCTACACCGCTAATTCAAGACTTAGGTATGAATTTCAACCACCCATTGTTGTATTTAAGGTTGATTCTTGCAAGGTTCATGCCAAATTAGAGAGCTAAGTCATGTCTTAGTCTTAGCATGTTAAATTGAAGCTCACTCCATGCATGCATGTTTGAATTGTTAAGTTTTGAGGTCATAGTTCATGATTTCATTACATGTATGTCCATATTTTGAGAGTAGTCCATGATTCCATCTTGTTTTGAAAGGAATGAGCTCATTTGAGCAAGCATTTGAAGCTTTGATTTGATTTAATCTCATGCATGTCACTTTGTAGCATGTTCATGCATGATCATGAGAAATGGGTTTGAAAATGAGTTTAATTGAAACACCCTTGGGCCTTGATTTCTCAAATTAACCTTTGAAGTATGTTATTCTATGAGTTTACTTAGGTTTTCCAGAAAATTGGCCCAAGAGAATCGAATTTTATGCATCTAAACTTGATTTTGAGTTTGGGGCTCGAATATGGAATTTCCAGATTTTGGTCTTCCGCTCGAGCGGGGGAAGTGCCGCTCGAGCGGGAAAATCGAGCTCCCAGCATCTTGCACTGTGCATCGGTCCGCTCGAGCGGAGGATTGGACGCTCGAGCGGAGGACTGGGTGATACGCTCGAGCGGGCGTCGAGCGTGAATTTCACCTATCCAGTACTTTTTGGTCCGCTCGAGCGAGGAAGTTGACGCTCGAGCGGGGCCCTATGTTGCATGTCCGCTCGAGCGGGGAAACCTGCGCTCGAGCGGGGATATATTTTTCTGAAATTCTGAAAATGTTTTCTAAGTGCATCTTTGCATCCTCATCCCATCCTAGGCATCCTTAGGCCTAGTTTATGACATCTTAATGAGGATATAGATGTAGAACACACCGAGGCATTTAGGGATTAAATTATTATTATCCTTCCCAACTGTGTAGCTTAGTGTGTGTTCGTTCTGTACTGTTTAAGGTTGGCATTTCGATGAGACGCTCTAGCCTACTGTAGCCCAGAACTCTGTGAGTAACAATTGTGTAAAGATATGTTCAAAATGATTATCTTTTGAATACTGAACTGTACTGTTTTCTGAACTGTCACTGTTAACTGAATGAAAGTATGTCCTATATTCTGAACTGTATTGTGGCATCCTTAGCAACTACTGTTACTGACTGTTACTGTTACAGAGATCTCTGTTGGTTCCCTCGTTGGAACCACTACTGTTTACTGATTGATGGCCATCACTTACTGTTCAGTCTTTAAGACCTACTGTTTACTGTTATACTAATGGATGTACCATATATGACTGTTTACTGTACTGAACAACTGATATACTGATTGAAATGAACTGTTTTCATTACTGTAAGGACATTCATTCTAAACTTCTTTACGCATTATGTTATTCACTGGGCTTTAGCTCACTGCTCATACATACATGTAGGTGTTCAGGCACCGGACCAATGCTAGAAGCGTCGAGGTAAACTCCAGTTTTGTCAAGCTAACCACCGTGCCTCACTGCGAGGTTCCGAGCCTGCCAAGCTATGGCTTAGGGGTGTTTTTATTTCCCCGTCTGTCTCTGTAACCGTTTTGTAATACTGTATAGACTGTACTGTACTGTGTTAATAGGGTTTTAGTCCTTGCTCTGATGGCTGTATATAATGTACATACTGTTTTGTCACTACCTGTACAAGTGTATGAAAAGTCTTTTTGCATACAGACTGACACAGCTCATTGGACATTATTTTATTACTGTATTGGCTTCCGCCATGCCCCTGTACTCTGTTTTACTGTATTACTGTTAAGCAAGCCTTCGGTAATCTCGGATTACTGGCCGGTTACGGTGCTAAACCCATAGGGGCGGGTTTGGGTCGTGACAGTAGTGCTTTTCTTTGGCTGTTTTTCTCTCTTGCTTTCTCACTTCGGCGAACCAGTTTGATCAAAGAACTCTGATATGGGTTTAAGGAAAAAGACGATTGAGAACTGATAGAAAGAGAAAGAGGGGTGTGGAAGATGTTGTGGTAGTGTAGGAATGGTGTGGACGGAGGTTGGCGAACGACGCGAAGGTCAGTGAACGAGCGGAGGTTAGTGATGGGGCATCCGAAGATTGATGATCGTTCATCTTGGAAGAGAGAGATAGAGCTGATAGAAAAAAAGGTAATTTAAAAATAAAATAATTATAATAATTATGGACGAATCAAAAAGTGACACGTGTATCAAATAAGTATACAAAGTTAACAAAAACAAATGGAAACAGACGAAGGGTCAACATTGGGACACAGTTAAAAATTCAGGGTTTAAATTGTTAAAATTAAAATGTTGGGGTTTAATGTGAAAAACACACCATACCCTGGGTTTTTTTTTTTTTTGTAATTTCTCCAAAAAAATTTAATATAATTTTGTTTTAGAATAAAAATACATAATATCTTTACTTTTTTTTTTATTCAAATTTTAATTCTAAGACCATCTCCAACGGTTCACCAAACCTGATATCAAATTCAAAATTTGGTGAAAAAGTCACTTTTTTGAGCTCAAACGGTTTCACCAAATCGATATCAAATCGAGAATTCACCAAACATTTCACCAAAATGAGAATAGGCGAAGCATTTCACCAAATCACTGTTCTAGACCGTTGGAGGAGACCAACCGGTCGACCAGCCGGTTGTCCCGGAAAGAGTTCAAACAGTTCAACATTTCTGGTTCAAACCATTCAAAAATTTTTTTTTTTTTCGCCTAACCGGTCGACCAGCCGGTTGTCCCGGAAAAAGTTCAGAAAGTTCAACAAAAAAGGTTCAATTCGTTCAAAAAAAAAAAAAAAAAATTCCCCTCACCGGTCAACCAGCCGATCGACCGGCCGGTCGACCAACCGGTTGTCCTGGGCAGATTTGATATTTGGTGAACCATTGAAGCCTCTGGTATCAAATTGGGGAAATAGTGATTTTTTTGCTCAGATTTAGTGAAAAGTTTGATGAACTGTTGGAGATGCTCTAAAATATCACAATTATTCTTTATTACCATCGCTACCTCTCTCATTGACCACCCATCACTTCTCTCCTCCACCTCTCCTCCCATTATCTCTTTCCTCCTCCACTTATGACTACTTTTTGCCTTGAAACACTCTCACAAGTTCTCTTGTTACGAATCACCCACTTTTGAGGTTTGATTGTAGAGATCTAGGATGGAAGAGAGTTAAGAGTGGCGGTGATGAAGGGATCAAAGTGGTAACAATGGCGACAAAAGAGGGTGGGTGGATGGAAGAAAAATTAGGATTTTGAAATTAAAGATAATGATATTATTGAAATAAAGAGATGGATACTGAAGTTTTTTATTTTTTATGAGTGTATTGAGAAGTTATTCATTAAGTGTGTGCAATGAGTGGAATTAATGTGTGAAAATAAAATTACCCATCTATGGTAGCTATAATTTTTTTTTAAAAAAAAAGAAGAGTAAAATACATTTTACCCCTATTGAAAACACGTTACTCCTTCATGTTTAGAAATATACATGCAACATAACCATCTTATGGTATGGAATGAAGTGTAAAACTAACAGAAAATGTTATAGATAACAGCATGTGTTGCTAAAAATACGATTTCTTCTCTGTAATTTTAGAAATTACATCTTGACTCTTAAAGTTTTTAATTTCATAATAAATAGTCCATTTTATTAATAAATTATAAAATCAATTGACATTTTTTTAATAATAATGTATATAAATTTATTTCAATTAATAATTTTGATAATTTTATCATTGCATAAAAGAGCAGTTAGGAATTTCATTTTTTCAGTTAATTATTTTCAATAAAAAATTCTGAGAAGGGTATTTGTAATTTTTCAAACTACAGGAGTAAATCTGTATTTTAAGCAAATCTTAAGGGCTATATTTGTAATTTATCCTAAAATGAATTATTTTAAATTTAAATATTTTTTTAATTTTATGAAATTATATTTTAAAATCATGATTATAAAATTTATGAGAAATTACAAAAAATAAAATTACGGTTTGACTTTTGTAATTAAATAAATTTTGAAGCTTTTTTTTATTTTTATCAATTTAAAGTCTAAATTTTTGACTTATTTTTAATCTAAATAATTTGTCTATTTTCGTTAAATAAAATTGACAGAAAAATAGGGTATTTTAATTATTAAACACACTGAAAAATTTATTTTAGACATTTTATTTATACTTATATTGGGTTTAATAATTAAAATACAATTTTTTTTCGTCGGTTTTAATCAATGAAAATAGGTTAATAGTTTAGTTTGAAAATAAATCAAAAAATTTAGAGTTTAAATTGATAAATTAAAAAAAAAATCTTAATTTATTTTGTTATAATAGTCAAACTCAAGATTTTTTTGGGGGTAATTTCTTCAAAATTTTAAGTTGTGTTTTAGACCATGAAAAATTACATTTTAAAATAAGACTTCAATTAGTCTATTAAAAAAATTTAAGTCACCTTAACAGACAACATGGGTTTTAAAAAAGTAATCAAAAACTACTTGAATTTGAAATTTTGTGTACATGTCACTGTTATAAGTTTGAATTTTAATGAGTGAACCAATGATTAACAAATTTTTTTCTTAAATAACTCAGCTTTTAAAAATGATAATTACTCGATATATTCAAATGAGAGAATATATATATATACTCAAGAATCAATTAGACGAAACGCCAAACACTTATAATAACAAAAAAGAATCTAACTATTTTAATCTTTTTATCTTAAAGAGTGGAAGAGAAGATATCCGCAAACTCTATATATTTTCTAATCAATACAATAAAACAAATTAATTTTTAAAAAATGTCTTATATAATATAATTAAGAGTTAACATTGAATAAATTAATTCTTATAAAACATAGTTGAGAGTTTTGATTGAATAAATTTAACAATTAGTTTTCGGATAATTTCACTAGTATTACCATGGGTGGTGTTTGGGAAGCAAGTTCCCAAATTTTTTTCTCATTTTTTCCACTAAAAGACAAAAGTTTTGCAAAACTAAAAAAAATACATCCAAACAAAATATCACATCCAACCCCATAATCATTTCACTTTTTCTCTCACAAACATCACATCAACCACATAAAAACCCAACTATCTTCCCAAACACCAAAAATTTTTTATCTCATAAAAATCTACATCTAATAAAATTTACATAAAAACTCACTTCCCAAACACCATCCATATTCATTAGGGTAAACTACCAATAGGTCATACTTTGGAGACTTATTACCCATTAAGTCCTATTTGATAAATTTATTAAGTGATAAAGATAAATTTATCAGTTTTTTTTTTTTATGAATAAATTTATAGTGATAAATTTATCAGTCTCTTTGTTTTTATGAATAAATTTTTAGTGATAATTTTATCACTCTCTTATTTTTATAGTGTTAAATTTATTAGTTAGGACCTGTAGGTAAATAAGTCTAGTTGATAGGACTAATTGGTAAGTACCCCTATTCATTATTGTATATGCTCCATACGTATATATAGATGATCACATATTTAGGCTTAGTTTGGGATCTACTATATAATCCATTTTTTTATCTTTTTATCTTTTTTTCATCACATCACCTCTTTACTTTTCTGCACATCTTTTCATAAAAAGACAAAAAGTGCACTTTTTTAGGACACCCCAAACCAATAACAATAGTGTAACATTATGTTTAAAAAATAAACATTAGTTAACAAGGCAAATTACATTACACCTTTTTTTTCCTTACGTAATTTTGGTGGTTATTTTTAAGCCAATGTATAGCAAATTGTTAGTCCGACCCGAACCTAGTTGTTCTTGTAGATCTAAAAATTCAGGCAAATTTTAAAGTTTATAAATGTGTTAGATTGGACCAAATTTAATATTCAAAACATCTCAATATAAGACAAAAGGTAGGTCTTACATGTAAGGTCCAAATTTATCTCACATTTGTGTCTCATACTGTAAAAATTATTTGGGCAAATTACACTAACAGTCCCTATAGTTTGGGGCTCGTGTCACTTTAGTCCCTGACTTTTCAATTGTGACATATTTGACCCTGAATTTTGAATATTGTTTTAATTAAGGACAATTGAACATACCATTGCTTAATTTCAAGGGTAAAATCGTCAATTTGATAAAATATAAACTAATTTGACAAAAATAAATGTCAAAAAAATATTTTAAAATATTTTAAAATTATTTCTACCCACCAAAGATAAAATTATGTAAAATTGATAAAAATTAATAAAAATCACATGATTAATTTTTAAAAATTAATTTTACATGATCATCATCTAAATACATAATAAAAATTAATTTGGTAAAAAAAAATGTCTAAAAGATTTATCAATTTTATATAATTTTATCTTTAGTAGATAGAAATAATTTTTTAAAATTCAAAAATAATTTTTTGACATTTATTTTTGTCAAATTAATTTATATTTTATTAAATTGACGAATTTGCCCTAGAAAAATCCAATAGTATCTTCAATTGTCCTAATTTGGAACAAGATTTAAAATTCAGGGCCAAATATGTCACAATTGAAAAGTCAGGGGCCAAAGTGACACAAACCCCAAACTATAGGGACCTTTGGTGTAATTCACCCAAATTATTTATACACTCAAATTTGATCTACACAAATATTCTGTGTTCATATTGATGTAATTGTACATGTATGAATTTATTTTACATTCTTAAGATGATTATTTTGTTGAAAATATAATTGAAGTAATTAGAACCCTATTGTTTCTAATTCATTTAAGATGCCCCATTTTCCTTCTGCCTATTTTCTTAGGATTTCACTTTCTTGATTTGATACTTTGTATGTAAAGTAATATGTAAAGACAAGCCATGCATTTGGGTAATGATAAAGTCTAAAATAGAAGAAGATTTTTTTTTTTAATTTTGTAAAAAAAAAAATATTTAAAATCGAAAAATGGAAGAAGAAGTGAATGTCTTGTACTAATGGCTTAACGGCCCAAAGTTTTTTTAAAGCCCAAGCCTAACATCAAAATAAGGCTCTAAGCACTATATACCTTTGGGCAATTAGGACATTTGATAAGATTATTATTATTGTTATTATTATTTTTATGGACCCTCAGTAAGGTGTTAACTTACCTATAAATTTTGCTGCCTCTAAGAGCAGCTATAGTGAAATGGCCTAAAAATGTGTATTAAAATATACAAATAAACAAAAATAATGTCTAATTTTTTTTTGTGTTAAATGCTTGTTAATTTAGCGAGGGCTTGAATTTTTTATTGGACAAGTTAAACTGTATGATGTGAATTTATAAAATTTGTAGAATAAAATATATACTATATAAGTAAAAGTTTTTAAGAGATTTGTGTCCTCAAATTTTTTTTTAGGTCAAATTATGAGAGTAGTCGTTGTATTTTACTTTTTGTGTCATTTTAATCTCTGTACTTTCAATTGACTCGATTTTGATCATGAATTTATAATTGTCTGAATTTGGTCCAGTTGATTACAACTCTTAATATTTTTTTATGAAAAATAATAAATGTCACGTGCAATATTTTGTAAGGCAAAATTATAAACTTATTCTACCCAGTTAGTTAATTTCAACTAATTTAGCGATAATTTTTCTTAAAAAACGCTAACGATATTATTAATTGAGTCAAATTGAAACAAAATCTAAAATTAACACAAGTTTGGCATCTACTAAATAATATAAAAAGTCAAAAAGTCACTATCCTATTTAAGTCACATCATCTTATTTAAATCACATCATCTTATTTAAATCACATCATCTTTCTAACACATCACATCAAACCCAACCCAAACCTAACCCATATAAGTCAATAAGTCAAAAAGTACACTTTTTTAGAACATCCCAAACCAACCCGTTAATTTCAACCAATTTAACTGTATTTTTTCTTGAAAAAACACTAACGATATTTTAATTGGGTTAAATTGAAACAAAATTTAAAATTAAAGGGTCAAAATTGAGCTAATTGAAAGTGCAAGAACCGTAATAATACAAGGGGTAAAATATAGGGATCACTTATATAATTTACCCATTTTTATATGAGAATTACATCAAACTAAACATTCAAGATAAAAAGTCTAACATACAACAAACCTTCAATATATATATAATATATATAAGGTAGAAATATTAATGTGTAACTGCTTCAACAAAATACCATTTGTTTAGGTGGCATACCTTCCCTATGTCAAATTTGACAGAGGAGAGATATTAAATATATATATTTCTTTGTTTATTGTGTTATTTATTTATTTATGTTGGACTTGCATTAATTGGATTTTGTCTAACTATTTGAAAAAATAAACTTAAGTGAAAAAATATTAAAGTAAAAAATTATAAATTTGCATGTTAAGTAGAGCTTATTTTTAGAGAAGTCAAATTTGAAGATGTTAAATAGTTGGCAAATTTATACTTTTTTTATTTATTTATTTTTACAATAGAGTTGGTTAGACATATGTAGATTTTTTTTTTTTATTGAGTGAAAGAGACTGTTTTCATAATTTAAATTTATAATGCCTAAATTATAATAAAATAATCTTACATTGCGCGAAAACTTGCCCTCAAATTCAAAATCTTGATACCAAAAAAATAAGAAAAGATGAGAAAGAAAACTAATTATAGTTTTTGAGTGATATTCACAAATTGACAATCTAATTAAAGTTTGTTCTAAACCACTAGTGTTGCCCCATGATGGAAGCACCACAGGGAGGAAAAATTAATATTCTCTTCATTCCATTAAATATTTTTGCTTAGCTCATCAAACGGAACCAAATCTAAAACCAAATCTAAAAGGGTAAATTACATTTTCACTCAAAAGAAAAAGAAAAACAATTTTTCACAATCACAACTTATCAAATTTTCTATAAAAATATTGTCTAACAACATTTGGACCTTTACTCTTCTTTGGTCTCCTATATTCACCTCCCTCACCCTATTCCCCACTATCGATTACTTCCACTCCCTCACCCCGCCCCACAAGTAGAAGCTTTGAAATACCACCAAACTAACCTAAAATTCAAAAGGTTACTAAAAAGTTAAAAAAACTAACAATTATTAAAAAGTCATATTTTTTTCCCATTCACACTATTTTTTACATATCTTTTCGTAAAAAATTAAAAAATTATCCAAAACATATTAGTTTTTTTCATATATTTTTTTAGTCAAAAAACCAAAAAGCTATTAAAAAGCCTGTTCCCAAATGACCAATTTTCATTAATAAATATCAAAGTGAAAATGTTGAAATTTTAAAAATTATTTGCAATATCAAAAAATATAAAACTATATGAAAATGACAAGTTTTTTAATTTATTATTATTTTTCACTAAATTAGTTTTTAGATTTCTGTAAAAAAATTTGAAAAACAGATTTTGAAAACCAAATCAAACAGAGAAATTTTTTTTTTTTTTGTTTAAGGATCAAAGTGAAAATTTTAATAGTTTAATTTCCTAAATTACCCTTAACCATGACGGAAATTGGTAATTGAAAAATAATTTAGGGACCAAAGTATAAGAATCTTTTTTAAGGATAAAAATGAGAGATAGTCTATACTTTAGGGGTGAAAATGTAATTTACCCAATCTAACAAATATATCATTGGCTGTTCCCTATTTTCGAGAATATTCTCTCTGTCATCTTTTCTTTTTTTGGTTATATTCTTTCTTTGGCATAAATTTCCATTTCATTGACTTTCACGTTAGAAAAACTCTTTTTTTCTTGCATTTTAGTACGAGGAGAAGAAAAAAGGGTTCTCCATCAACTTTGATACATAACTTTCAATAAATAAAGTCTACCAAGCTATACAAGCATCTTCTTTTTTAGAAACTTTAAATATCATAAAATATTGTTTATATGATCTATTTAAGATTGTGATTTCATTTAGAGAATTTTAATTTGAAAAGAGCTCTTCTCGATTAACAATTAATATAGTACTTTTTGTGTTATTTTAACATAATAAAATTACTTTCTAGACAAATTTGTTACAAATTTTTCCCACAGTGTGTAATATTTATTGTGTTAAAATAGCATATTTTCTTTAACAATATAGTATTTTTTGTGCTATTTGTTTATTTATCTAGCTATTAACCACAAATTTTTAATACTAGTTCAATTTATAGGCTATTGCATAAATGTAAATTTCATCCCTACATTTAATTTATCTTTATTTATTTGTATCAAATTAACTTTCTTACTTATTTGAACTTCACACGATAAAGTTGTAAGAATTTGACTCTTCACTGTGGATTGGACTTTCCAATCCAAAAAATGTGAGAGGGGCTGTGGAGCCTACAATAATGGAGTGTTAGTTGTAATTAAAGATGCTTTTATACACTCGCAATTTTTTTATTAATAATATCTTAATTTGTACATACTAATCTATAATTAATGATTATTCTCTTTGTTTACTTTGATTAAGTAGTATGCTAAATAATGCAATTAGAGAAGTGTACTTAAAACATTCAATAAGACTCAAGTGCATAAAAATGCCATAGTCATATCATGGTAAGGCATTACTTGTAACAGGTATATCACATAGGAGAGTTGAAGTGATTCATTTTTTATTTATTATTTATTATGTGGTAAATATAAGATTTGAAAAGTTATTTTTTACTCATTGTTTTTCTTCTATTTTTTCTTAGACTCAATGTATTTTGTGTGTTAAATTATTAATTGTTCAATAGTTTAACTTCTCAAGAAATGGATCAACAATATATATCAAGCTAAATAGATTAGCAAACTCTCATGTATGAAATCTCACTTGTGGAAGAGAAACAAATTAAAAATTGTGGTGCACGAAGATAAATAGAGCAAAATACACAATAACAAAGATAACAAAGGCGATAAGACTTAAACATAGATATCTTAAAATCAAAACTTTAATATACTAATTATTTTGTAACCATAAACTCTTAGAAAATGGGCCAACAATCTATAAATCAAGCTAACAAATATGTTTTTCTTGTTGCTTAGCAAAATGACCATGTTGCATGACATGTTTGCCTTGTGTTTGTAAAGCAAGAACAAATTGTTGACTATGGAAAGGAAAGTTGGCACTAACATGGTCAAAAAGGTGCTTATGTAAGCCATGATTTAGATCCTCTGGTCATAGCCAATAAAGTCCACCTATAATATATGAAACTATATGCTAAAATGTCAATGAAAAGTCAAATTTACAAATTCACTCAAGCCAAGGGAATACCACAAATCTTTATTTAAAATTATAATGTTACATTTATCCTATGTTATTAATTAATCGATGTAATACATTTATAATTATTAATGTAATGAGTTTTCATTGTTATTCAATAATTATAGTTGTTTTATATCAAATTATAATAAAATATGATGTAAAAATATAGTAGGCCAAGTTTGGCAACCCATAAACAATCCATCTTTTTATCTTTTTTCCATCACATCACCTCTCTACTTTTCTGCACATCTTTTCGTAAAAAGATAAAAAGTACACTTATTTAGGTCATCCCAAACAATTGTTTCATATCTTAGTAGTGTTTAGGTGAAGCAAAACGTAGAATGGAACACAACACAAGATTCATCCCTTGTTAGACATTTGTGTCGCATATTATTTTTACTTCTATGCACTTAGAGTTATTATCATACTCTTGGTGGAATTACCATGTGGTGCCATTCTCCATTGCGGTTGATTTAGACAATAAGATTCATCATTACTTTTTGATATTTAAATTTATTAAATTAATTTTTAGTTTAAAAAACAAAATTTGAAAATTAAATCTTAGACATAGATTGAGATAAAACATTGATACCCTCTCTTTCTAAGTGGGAGTTAAACAATGTGAAAGGGACCAAAAAAAAATAGATGCCCCCTCCCCTCACTCTTTCTATCTCTAGGCTCACATTTTTGTTGTTAGAGCTGCTAACAAGAGGCATTTGTGCTCGAAAACAAAAGGATTGAAAAGCAAGTTCGTTTAGAACCAAGGGTTACTAATTAATCTTATTTTAATTTCTTTTTTAGGTTTATTGGGCATTCTTTAGTTGTACTTAGAGGTGTGAGAAACACTAATTGTGTCAATTACTTAAATTTGAAGAAGTTGTGATTTGATAAATTATTTATATTTCTATTTTTTCTCACACTATCAGAGTAATTACATTTTAAAAGAGAACAAAAGAATTATTATTTGATCAAGGGTATTTTTGGTATACAAAAAAACTTTGGCAAAACTTCAAAAGATTGTGTGCTTATGGTGCACGCCAGACTATATTAAATTAATGGGTTAATTAAATTCTTAGTTTCCAATTTATGAGTTTTGTGTTATTTTAATTCTTTACATTTAAATTGTGTCAAATTAATCCCCAATATATAAAAAAATTCAATTTGGTCCTCTAATGTTTTAATTGTGTCAATTTTATTTCCAATATATAAAAAGTGTTTCGATTGACACAATTTAAATATGAGAATTCAAAATCACATAAGACTTATACTATGAGAAACAAAAATGTAATTAACCCCAAACTATTATTCCATTGAAAAACATTTTAAGTGACTTCAAATCTTTCTCATTGCCTAGCTAGTGACTAATTAATATCATTCTCATCTTTCTCTGACCATGACCATTATTCTTAGGCCTTGTTTGGGGTACTCTAAAAAAGTCAAAAAGCCACTATCCTATTTAAGTCACATCATCTCTTTACCACATCACTTCAAACCCAACCTATATTTAACAAAAAGTCAAAAAGTACACTTATTTAGATCATTTCAAACCACCCCTTATTTTTATTATGAAAAAGTACGAGATTTAATATATTACACATTCAACAATGAGTTGTCAATTAAAGTATATTGAAGTATAAAATAAATTTTAAAAGAAATAAAGAGAATCTCCACACATGGAGGATACGAATTTCCACATAGTAAGAAAAATAAGCCTTTATATAGGGAGGAGAAAACCCTCCATGAAAGGAGAAAACCCCTACATAGAGAGGTGTTATTGCAAAAATTAAAAAAAAAAAAAAAAATTACCACCAAACAAGCATTACTAATTACCTTTACAATCCATTCATTGTCATAGTCGGTAGTTGTGGTACCTTAATCCCTATCTCTACATTACAAAATAAAACATTCTGGATCTGAAATGGTCGCCTAGCGTGTGAAGCGCGTTTAGCAATGTCGGATCTCAGTTATCTGAGTAAAGATCTGAAAGTTTCCTTGATGGTAAACTAATTATGGAGACTAGAGGAGCGGTAGTGGCTAAAATGGTAATGAATAAGAAAGAAAATAGAATAAATTGCAAGAGGAAATGAGGGAAGATGATGGCTAGAAGTGCCACCCTCTCCCCCTAAAGAATAGAGAAAGAGGAATAGGGGCTGATTGTCACTTAAAGTGGGAAAAAAGTTTTGCCTATGTGTTTAGAATTCAATTAAAAAATCTAACACAACTCTCTAGTATAAAGTGAGATTCTAAAATATGATTTTGTGTACATAAAATTTTTCTTAACGGTCTATTTGATTAGAAATAAATAAATTATAGAAAGTAAAAATGGTCGAAAGTGAAGTGAAAATAAAGAAAAGGAAAAAAAAATTCTTATATAAATTTGGTTAGGATAAATTTTTATAAGAAAATAGGAATTGTAATTATAAATAACTACTTTTATAACAAATTTAAACTTTATTATATTTTACTATTTTTTTTTTTTGGTTGAAAACTAGGAGCTTAGTTACCGCGTTATCATGAGTTGCACAAGAAAAATAACTTTCTTATAACTTTCACTAAACAAACCAAGAGAAAATTATTTTTTCCATTTTCCTCACTTTTCACCATTTTCATCTAACCAAACTAGCCTAATAGAATTTCAAGATGAGTTTTTATTTAGTCAATTGATGGGTTAGAAAACTTTGAAGAAACTGAGAATATGGCCATTTTTTGTGTTATTTTGATGGTGAGAATATGGTCACTTTGAGTTGAGTCATAACTGTTTTGTTGTTTTCACATCTTGAAGAAATAATGTTAAGAAGAACATGAAACACGAGTTAAGAAAAACAGTAAGGGGTTATTAATTGAACCTAGATGATGACCAATGTCTTTTTTTTTTTTTTTGGTCAGAATCATAGTGGTAACTTTGTATCATTGGCAGTAATTTTGATTTTCGGAGTTTTAATTTTATCAATTAAATCCTACATTTTTAATTGAGTTTTGATGCAATTTTTCTGTTAGTTGTTATTAATATTTCAAACAAAAAATGTCATATGCAACTTTATGGAGTTTTTTTTTTTAAAAAATATTCTATAATAAAAAAAAAAACAATTTAGAGAATTGGCCCATTTTTTTAAAATTATTTAAGAAATTAATTTGTTTTTAAAATTGTATTTTGAAAATACAATTTTAAATTGAAATTGCATTATTTCAATTTCAAAATCACATTTTTAAAATGTAATTTCAAAAAGCAGGTTAGTTTTCTAAATAGTTTGAACAGTGGGTCAATTTTCTAAATTTTTTTTTTAGAATATTAAAAAAAAAAAAACTCCAACTTATGTGGGTATTAAGGCTTCGTTTGGCAAGTGGTTTTTTTAGCCAAAAAGCTAAATCACAAAAAAACTAAAAAGCTAACAACCCATACCAAAAAGTCAAAGATTCCATTTTCTCTCTACTTTTTGCATATCTTTTCGTAAAAAGTCAAAAAGTCATCCCAAACATACTAATTTTTTTTATGTTACATTTTAGCCAAAAAACTAAAAAATTACTAAAAAAGTCTGTTCTCAAACGAGGCTTAAAGTAATTTCCACTAAACAACAATCGCCACACATGGATCCCATTAAAACACAATTGGAAGTGTGGGCTTTTTTTATAATTAAAAAAAAAAAAAAATTTAAATGTGGGTTTTTAAATTGATCTAGAGACCAAATAAAATAAAATATACTAAAATTATAGAGACTGATGGTATAGTTGAATCCATGAAAATCACTAGCAATAGCTTAACAAATATACTCTGGAAGTCCCCTTTTGGGTGCATAATAAATGTATCAATTTTGGGACATAATCAATATTATTTTTTGAATCGTAATCAAATAAATATTTTTTAGTCATAACTAATATTAATTTGAATTTTTGTCAAAAAGGAGTTTAGGTAGTAATCAATGTTGGCTCCCCCGCAAGCGTAACACACTTCGATTTGAAGTTATTAGCAACACTATTTTGAGCATAACCAGAGTATGTGATGGACACATTTTAGAATTGTGTTTGTCTTTTAGATTTGTGAAAGAATTTGTAAAGAAAAAAAAAATGAATAAAGTAAATGCTAAATTTTGGTCACTTTTTTCTTCTTATTTCTTTCGAGAATGGCTTCAGAAAGGTATTGTTAGGCCTTTATTTGCCTACTCTGAACTTATCTCGGTGATCTACATATTTCATCTTTTAAAGTCTACTGAACAAATTATCTTTGTAAAAATTAGTTTTATTGAACATTAATAACCATTAGCTACATGTTCATATGATTGAGTTGGGCTCACTAAAACTCAACAATACCTCTTTAGTTAGATTATCAACTTGATAATCCAGCTAAAGCGAAATTCAACTTTATATATATATATATATAAATTTCTTAAAAAATCTAACATCTTAAAAAAAGGATGTACCATAAAATTAGTGAAGTTGTACAAAATGCATCTAGCAACAAGACTGCACTATAAGAAGCTATTTTTTATTTATACTAAAAGAATATTCATATTGTGATGCTCATTGATGCCATTTACATTTTCATTTTTTTCACTCTTTTTTTAGATTTTCATTTTTTTCACTCTTTTTTTAGATGAAAGATTATGGTACGCATTCCTCAAAAGGTAAAACGAACATTGCTTGTGCCTTAATTTGAGGCTTATTATGGACTTATTTTTATAATCCAAACCGTTTATTTTGTTGAGCTCGTTGAGTACTTCAGGAATGACAAAAATCATATTAATTGAATAATGGTAATCATGTGATCGAATTACATTTATCATTAAAAAAAAATAAACAATCTATCTTTCATTTGAGACATAGTGTCAAAAATATGCAATCTGATCACGTAGAAGTACTCAACAAACCCTACAAAATAAACGGTTCGAATCATAAAAATAAGTTCATAATAACCTTCAAACTAAGGCACAACAACTATTGTGCCAATGGCATAACAACAACCCTATACACTCAAAAGGTGTGTACCATATGCACCTTATAACTAAAAAATAAAATGATGTAATTTCGTACTTTTTGAATCATAACTAAAAAAAAAGTCATAACCAAACACCATAGGAGGCATAACTAAAGATTTCAAGAGTCATAACTAAAGAATAAAATTAATTATAATTAAAGAAGAAAATGACATAATTAAAAAATATATAATAAAGAATGTGTAGGATAGAGTTCTCCCTTTTTTTTTTAGGTTGTAATGTACTAACAATTGCTATATACTTGGAAATAACGTAAAGGTTGTAACGCAGCGACAATTTCAGAAGTCATAATTAAAAAAAAATTAACTATAATTAAAGAAAAAAATAATATAATTAAAAAATATATATAATAAAGAGTTTGTAGGATAGAATTCTCCCTTTTCTTTTAGGTTGTAACGGACCAACAATTGCTATATACTTGAAAATAACTTACAATGGTTGAGGGCCACAAAAAGTGTGGCTCAAATGGCTTGAACTTGTCAAAACGACGTCAAGTTTTGACAAGTTCAAGCCATTTGAGCTACACTTTTTGTGGCCCTCAAACATTTTTCTACTTATAAGCAGGTTACTTTTTTTTTGTCTAGTCGTATGCATGCCTTAGGGTGTGTTTAAGTGGGTGTGACTTTTGAGTTTTGTGTTCTATTTATTTACATTAGTTTGGGATATTCTAAAAAAGTGTACTTTTTGACTTATTGGCTTATATGAATTGGGTTTGGGTTGGGTTTGATGTGATGTGTTACAGAGATGATGTGATTTAAACAAGATGATGTGACTTAAATAGGATAGTGACTTTTTGACTTTTTGTATTATTTAGGTTATGCCAAACTTGACAATTTTTTGATGAAGATGTTGATAGATTAACACCTAACCGACCACATCCAATAAATTAAAGAAAAGGGTAAATTACAAATATATTTTTTAAGGTTTGATTAAAATATGAATTGCTTTTTGTAGTTTTGAAAATTACATTTTATCCTCTGAAATTTCTAATTTCATAACAAATCTCCCATTTTATTAATAAATCATCCAGTCAATTAATAGTTTTTAAAGATCTTATATATATGTTTCAATTAATAATTTAGGTAATTTTATTATTGTCTAGAAGAGTAATTATGAATTTTATTTTTTTAATTAATTCTGTTAAATAAAAAATACTAACAAGAAGGTATTTGTAATTTTTTAAACCACAGGAACAATCTTTATTTTAGGCAAATCTTAAGAGTGTATTTGTAATTTATCCTAAAAAAAAATCGAGATAAGCAAATATTAGTAACACAACACTGATCATCGAATAATGTATAGAAAATATAACCAAAAGTTGAGATTAAACTTAATTATGGAGGATGTTCTTTTAGTAATTTTTTAAAGTTTTTACGAGGTGAAAAAAGTTAATGTGTTTAGAAGTATATTTTTTTTTAATAATGTGAAACTTTAATGTGATGTTTTGTTTTTTTGTTTGAAATTTTCATTTTATCCATCCATTTGTTGTATAAAAAAAAAAAAAGTTAACGTGAGAGTATGTTGGTTTTTTGGCCCTAGTAGAAGCCAACTTTTTAGATTTATGCCATTGCCAAGCATGCTTTTGAAAGAAAAAGAAAATAAAAAAAAAAAAAACCTTTATAGCTTTTTAATTTTTTGATTAAAATAATCGCTTCCTAAAGGAAACCAAAAAACCTACCATTACACTTCTGTGACCCATTTTGTATTTTAGGTGTGTTTTTTGAAGTGACTTTTTAAATTTTTTATGAGTTAAAAAAATTAAAAATGTGTTTGAGAAAAACTTCATTAATAATTTTTTTTGATTTTGTTAGTGAATTTTTTTCATTTGGCCAGTATAAACAACAAACAATCTAATTAGAACATTTGGTTTAGTGGTTATGTAATACCCTTTTGTGATAAATAGGGGTGTAAGATAAACCAATGAAACCAAATTGACAGATCGAAGCCGATTGAAATTTCAATTTTCAGTTTGTTTCTCATAATATATGGTATGTTTCAGTTGTAAAATTTTTTATATCGATTCAAACTGAGCAAACCAAATATTATATTTAAATACTTTTATATTTTAGTTATTTGAGCATTGATAAGTGACTAATATAATACACTACTAAAATTAAGGAGAGAAACATTTATAAAAACAATTTTCATACATTTTCTTCATTTATTTTTAGTATAAAATTCTACAAATTTTCATTAAATCTTTTAAAAATTCAAATAAATCCCTATTCTACATCAAACTTGTTACCCAAAAAGCAATCTAAGAGGGGAGTGAATTAGGTTTCTACAAATTAAAATTAATAATACCCCAATAAAATTAACTACTAGTATAACAAATTATTAACAAGCACAATGATGAACTTAGCAGTAGCAGTAAATGATCAAGCAAAATAACAATGAAGTATAACTAACATACAGGGTAAATCAAATGATTAGCACATGAATATTAGATAAATATAGCATTAGTAGGAAAGTAAAGAGATTAGGAAAGAGGAGACAAACAGATTTATAGTGATTCGACTTCAACCAAGCCTACATCCACTCCTCAAGCTTCACTTGAGATTTTCCACTATCTTCTAGCTTCACAGGGTGCTAGTAACATTTTCACAGATGGAGCAATTCTCCACAGATTTTACACAGACTTTCTAAGTCAAGAACACTGAGTGTACTACATTCTTACAAGGTTAAAAAGAATGTGTTTTTGCTTTCATAGAAAGTTACAATAATTATCTCTCAAAGATAGATATAAAAATGAAGCTATGGTTTTTCTGTAAACCTCACACAGGAAAGATAAGCTTAATGCTATAAGGCTCAGTGTATAATTTCTGAGAAATGATGTAAACAAAAATTGAAGAACATTTCTCAGAAAATTTTTCAGAGAATAGATGTGAGTGATTATAGATCAAATAATATTTTCTGATTTTTTTTGTAACTTGTTTACATTAGAGGCTTTGGTATATAAAATGAAACTTATAGCCGTTTATAGCCGTTGTACTCCATCATTACTAATTTGAATAGCTTACACTCATTCATTACAAATTTGAATATCTTCCACTCCATCTTTACTAATTTGAATATCTTCCACTTGAACCTTTTGAACTGCTGCTGTACTGGACTGTTTGAACCTCTGTTTTTGGGTTGTTTGAACTCCTGATTTAATTAAATATTAAATACATTCTAACAACATTTAGGCTAAAGGTTTAGGCAAGAAATGGGGCAAAATAAATTTTGATTCTATTTTTCTCTTCAAATAAATCATCAAAATAAATTTTGATTCTATTTTTCTCTTCCAAATAAATTAAAACATAATTAAATAAATCATCAAAATAAATAAGTCTAACAAAACTGACTAAACTGAAAAAATCGAATCATAATATACGGTCTATATCAGTTTCGTAACTATCAAAATCAAAAGAGTCAGTTCAAGTCACTCTTCCTTGAGGAAAACGATTTTTCTCTTACATTATCAACAACTAATCAGCTCAAAGGTCATGTTGTAAGAATTAAAATACTAAAAGCATAGAGATACCAAAATAATCAGAGTTACTAAAACAATCAAGTCTCTTTTTCTCCCCCGATGACATTTTCAACAAAATCAAGCACAATGAGGGAGTATGGTACAACATATAAGATAAAAGAATGTAAGTCTCATTATAGCACAAATAATCATCCATATCAAGGTAGCTCTATGATACCAAAAAAATGATAGCACATAATGATCATACAATTGAAGCTCATACCATTTGACAATAAAGGACAAAAAAAATAGTAACACGTGAAGGTGCAAGCTCATAAGTTTGTGTGGAGAAGTAGTTTGGAAATACTCTTCAGATCCTGGAAGACGCTGGTGATCCTCAGCTAGTCACCTGAAAAGATGGAAACACTCCGGTCGGGGGTGCCGGAATTAGCACTCCGACGGACGAGTTAGTTCAGACACTCAAGATAGCTTCTTGTCTAAGTTAAGTAGAGTGATTCTTACATACCTACTAAATATGTTGTTCCTGTATTTATACCTGTTTCTCTTGATCCTCAGGGCCAGAGCCTACTTTTTGACCATTGTCCTTTACATTATCCGGCTCCAATACTACACACTTATTCGGCCCAAATAATATAATCGGCACCCCTATTCTTGCCGGATACAGCCGATTATTATCAGTCTTGTATTGCGCGTGCCTTCTGCCTTTGTCAATAAATTCGGCTCCCACAATTACCCTCCGAACTCCCTATTGACGGTAGTTAATCGGCGTGTTTGGTCTTGAATTGGAAAAGTTAAAACAGGTCAGGCGGCTTCACGTAACCCAATATAGATGTCAGGATGCGCACGCCTTTTCGCTCATCATTACGCTTTCCCGCCTCAATCGTGCGTTTCGCATTTATTATGATTTGAAATTTCAGTCCTTTCGATTGCACGGTTCGTCGAGTATTCGAGACGCTTAGACCGCCAGCGAATATCCCTTCTCTGACTCGTATTTTCTGCAACTCTTCTCCGTCTAATCTTCGTAAGTCTTCTTCTTCTCTCTTCTTTACGATCCTATTTTCTGTTTGTCGTTTTGATTTCGGCGAAAACTTGAATCCCTGCGAACATGGCTAAACACTTGAAAGACCTCATTTCTGAGGGTCGTATTTCCGGATTCCGGAGACATTTTTCCATTCCCGACGACGTCCACTTATCTCTTGTAACGGATAGTACCCTTGATATGGAGAGAGAGGATCAGAACACGATCGTTTTCCCTCTATTATCCATAGCGGAGGGCGGAGTCCGTTTTCCCCTACACCCATTGCTTAGGGCCGTCCTTCGCTATTAGAGTCTGATTCATTCTCAACCCAACGTAAATTTCTTTCGAATTATCATGGGGGTGATCGAGTTGAACCGACGTCTTAGGATCAACCTTGGCGTTCCAGCGATTCGGCACTGCTACGCTTTGGCCAAATCTTCTGGTCGGCTGGGGCGATACTTTCTCAGGGCCAAGGACACTGACCATCACTTGATAACCATGCTTGCCAGTTCTGGTAAGAGGGTTGATGACGTAATGGTCAATGTCCAAGGTAATTGGGAGTTTGGTGAAGGCGAAGACCGCCTAGATCCTATTCCCAGACGGAAGGGTGATCCAGGTTGCCGCGTAACGCCTTGTGTTTGTTGACTTACCCTTTACTCGGCTTTTTTCCTTTAATCACCCCTTGTTCTTTGTAGGTAATAGATTGAAGAAGATTCTTCCCTCAACCGACGAGGCAGTCCTTGAGGAGATCAAGTCTGCGCTCAAATACTTCGGCCGTCCAAACGTACAAAAGCAAGGGAGAGCGGCTCACATACTCCTCTGATACGAACCTACTTATACTACGTTCTCGGCTGCGGAAGGCATTCCAATTCCATCCGGCGATCAATAGCTTTCGGCTCTTATCTTTCTCAGCTTCAAGAGCCTGAGGCAAATTGGCCTCGAAGATTCGGATTCGAGGGCAGAGGTTGAGCCGGTGGTAGAGGTAATTGCCGAACCAACCAGAGAGGTTGCTGAGGAGGCCGAAGAGGTCGACGAAGCGATACGCTCGGTGTTTGAGGCTGCTGGACTTAACCAGCCTTCACCGTCCACTTCGGGTCGGGCGGAGTTTTCGTCTGGAGATATTTTTGCAAATTTGGGGGACCTACCCGACGATATTTTTGAAGCTATGGCTGGGGAAAGCCTTACGCAAATGGCACGCAAGAAAAATGCCAAGCGAATGGCTGCTCGAAAGAAGGCCGAGGCCGCCCATTCTGAGCCCACCTTGATTAAAACTTTCGTACCCGCTATTGAAGAGACGATTCAGGTCGCTGAGGCCAAAACAGGGGAAGAGGTTGAGGAACAGGTCATTGATGAACGGCTGATTCCGTAGGAGCGGGGCGAAAAGCGTAGTGCCGAGGGAGAGGCTGGGTCGGAAATTAGCCTTTTTTCTAAACGGCCTCGTTTAGAAGAGTCGGACATGGCTGCGCCTTTTATTGTTCAGCCTAAGATCAAAGATATGCCGATCTCCTCCAATGCTTCAGCCATTGAGGATCCAACCGTGACGTTGAGCCTGGCGACTTCAATTTCCTTGCCGGCTGACGTCGCGGCCTTTCACGCTGTGCCGGATATTATGGCCGTAGCCCTATCTGCGCAGTCGGCGTTTCTGGCCAGTGACCATCTCAAATTCTCTTGACTTTGTTTTTATTTAAAGATATCTGACGATCCCAACTTGTTTTGCAGACTGTTGGCAGGATCGCGGACCTAGGCCGCCGCCTCCATGATGTCCTCGGCAGAGTTGATCGTTTGCAAGCGGAGGCGGACGGTCAAAAGAGTAGGGCCGAATTTGAAAGTATGAGAGCCGCGATGGAGAGTGCGCGAGCTGAAGCAGAGAAAGAGAGGGCTCGCTCAGCTGAACAGTTCCGCTCTGACGTTGAGAGTAGGGCAAATGAAAGCGAAGAATCGCTCAAGTTAGCCAAGGAGGCGCTTGCCGAGGCGGAGGTCCAGTTAGCGGAGCTCAAGGCCGCCAAGGAGAAAGCTGATTCTGAAGCTTCTGCAACATTTGAGGCAGGAAAAAGCGCCGCCTTCACGGAATATGTAGATGAAGTCCCCAAATTCGAGAATCGGGGGTTCAAACATGGATGGCTCAAAGCCCTTGTTGCCACTGGAGTTACATTGGCCTTGCCAATTCCCTACGAGCAAGTGGATGTCGAGCCACTTGAATCTGACCCCGAGGATTGATCTGGGAGTCATCTTGATTTTATTAAGTGCTTTTGATTTTGATGTAAGTTTTTGTTCGGTAGACTTTTGATTTTGATGTAAGTTTTTTTTCGGTAGACTTTTGTTGGCTCAGGGTAATTTTCATATATAAATTGGTTACTATTTGCGCTCAATTTATTAATGAAAACTGCCTTGGTATTTCTCCACTAATTGTCTATGGTTTGTGAAGTTATGTTAATGAAGGATACGTTGCCTTTCGCGAATTTGGATAAAATCAGGAATTGAATTATCAGAAATTGAATTAGAAATTTGTGTGCCGAATCAGAAATTGAATATTCTACGACAATATTGAATTATCATTTATGTGCCGCGTAGTGGGTACTGAGCCGAATAAATTGATGAATCTGCCCTGGCCCCAGGCGGTGCATGATCATTCGGGCGCCGGAGGAGACGACCTTAAGATTAGTGAAGGATCGATCCATGAGCCGGCTGGGGTACATAAGCCGAATATATTTATGAATCTGCCCCTGCCCCAGGCGGTGCATGATCATTCGGGCGCCGGAGGAGACGACCTTAAGATTTGTAATCGATTCATGAGCCGGCTGGGGTACATAAGCCGAATAGATTGATGAATCTGCCCTTGCCCCAGGCGGTGCATGATCATTCGGGCGCCGGAGGAGACGACCTTAAGATTAGTGAAGGATCGATCCATGAGCCGGCTGGGGTACATAAGCCGAATATATTTATGAATCTGCCCATGCCCCTGCCCTAGGCGGTGCATGATCATTCGGGTGCCAGAGGAGACGACCTTGAGATTTGTGAAGGATCGATTTATGAGCCGGCTGGGGTACATAAGCCGAATAGATTGATGAATCTGCCTTTGCCCCAGGCGGTGCATGATCATTTAGGCGCTGGAGGAGACAACCTTGAGATTTGTGAAGGATCGATTCATGAGCCGGCTGGGGTACATAAGTCGAATAGATTGATGAATCTGCCCTTGCTCCAGGAGGTGCATGATCATTCGGGCGCCGGAGGAGACGACCTTGAGATTTGTAAAGGATCGATTCATGAGCCGGCTGGGGTACATAAGCCGAATAGATTGATGAATCTGCCCTTGCCCCAGGCGGTGCATGATCATTCGGGCGCCGGAGGAGACGACCCTAAGATTTGTGATCGATTCATGAGCCGGCTGGGGTACATAAGCCGAATAGATTGATGAATCTGCCCTTGCCCCAGGCGGTGCATGATCATTCGGGCACCGAAGAAGATGACCTTAAGATTTGTGAATGATCGATTCATGAGCCGGCTGGGGTACATAAGCCGAATAGATTGATGAATCTGCCCTTGCCCCAGGCGGTGCATGATCATTCGGGCGCCGGAGGAGACGACCCTAAGATTTGTGATAGATCTGCTTGCCTTTGCCCCAAGTGGGTCGATCCAATCGACGCCGGGCGATTGAGGCTTTTACAATTAATGAGATGGCCTCGAGGGTGCTGCCTTTGTAAAGGATAAATGATTAAAGGTAAAACTTTTATGAGCATAGCAGACAACTAACTCTAGCGTTTGAAGGTATCGAGTGAATGTCGAACAGACTCTTTTTTAACAGTAGAGGGGAAGCGAGGACGCTGGCTGAGCTAGGTGGAGACATGAATCGTGGTAATGACCCTCCGCGCACAGGGAGCAGGAGTTCCAGGGATCGAGAGAGGCGTCAGTCTCCTCGACGTCGAAGCAGGTCGCCTAGGCGGGATAAGCAGTCGCAGGGCAGAACTTCTCAACCTTGAGTCGAGAGGGGACCTGAGGCGAATCCGCGCCCATTAAGCTTCGCGGTGTTCGTGGGGAACAGACCCATGACGGAGGCGGACTCGATCGTTCGAGACCCAAATGTAGCGGTCGAGTTTGCTCGACAAATTTTCCCGCCTGAGGTTCAGCAAGCGATGGTAGGTCGCCAGGACTACGAAGTGTTTCGCGAAGGCGTTCACGGGGCGGTGAAGGGACTGTATACTGCCTATGAAATCGGCATGCGGTTGTGCGCTGCCCGCTGAGAAAATGGAGAAGAATAATGAACGTATTCGAAGTTTGGAAACCCGCGCGGAGGCGGCTGAGCACGAGTTGAGGAAGACCAAGGCGGCCCAGGCACAACCCGCCGGGCAGGGAAACCCTATCGTGGAAGAGAGGGTTACCAGTCGGCTCATCAGTTCCGCGCTTGCCGATCGTGAGACGACGAGTATGTTCGCAATGGAAAACGCGAAGGGAAGGGCCTATGAGAAAGGTTTCCATGAAGGCCAAAAAGTTGGAATCGAGAAGACCAAGGAAAAACTTGCCGAAGAAGTTTGCCGATGTGAAAATCGTGGATTTAGGCACGGTTGGATCAAGGCATCTCAAGCCGCAAAAGCTCTTCGAGCGGCAGGCATTGATTCGGCATCACCACTCTACCGCAGTGAACATTTTCCGTTTTCTGCTTTTGAAGTTGAAAAGAGTGATGATGAGGGTGACGCCGTATAATTATATTTATTGTAAGGTTGGAACGCAGATCACGATCAAAACTATGTAATTTATTTCTTGTTTTGTTGAATAAAAAACGTTCTGTTACAAATATTTTATTGCAGTTCGTATTCGGCATGTATGTGTTTCGTTTTATTGTGTTTGAATGAATATATAAGCGTTGACCGGCAGGGTCAATCCATACTTGATAGCCGTTTAATCCTAACAGGCTATTGTAACCTGAAGAAGCCGAAAGCCAGTGGGTAGTAGGGGTGGGCGCGGATCGATTGCGGCCACGGAACCTCCAATCCGCCATCCGTCCACCAGATTAGCGGATTAGAGAAAATCAATCCGCATTCGTCCGCCAATCCGGCGGATGTGGATTGAGCGGATTGGCGGTTTGGCGGATGGATGCGAATCGGATTGGCAGTTTAAAATTTTATAAATTTTCAACATAATTCAACTTGTGCATTTCCTCAAAAAAAAAAAAAAAAAAAGAGTATTACAATCAATAACTTTAAAAAGTATTACAATCACTGTATGCCTCATCCAAAGAAAGAAAATTTGAAACTTTAAAATATCACAATCACTACATGCCTCATCCACATATTACAATCACAGCATGATTCATTTACAAAAAGTATTACAATCCGTGGTTCTTAAAATATAAAAACAATTCAAACTACCAAAACCATGAACAGAGTAGTAGTAGAGATTATATGTCTCTGTATTGTTACATCTATATATGTTTTTGAAAACAAAAACCAATCAGCATATATCATATTTTCTATTTATTATTTTTAGAGTTAGATTTAAAAACCAAAAAATATAGATAAATAATATGTTTATTTTTTTCAATTCAAAAAATATATTCAAGTTAAAAAAAAAAATTTAACGGAATATTTAAACTTTTTTTCAATTGAAAACACAAAGTCTTATAAATTACTAGGGGTGTTCGTGGTTTGGCGGTCGGCGGTTCGGTTGCGGCCAAAAGAATCTCAAATCCGCCATCCGTCTGCCAAATTGGCGGATTTGAGAAAATCAATCCACAACCGTCCGCTCGTCATTATGCATCCATCCAAAATGCGGCGGATCGGTTCGGTTCGGTTGGTTTTGGCGGATTGGTGTATCCGCTGCTCACCCCTAGTGGGTAGAGTGGCTTTGGCAAATTCAACTCGGCTGGGGGCCTAAATTTTTGGCCAGTGCACGTGCTTCAAAAAGTCGTTTGGATAACTACGCCGTGGCGAATGTCAACCGACGTTTTTTCTCATGGAATTTAGTGTTAGCGAAGTCACCTCGGGATTGGGGCCTCGAGATCGCTGCCAGTATTGAAAATAAAAGGAGTGGGCGCTTTGCGCAGATAAACAATCGCTTATGTGAGGTGAGATAAGCGGGAATATTAGTTAGAGGCTGGTGTTCAGCCGAACTTGGTTTTGCCATAGATCGCGGCAGAGGATCCATCCGTATGGGAAGTAGGGTGTCCAAAGGTTGGCATGAATCTTCAAGTCGTCGGAGCAGATCACCCCGAAAGGAAAGGCAACGACCGTTGGGTTTATCCCTCCTTGTCCTGGATCTTTGCCTTGACATTGTCAATGGTATCAGGGAAGGACTTGGGAACAGTTGGCTCAAGGCATTGCCAACCGCGGAGGACTTCCGGGTGACGGGAGTTGATTCGGCGTTGCCGCTTTACCAATGCGTCTTCTCCCCTTTTTAGCTTTTGAGATCGGACATGGGTATCGTAATGCTCAAATGCAAGTTGCGTTTATGTAACAACTATTTGACTAAATAAAAATTGTAACGCTCAGATGTGAGTTGCGTTTATGTAATAACTGTTTGATCGAATAAAAAGCTTTATTTCACACATTTGGGTCTTACTCTGAATTTTTGATATGCTCAGTTAAGGACCTTATTTGCGTCTTGTTCTGAATTTTTAATATGCTTAGTGAAGCACCTAGGCTTAATCGGTCCTAAGGTGACATGCACCTAAGGGGCTCCGAATCCGGAGACAATCGATTTTTAATATGCTTAGTGAAGTACCTAGGCTTAATCGGTCCTAAGGTGACATGCACCTAAGGGGCTCTGAATTCGGAGACTTAATCGATTTTTAATATGCTTAGTGAAGTACCTAGGCTTAATCGGTCCTAAGGTGACATGCACCTAAGGGGCTCCGAATTCGGAGACTTAATCGATTTTTAATATGCTTAGTGAAGTACCTAGGCTTAATCGGCCCTAAGGTGACATGCACCTAAGGGGGCTCCGAATCCGGAGACTTAATGTGGCCAATCGTGATATCCACGAAGGGCGCTCCGAATCCGGAGACTTGATCGGCCCTAAGGTGACATGCACCAAAGGGGGCTCCGAATCCGAAGACTTAATGTGGCCAATCGTGATATCCACGAAGGGCGCTCCGAATCCGGAGATTTAATCGGCCCTTTGGTGACATGCACCAAAGGGGGTTTCGAATCCGGAGACTTAATGTGGCCAATCGTGATATCCACGAAGGGCGCTCCGAATCCGGAAACTTAATCGGCCCTAAGGTGACATGCACCAAAGGGGGATCCGAATCCGGAGACTTAATGTGGCCAATCATGATATCCACGAAGGGCGCTCCGAATGCGGAGACTTAATCGGCCCTTAGGTGACATGCACCTAAGGGGGCTCCGAATCCGGAGACTTAATGTGGCCAATCGTGATATCCACGAAGGGCGCTCCGAATCCGGAGACTTAATCGGCCCTTAGGTGACATGCACCAAAGGGGGGCTCCGAATCGTCGTCATAACGAGCGTCACAATGGGGTTTGTGAAATAAATTGAACGACAAAGAAAGATGGTTTGCATTGCAGAAGTGAAATATACACAAGTATCAAAGCCCACAGATCGGGTCAGTGATAGGGTTTTCATAAAATCGCTGCTTGTGCTGATTGGGGGGAGCCACGAATCTCTTCAATGCCATGGGCTGTCGGGAAGCGCAGGAGCTGATGATAAGTGCTTGGAACAACCTTCATAATATGTATCCAGGTTCGCCCCATGATGACATTATACGGCAAAGGGAGCTTTACGACCAGGAATTCTACTTCGACCGTTCTGGAGCCTGCTCGGACAGGTAGTATGATCTTTCCTAACGGGTATTCGGGATTCATATTAAAGCCGAATAATGGATGAGGCGTCGGAGACAGATCTGACTCGTTGAGGCCGAGTTTGACGAAAGTTTGGTAATACATGACCTCTGAAGTACTCCCCGGGTCTATGAGAATTCGTTCAATGGTGAACCGGTTTATGCGTAAGCTAATGACCAACGGATCAGTGTGAGAAGTTGTTGTGCCACTAAGGTCGGAGTCACTGAAAGTAATTGTCGGAGCTTCTTTGGGCCATTCAGTCGGAATACGTTGCTCTTGGGGGATTGGATGCGATTCAATTGTGTGCACGGTTGCGGGTGCAGGCAGGCTGTAGATCACATGGATCATGCCAAGTGGAGGAGAATCCTGCCTCAAGGCTAGTGCCTTGGTTGGCTTTCCCTTTCTCACATACTGTTGCAGTCGGCCGTCTTGCACCAGTTCTTCCAGGTGATCTTTTAATGCGTAGCAGCTCTCTGTTTCGTGGCCGTAATCTTTGTGATATTCGCACCGCCTATCCCTTCTTCGCGTGTCGGGCGGCCCTACCATCTTTGACGGCCATTTGAAGAATGGAAGGTGTTGGACTTTGGTCATTATTGCAGCGATTGGTTCTGACAACTCTGTGTACTTTTTGTCGGCACGCCTCGAGCGTCTGCTGTCGACTTGCAGTTGCTCATTCGTCCAGTGGGGACATTGATCGCTTGTTCAGCGAGTATCCCGCATTTTGTCTCGTCTAGCGTGTTGTCAAGGCTCTGGGCTAGGAGGTGGCACGGAGCTTATTGGTTGAGCAATTTTAGGGAGGGCCGTTTTATTAGACATTTGGCCGGCTTTTATTCTTAAGGCATCATCTTCCACTTTGCAATACTCTTCAACTTTTTTCATTAATGCCCAGACTGTTTTGGGGGGTCTTCTGGTCAGGGAACTGCGAAGAGGACTATCAGGATGTAGTCCCATTTTGAAGGCGGTGATGGCCATGGAGTCATTGCAAGCGTCGTCGACGAGGTTGAAGCACTCCCAATGGCGCGGCGAATATCTCTGAGCGTTTTTCCTGACTGAATCTGCATGGCCCAGAGGGAGTCGGCCTACTTCGGCTGTACCTCGTTGGTGATGAACCTGGCCCTGAAGGACTTCTGTAATTGATGAAAGCTTTTGATGGAGGCCGGCTCCAACTTGTAATACCACCTGACAGCTAATGGCCTCAGGCTGCTGGGGAATATTCGGCACATGAGGGCTTCGTTGTCTGCATGCAATGTCATGGCCTGCTTGTAATGACGGATATGATCAGTGAGGTCTGATTTGCCATCGTAAAGAGTGAATGATGGAGCTTTGAACTTCTTGGGCAGGGCCGCCCTTGCAATCCGTCGGACAAAAGGATCGTGCTGGTCTTCTTCGTTTGAACTGCTCCGCCTGCGCTTGTTCTTCGTATGTAGAATCTTTTCGAAGGAGCTGGAAGTTTCGGATCGTCCCTTCTTGGTGAGCTCCGTGGATAATGAGTTGGAGTCGCTATTGGTATCCTTTGGTCGGGCTCGAGGTCGTTGTCCACCGGCCCTCGGAGGTCGTTCGGGATCTTGGCGCATGGCTTCTTTCGATTTTGCAACTTCGAGGGCCAAATCTTGACGGAGACGTTCATTTTCAGCGATCATGTTCTCCAGCCTTTGTTCGTTCTGCTTCGCTTGTTCCATGATCGCCTGCATTGTCTCTTGCGCTGAAGTCGTTGGTGAATCGAAGTTCAAGGCGCGTCTTGCAGCGATTGTTTCTTTTCCGAGCATATTTGCTGGAGTAAGGTCATCTCCTTGTGCGGTCTCGTCAATGGCTACCGGAGGATCTTCAGTTACGCTTGCTATGGATGTGTTTGAGTATTCCCACAGACGGCGCCAATTGTGGAGAAGTGGTTTGGAAATACTCTTCAGATCTTGGGAGACGCTGGTGATCCTCAGCTAGTCACCTGAAAAGATGGAAACACTCCGGTCGGGGGTGCTGGAATTAGCACTCCGACGGACGAGTTAGTTCAGACACTCAAGATAGCTTCTTGTCTAAGTTAAGTGGAGTGATTCTTACATACCTACTAAATATGTTGTTCCTGTATTTATACCTGTTTCTCTCGATCCTCGGGGCCAGGGCCTACTTTTTGACCATTGTCCTTTACATTATCCGACTCCAATACTACACACTTATTCGGCCAAATAATATAATCGGCACCCCTATTCTCGCCGGATACAGCCGATTATTATCAGTCTTGTATTGCGCGTGCCTTCTGCCTTTGTCAATAAATTCGGCTTCCACAGTTTGATATCAAAAATAGAATAGAAACTGAGGGGATTTTAAAAAATAATCAAGTTTAAATTCGTCCCCTTATTTCATTTGGCAAAATCAATAGGAGATATGATAAATGGAAGCTCATAACTGAAATGTTCTCATCAATAATATCAAATAGGATGCCAAAGTGATACCAACATGTAATCTACCAAGGATACTAATATGCAATCTAGAAGATTTAATAATCATAGCTCAAGCATTATGTAGAATACCAAATATTGCTCATAATAGGTTAAACTCAATATAATCTCATGGAGTTAATATAATTCAAAAAAAAAAAAAATGAAACATGTTTAAGGTATAGCAATCCATATGCCAAGAAAAATCACGAATTTCAATATGTACCACACATTTAAGTATATGCATGATTTTTAGGTAAGAGCATCATTAAAGAGTATACATTGCAAATCATATGAAGCATAATCAATCTTTTTCATATCAAAGTAATAATAGTATTAGCTCAAGGGATATAAGATAGAATTTTTACCTCAAAAGCTTAAAAGAGTATATGAGGCATACCTTAAGTTCAAGAGATGGAAACTTTTCAATCTTCAATTTTCTTTCATGAGGAGTTCATCTCAAAAGGGTTTAACAAGTATGTTAACAAAATGATTTCTCCTCCTAAGTTAGTGCTACCCTTTTTTATTTTGTGTGAATATAGCATTTATAGAACAATCACTATTACTCAATAAAAATACAACACAAATCACTTCTTATCACAAACTAAAAAGGTGAAAAATAATTCAATGATCAAACAAGAGTTTGGAATACTATTTTTTAGAATTTTCAAGTTGTAACGCATAGCATAGTATGCATAAGAAAATAGTTTTATACTCTTTGTTTTATTAAGAAATGATGCAACAATCTCATTTAATCACATAATATTATCAAGAGGCATTTTCATCAATTTAATCCACATACTCAAGTGTGATAAAACATTTTACTCAATATGGAACACAATATGAATGTTATAAACAATTAATTCAACAATTTATCAATCAAAAGCATTTCATGAGATGTATGCCAATATAATCCATATTCAAAAGATATTCAATAGGATAGATGTAATGCCTCTACAAACGTAGGATACTTCTTTTCATTTAGACATTGTTGATGGATCATAATCAAGGAATTTCATAACTCATTCAAATATTCCAATGTAAAACATATAAGCATGAAATTTTTATATTGAGCATATTCTTGAGATCATAAATGTAGAATTCAAAATATAGATAGTATACATCTCAAAAATATGTTATGACATCAAAATTGATTGTACAAAGATCTGACTCAAAAAGGAATTAACATATTAGTATGAAGTCATATATAAGATATGAAAAGTATGCTCACAAAAAAAATTTATCACTTCTTATCTATTTTTCATAGCAATAGATGACATGATATAAAATGTTAATGAAAATATGAATCATTCATATTCTAATAGGCATTCATCAAAATGATATAATTCTCATTTTTGAGTTCAATGAATGTTTGAAAGAAACTAGCAGAACATGACTTAGCAAACTTAGTACAATTAGGTTACATGGAAGCAATGATTAGACACAACCTATTATACACAAATCACATCTTAAAGAATATAGAACTTTAAGCTTAAAGGTGTGTTAGGAGTTATACCTTCATTTACCTCTTTGGAATCTTCACCCATACATTACCTCTATTGTTCATCTTGGTGATTTTCATTTCATCATTCTTCTTCTTGTAGGAGTTGATTTTGCTCTTTAGATTGAACACTCTTGTTGTGCATTTCCTCTCGAAATCATTGGTGTTCTTTGAGATTCCACCTACAAAATATCTTGATTTCTTTCTTGGTACCCATACTTTTTTGGATCCATGGGGATTAGTCTCAAGAACATTTAATCTCATAAAAAGTTTAGGAGGATCAAAACCAATGCCTACTTTGTCAAAAACACATCTTTTATTTCCAAGAAGCTTGTTGAGGTTTTCTTTTCCTTTTACAAAATTTTTAAGAGTTTTGTTTAAATCCTCAACATTGTTTTTTAAAATGTTTTTCTCATTGGCAATAGACGTAAAGTCATTTTTCAAAGTAGTATTTTCCATTTTTAAAACACCCACATCATTTGAAAGAGAAGTAACTAATTTCTTTAATTTAGAATTCTTAACACAAACGTTTCTAAATATGTCATTTAATTCATTAAAAGCATTTTCAAGTACTACATAATTAGAAATTACAGTATCTTGAGTGGATTCTTCTTCTTTAAAAGCCATGAGACATAGGTTGGCTACTCCATCATTTTCTCCCCAAATAGCTTCCTTTTTGCTGCCATCCATCATTGAAAGTTCATGAGCCATGAGTAAGCCTAGGAGTTCTTCAATACCTAATTTTGTTAGGTCTTTTGCTTCTTGGATAGCTATAACCTTAGCTTCCCATTCATTTGGCAAAGACCTAAGTATTTTTCTTACAAGCTCATCATTAGTATAAGATTTACTAAGAGATTTTAGAGTATTAATAATATTGGTAAATTTTTAAAACATCTCAGAAATAGATTCAAATGATTCCATAGTAAAAAGTCATAATCATGAATAAGCATGTCAATCCGAGACTCTTTCATTTGGCTAATTCCTTCATAGGTGATTTCAAGTTTATCCCAAATCTCTTTAGCAGTAATACACCCATAAATTCTATTGTACTCATTTACATCTAGTCCACACACAAGAATGAACTTAACTTTAGCATTAGTTTGAAGGAGTTTATAATCACGCTCATCAAATTCATCCTCAAGTTTAGGCACACTGATATGGTCTACTACCTTGGTAGGGATTTTAGGACCTTTAGTGATAATGAGCCACAAAGCATAATTAGTAGCTTGAAGATACAAAGTCATTTTTTCTTTCTAATGAATGTAATTATTACCATCAAAGAGAGGTGGCCTATTGCTAGCTTGTCATACAGCAGAATAAGTAGAATACATGGTTGCTATGGATCAAAAACTCAAGATTGTTAAATCTAAACAAAAGCCCCAGGCTCTGATACCAATTGTTACCCAAAAAGCAACCTAAGAGGGGAGTGAATTAGGTTTCTACAAATTAAAATTAATAATACCCCAATAAAATTAACTACTAGTACAACAAATTATTAACAAGCACAATGATGAACTTAGCAGTAAATGATCAAGCAAAATAACAATGAAGTATAACTAACATACAGGGTAAATAAAATGATTAGCACATGAATATTAGATAGATATAGCATTAGTAGGAAAGTAAAGAGATTAGGAAAAATGAGACAAACAGATTTATAGTGGTTCGACTTCAACCAAGCTTACATCCACTCCTCAAGTTTTACTTGAGATTTTCCACTATCTTCTAGCTTCACAGGGTGCTAGCAACCTTTTCACAGATGGAGCAATCCTCCACAGATTTTACACAGACTTTTTAAGTCAAGAACACTGAGTGTATGTAACAACCCTCGTCACTGTTTACTGATTACTTACTGATTACTGCTAAACCGAGACCGATTATGATTGATAATTGAATTGATTAAAATACTGAACTGACTGACTGAGATTCGAGACTGATTGATTGACTGTGACCGTTTAAATGCATAAACTATCTGTTTGACTGCCAAATTATCTGTTCTTGTCTTATGCATTAAACTGCAAATTGAAGGCCTTATCGGCGGCCAAATTGAAAATTTATTGATGTTCTGTAATCATCATAATTTATGTGATTTTATGGTATATTTAATTGAAAATCGATTTGGTATGATTAAATTAGATAAAATAAGCTAAATCAAAGAGTTGGCCTTATTTACCGTTTTGCCACCTAGTGGCCCTTTTCATATAAAACATTCTTGAGCCTTTTTCATCCAAACAAAACATTTTGCTCAGCTATTTCTTACTCCCAACCGACCAAGAGAGAGAGGAAGTGAGAGAATTGAGCTCCTTCTTGAGTTTGCTTGGAGAATTGAAGAAATTGAAGGATAATTGTCTAATTGAGCTTCTAGTCTTGTGATTGAAGACCTAAGGTAGATCATTGACCTTCTTTATTGTGCATTTGAGTTTATTCTTGCATGATTCATGGGTCTTTAGTCATCTAAGGCATGAATTGGTTCAATAGTGTTGAGTTGAAGTTCATTCCATACATGCATGCTTGTATTGATAAGTTTGAAGTTGTTTTCATGGCAAATGTCACATGCATGCTCATATTTATGTTTAAGTCCATGATTTCATCTTGTTTTGAAAAGAATTGGCTCATTAGAGCATGAATTTGAGGCTTGAGGGTTGTTGTAGTACATGCATGTTCAATTGGAATCATGTTCATGAAATTGATTTGAAAATGGTGTTTAATGGAACTACCTTTGGGCTTTGATTTCTCAAATTGATCTTTGAAACATGTTGTACATTGAGTTTTAAAGTGTTTTCTGGAAAATTAGCCCAAAAGGATCGAATTTGATACATTGAAAGTTGATTTTGATCTTGGAGTTCAAATCTGGAATTTCCAGATTTTGGTCGTCCGCTCGAGCGGAGGAAGTGCCGCTCGAGCGGGGAAATCAAGCTCCTAGCATCTCTCACTGCTTTACAGTTCGCTCGAGCGGGGTATTGTACGCTCGAGCGGAGGCTTGTGTCACACGCTCGAGCGGGGGAGTTGACGCTCGAGCGGGGACCTTTGTTGCATGTCCGCTCGAGCGGGAAAACCTGCGCTCGAGCGGGGAACTGTTTTTCTGAAAATTCTGAAACTGTTTTCTGAGTGCATCTTTACATCCTCATTCCATTCTAGGCATTTTTAGGCCTAGTTTAAGGCATCTTATTGAGGATATAGATGTAGAACACACCGAGGCAAATTAGGGATTAAGTTATTATCTTTCCCAACTGTGTAGCTTAGTGTGTGTTCAATCTGTTAACTGTGTAGGTTTGGCTTACCGAGGAGACGCTCTAGCTTACTGTAGCCCAGAACTCTGTGAGTAACAATTGTGTAAAGATATGTTAAAAAATGATTATCTTCTGAACTGTTTACTGAACTGAACTAGTTTACCGAGTTGAACTGTTTTATGAACTGTTTACTGTTAACTGAATGAATGTATGTCCTATATTCTGAACTGTATTGTGGCACCTTTAGCAAATACTGTTTACTATTACTGCTACTGTTACAGAGACCTCTGTCGGTTCCCTCATGGGAACCACTACTGTTTACTGATTGATGGCCATCAATTGACTGTTCGGCCTTTTAAGACCTACTGTTTACTGTACTGCTACTGTCACGGATATCTCTGGAGCAAAGTGCTGCACAGACCTAAGTGCTACAGTGTGAGCCACCTCTAGAATCTGTGCGAGACACCTCTTGAGTCCATACTGGGCTTTAAGCCAATCTGTGAAATCTGGAGCAAAGTGCTGCACGGACCTAAGTGCTACAATGTGAGCCACCTCTAGAATCTGTGCGAGACACCTCTTGAGTCCATAAGAACTGTACTGTTACTGTTATTGTTATTGTTACTTTACTGTTACTGTACTGCTACTCACTGCTACTGTTACTGTTACTGTTACTACCGTTACTGTTACCGCTACTGCACCGTTACTGTACTGTACTGTTACCATTACTGACACTGTACTGACACTGCGACTACCACCGTACTGTTTTGCTATCGGTTGTGCCACGTACGATTACTATGATTTCTAAATGACCGATATGACATGAAGTATAAGCCACCGACTGTATAACTGATCTACCGAGGCAAACGACTGTTTAAAATACTTAAAGGACATTCTTTCTTAACCCCTTTACGCATTGTGTTATTCACTGGGCTTTAGCTCACTGCTCATATATATATATAGGTGTACAGGCACCAGACCGCGGCTAGGAGCGTCAGGCAAGCTTTAGTTTCGTCAAGCCAACCACTGTGCCTCACTGCGAGGTTCCGAGCCTTTCAAGTAACGGCTTAGGGGTGTTTTAATCTCCCCATCTGTCCCTGTATCTGATTGGTATTACTGTGTAGACTGACAGCACTGTACTGTACTGTTAATAGGGATTAAGTCCCTATACTGAATGATTGTATATATTGTGCATACTGTTCTGTACTGAAAGTATAATTGTATGAAAAATCTTTTTGCATACAGACTGCCACAGCTCATTGGACATTGTTTATTTACTGTTCTGGCTTCCGCCATGCCCCTGTACTCTGTACTACTGTATTACTGTTAAGCAGGCCTTCGGTAATCTCGGATTACTGGCCGGTTACGGTGCTAAACCCATAGGGGCGGGTTTGGGTCGTGACAGTGTACTACACTCTTATAAGGTTGAAAAGAATGTGTTTTTGCTTTCACAGAAAGCTACAATAATTATCTCTCAAAGATAGATATAAAAATGAAGCTATGGTTTTTCTGTAAACCTCACACAAAAAAGATAAGCTTAATGCTATAAGACTCAGTGTATAATTTCTGAGAGAGGATTTAAACAAAAATTGAAGAACACTTCTCAGATATAGATCAAAGAATATTTTCTGATTTTTTTTGTAACTTATTTACATTAGAGGCTTTGGTATATATAATGAAACTTATAGCCGTTATATTCATTTGAATTTATAACCATTTATAGCCGTTGTACTCCATCATTACTATTTTGAATATCTTCCACTCAATCATTACAAATTTAAATATCTTCCACTCCATCATTACTAATTTGAATATCTTCCACTTGAACCTTTTGAACTGCTGCTGTGCTGGGCTGTTTGAACTCCTGATTTAATCAAATATTAAATACATTCTAACAACATTTAGAATAAAGGTTTAGGTGAGAAATAATGGGGCAAAATAAATTTTGATTCTATTTTTCTCTTTCAAATAAATTAAAACATAATTAAATAAATCATCAAAATAAATGTTGATTCTATTTTTCTCTTCCAAATAAATTAAAACAAAATTAAATAAATCATTAAAATAAATAAGTCTAACAAAACTGACTAAACTAAAAAAATCGAATCATAATATACGGTCTATATCAGTTTCTTAACTATCAAAATCGAAAGAATCAATTCGGTGCTAAACTTACCTTCAATATCAACCGAAACGAACTGTTTATACCCCTAGTGATAAGGTTCAACTCAGGAGTTTGCTACCCTTTATTGTAGGGAAATTGGGTCATTGTTGTGTCTCAATTTGAGGTGTATTATAGGCTTATTTTTATGATCCGAACCGTTTATTTTGTAGGGTTTGTTGAGCACTTCATGCTTACCAAAAATCATATTAATCGGATATCAATAACTATATGATTGAAAACCAAAAATATAAGCAATAAGTTTTTCTTTTGAGAAATAGCATAAAAAATATGCAATTCGATCATATAGTTATTAATATCCGATTAATATGATTTTTGGTAGACATGAAGTACTTAACAAACTCTACAAAATGAACAGCTCGAATCATAAAAATAAACTCATAATACACCTCAAATTGAAACACAACAGTCACTGCTGTGCCTTTAGCAAGCAGTGACCCCATTTCCTTATTGTGGTGGTTCCCCCCTCCTCCCCCTATTATGGGGTTGTATCTAGTTAGTAGTGGTTGTTGGACTTGGGCATAGTGGGCATGGTGTATTGAATGTGTTAGAGTTTGTTGACTTTCTAACTATTGTAAGTTAATAGTTTATTTGATGATGTAAACATTTTTCATATTTATAATTACTCTCCTATCTATTAATAAAATAAATAACAACAACAACAAACCGTCTGAATTATAGAAAATAAAAACAAAAAGTAACAAATAATTAAGTAGTGTTTGATTTATTAAAATGTGTAGAGAGACCAACCGACCAGTGGTGTTATTTATCCAACCTAAAATTATCATTTTACCCCCTCCCTCATCCGCATGTTCCGCCATGAAAGTGCATAGAAGGATAATGAAGTCATATCATGTGAGACCACACAAAGACAAAACCCCTTTCTTCAAAGCATGATGGAGATGGAGTGATTGCTGGCTAAGACATGTATTTCCCCAAACAAAATAATTCAAGCTTTATTGTCTTCTCTCTCTTCTTATCAAACCAAACAAGAATATTGAATGAATAAAGTTTTACATGTGCCCTAATTTGCCCTTTATTTTTGCCTTTTCGTTTGTAGATAAACTTTCCTTACCATTGCCTTGAATTATAAAAAAAGAGATGGGTAGTTTTGGTCAATGAGGGATGTGGGTAGGGCATGAAAAATATACATTCAAGAAAACTTTCACTTCCTAGAAATTTTCAAAGCGTGTGGGCTGTTGTGTTGTGTTCCTCATGAATATTGAAATCAACATAGGTTTTTGACTGTCAATACATATGAATCATACATGAAAGAATAATGGATTGCTTTTCAAAAAAAAGTCCTAACAAAAATTTAAAAAAAAAAAAAAAAATTATTCAAGCAATAGCAATTTTGTAGTTGTGCTCAATGTATGACTTTTAATAATTATATTTTTGTGTCTTGATTTGGTACTATGCTGTTGATATTTTTTATTATAACTTTTCTATGTACATAAAATTCAAATAATAATCAGCATACACAATATTCTCATATGTGGTGAAATTTACAAATTTAATAAATTCTGTCTCATTTGATAGGATTGTGTTTATGGTAGAATTATGTACACTTAAAATTTTTAATAATGATGTTGTTTTGATATGCTAATTTGCAAATGATTCCCATTTTTGAAGAAATTATTCAGTAATCTCATATCACCGTGCATCTACGTAGTGCTCCAAACTAATCACGTAACTAAAATTTTTATAGATGGAACATATTGACTCACTTTTATTAGCTAGTTAGGAGACAAAAGACAACCTATATATGTACAATTTTTCATTTGCCAAAATACTATATAAACAATATTACATGATACTCTAAGATTATCTAATAATTTTACTCATTTCTAAGTATCTTACATTAGATGGTTTCAATCCTTGTATCTTTGTGGTGATTACATGATTTTTAGGCTATTTTTTTTTTTGATCAGTAAAGAAAAATTTCATTTAACAGTATAAAATTAAAGGTACAGGAAGATGACATGCATCGAGAGAGATTCGAAAAGTATAAAAATACCCCTACTAGGCTATTATGTTTAGCAAAAACTTTTTGGGTTAGAATAGCTACAAAAGATAAAATAGGGCTAAAAAACTAATAAGATAAAGGGGCAATTTGGGAAGTTAGCTAAAAGCTAACTTTTAACTTTTAATCCATTTTGAGTTACATCACCTCTCACATTTTTTACACAAAAAAGTCACAAAAAAAAAAAAAAAAATTCAAAAAGTCAGTTTTTAACCAACTTCCCAAATCACTCTAAAATGTCACATTTAAACCACAATTATTTCAATTTTTCTCTTACAAAAGTCAAAAAATCTAAAAAATTTATCACAAATGAGACTTTTTAACCTCATATAAAATAGTTAAAAAGTCAAAAAATCAACACACACCTCAAACGAAGGTTTAATATATCTGAGAGAAAAAAAATTTATCTGAGAGAAATGATCACTGCTATCGAGATATATTTGTGAAAATCCTGTGGTTTTTCTAGCGTTTTTCTTGGCTTTCTCATGGAAGCGAAAAAAAAAAATAAATAAATAAAAAAGACAAGAAAAAAGGAATAGCAAAGTCAGTTATTTTGTAAATATAAATCAACTATATAATTATTGATACTTAATTAATTTAATTTTTTATATATATAATTTAGTTAATGAGTCATACAAAATGAATAATTTTGATCATTAAAATCAATCTAAAGTAGGCTGATAACTATAGAAATTGTAACCTCAAATTCAAAACTTGACCGGGACACATGTGTCTTTCATTCAAATTCTATAAAGTATTTAACGTATGTAGAATTTGTTTTCCTTTTACTTAATTTAATTTTTATATTAACAGACTAATACTATTTAATTTTTGGACTGTGCTAGGGAGCTCGAAAGCTCCCCCCCGAATCCCCCTAATTTTGCGACGACGCCGTTTTTGATTTTTTTTTTTTGTAGAAGAAGGAAGATCAGAGAAGGAAGAAGAAGAAGGGAAGAAGAAGAAGGGAGGAAGAAGGAGGAGGAGGAGGAGAAGAAGGAGGAAGGACTGGAGGGGGCCAACAAGATTGGAGTAGGAGGCGGAGGAGGTGCGGGGTTGCGAGGCAGAGGTTGCGACGACGATCAGCGGAGGCAGGGCTGCGACGATCGAGCAGAGGCGATGGCGGAGGGCTGCGACGACCTGCCTCCTCTCTCTCTCTCCCTCTCCCTCTCCTCTTCCTCTGTTTCAACCTGCATGACGAAGAAGACGAAGAAAAAAAAAAAATCGAATGCCCAAAACGACGTCGTTTTGGGCATTCGGGAGATTAGGGGGGAGAAGATTCGAGCTCTGAAACATTATCCTTAATTTTTACATTAAAAGACTACTGCTATAAATCACTAGGTAAAATTTAGGCCTAGTTTGGCATAATACAAAAAATTTAAAAAGTCACTGTCCTATTTAAGTCACATTATCTCGTTTAAATCACATCATCTCTCTATTACATTACTTCAAACCCAACCCATATTGCACGTTTTTTCATAAAAAGTTAAAAAGTACACTTATTTAGATCATTCCAAACAACATAGATATGACGAGTCCTACATATACAAATCATTTGTTACATAGATTCACATGAGGGGAAAAAAAGAGGAAAAAAAAAAAAAAGAGAGTAAAATTCACCTAGGAACAAATATTATATTTATTACATATATATTTATAGAAAAATAGTTGAGAACACTAAAAGTGGTACTCTAATAGCACCACTAATGATGTGATAGTGGGCTATGCCTTTTTTATATTTTTGACATTCTCAAAGCATTAGTGCTATCAGTGGTCTTTTTTTTAGTGGTATGAATCATTATTGATATTTTTATACGTAATACCTAGAAAAAACAATAAAAAATTTGTTAAAATTTGAAATGCTTGAGTTAGATTCATTTTGATACATGACTCACGTCACACTAAAATTAAATCTGTAACATTATATATACTCAAGTTCAGAGCACTTTTTAAAATATGTTTTGCAAATCTTGTATTTATACAGAAATCAGAATCTAAATATTTTTTTTAGCAGGGAGCATTTATGTCTTTTTTGTTCTCTTTATTTGTTCATATGAACGAAGCATTTGTCTTTATTCTCTTTTGTAGTGTGTGGAGTAGCAATTGTATAATTCAAGTGGTGTAAATCAATCTCTCTCTCTCTCTCTCTCTCTCCAAAGTAGACCTTCATGGCTTTTGGGGACTATAAATTCACACCCTCCTCCTCACTCATCCCCCATGGTCAATCTCTCCTAACCTCCTCCTTCACCTCCTCCCTCTCTCTCTCTCTCTCTCTCTCTCTCATAGTCTACAAAACAGAGTCCCCTGTTTTTTTGTCCTCTGCCTCTGTTTCACAACATTGGTAGAAGAAAAATATTCAAACTTCTCAGCTCTCACTCATCACCATGTCCACCATTGTCTTTCAAGGCCTCCAATCTTGTCTTGAGTCCCAACTCACAGAGACAAGAACACTCAGGCTCAAACTGGCTCTCCCAAAACCATCCTTCTTCGAAACAATCGAACCACCAATCACACAAAGCTCATATCTCCATCAGCCTATGCTCAACCCATCTTCATCTTCCTCCATTCTCAGCACCAAAAGCTTAGACCTCTGTACAGAGAATTTGGGTAGCGAAACCGGCACAGACACCATTGAAATCAGCAAATTTTGTCTGTATTACCCGGCTTCGAATGACAAACAAGAAGCTAAAACAGGGGAAGAATCAAAGTCATCCAAACACATGGAATTTAAGAAAGTTGGGAATTTGAATTCCCGGGATTTTCCTCCGCCATTGACAACGATGAACGGTGGGAATTCTCTGCAAGTGAGGCCTCACCGGGAAGGCGGTAGATTGGTAATTGAAGCCGTGGAGGACCCAAAACAACAGAGGTATTTTCAAGCTGAGAGAGGCCATGGCCGCCTTAGACTGAGCTTTTGGAAGGACTCGGAAATGGCGGCGGAGGAAAGCGAAGAAGAGAGTGACATGGAAGAGGTTGAAATTGAGGAAGATGGTGAAGAAGAAGAGGTGGGTGAAGAAGAAAGTGATGGGTATGTGAGGGAGGATATGGATGCAAATATTTTGGATGTTGGGGGTGAAATGGGAATTGAGAAGTTTCAATGGTCAAGTAGGTGCAATGAAGGTGTGTGTGGCAATGAAAGCATATCTAATTGGGAGGGAGTTTGGGTGTCCTCTTCTTAAAAATTTTATTTTGATGTTTCAATGTGTTTTTAGTCCAAGTATGTGTAAGTTGACTATTCGATTATCAAAAAATATATTTTTAATGGCATGATTCTATCAAAATTTTTGTATTTTGAGATTTTTTTTTTATCATATTGTGCGATTAAAAATGTATTATTTTTCTATTTCAATATATTTTTAGTTATATTTTAAGATTTTTATATTTCAAAAAGAGAAATGAGAGTCTTTGCAGTCCTAGAATCTCAAATTCCTCAATTTTTGTGTTTGTTGTCTACAACTTTTGTCCCTCAAATAAATTTGGAAAAACTGAAAATTAGTGATAACTTTACAAAATATTTACTAATTCATAGAAAAGTTTGTAATTTTAATTAATTATTCAAAAATGATTTGGACCTCAAAAAAAAGTCCCCCTAATCCCCCTAATTTCCTTTTTGGAAAACTGTTTTTTTTTTTCTTTATCTGTTTTTTTTTTTTTTTTTACTTAAAACGGAAATTGTGGGGATTCGGGGGACCCCCATTGGGGGGATGAAACACTGTCCTTAATTATTAAAGTTGGTAACTTTACTACTAATTTCAAATTGCCTTCGAAAACACCGACTTACAATTTTTTCTATTAAATTTCTATCTTCCATTAAATATTCTAATGGTGGGTAGTTATTATGGTTGTGTGGTCATTTGGACAAGGCTTCTCTCTCTGGACTTTACGTAACCCTTATGTTTGGTTAGGGACATAACCCTTTGATTACTTTTGAACTTTTGGGTTCTATGTGTTTCTAGTGCGAAGAAAAAAAAAAAGGAAAAAATGGTAAAAAAAATAAAAATAAAGAAAAAAAGAAGAAGAAGTCATATTCTGGTTAAGTCCTCCAATTGCGTATGTGAGAAAGAAAAGAAAAGAATTGAAGTAATCCCTTCAAAATGTGTTTTAATTCAAAAATGTATTATATTATGATTATTTTGTTTACAAGTTATGCTAAAAAAATTAATATAAAACAATGCAGAAAGTTTTTATTTTAGCACTTTAATGCAAAAGACTGATTTAATTATTAAAAGAAATATTGCTGTCACAATCATAGTTAGGAAATGGGGATGCTGCTGTGCATGGAGCACATCAGCAACTGTTGCGCATAGCTACTGTCCTGTTTGTTTTGAGTCTTTGGTTTGTTTTTTTATTTTGCTTATTTTATTTTATTTTATTTTATTTTTTTGTGTGGGTATAAAATGATATTGGACTTTTAAAAGTATTTCTTGAGACAAAGTTTGGTTGTAGTTTTAATGAATAAAAAAAACTTGGACAAATAACCAAAAAAAAAAAATCTCAGAATTTAACTATGGTAATAAAATAAATCTTGTGGTTTTAAATTTTTTAATTTAAGCCCTTATTTTTTATTTTTTTAACCTAAATTATTTGTCTATTTTTATTAAATAAAACCGACATAAAAAGTGTATTTTAACCATTAAACTTAATGTTAATGTAGGTATACATAAAATGTCTAAAATATCATTTTTTATTGGGTTTAATGATTAAAATATCATTTTTTTCGTTTGTTTTACTTAATATAAATAGGTAAATAATTTAGATTAAAAACAAATCAAAAAATTAGGGGTTAAATTGACAAAATTAAAATCTAAAGGCTTATTTTGTTACAAGGGTCGAACCTTAGGTTTTTTTTTTTTTAATATAATTTCCCCAAAAAACTTTAACCAAATTATTATTGATTTTCTTATTGGTTGTATTCAAAAAAAAAAAAAAAAAAACTAGGCTATGAATTGTTAAAAATTAAACAATGTTCAAAAAGTAAAATTTTAATACACATTTTACATATTCTTACACACTTTTATATATTTATATACATATTTTACATTTTAAATATAATTTATATATATTTTAAATATGTATTAAAAATTTAAATATTTCTAACATTATTTGATTTTGAACAAATACTCAAAGAGGGATTGTAAGCATAATATTTTTTAATAACCAATAAGAAAATCAGTAATATTTTGATCAAAGGCTTTTTCTTTAAATAAATGAAACCAATAAGAAAATTAATGAAACATTTTGCCACAAGGAATATTTTAAAAAGTTTTGGTTTGAGTTTTTTAAATTCACTTTCAGAAAATTGAAACTTTTATTTTTTGTATTTTTTTGTTTTCATTGAATTTTTTGAATATTTTAAGCAATTTTTTATTTTTATTTTTAGATAAGTCTAATATAAATATACTTAAAAAAGTATAATATTTGTGAATTTTTTTAATTATAAAACATTCAATAAATACCAAAATATAAAAAAATACAAAAATTTAATACATTTTTTGTATTCGTGTATACTTATTGATTTTTTAAAATATATTTTTTACAAATATTTAACTTTTTAGATATATATATATATATATATATATAAGTAAAGTATATATAAAAAAATAAAAAAATTACTTAAAATTTTAAAAATATTAACTAAAAACCAAAAAAAAAAACACGAAAAACACAAAAAAAATCAAATTTTAGAAAATTAAATTAAAAAAATTGAAACCAAACACAATAAATACCATTCAACAACAAGCGCCCCCAAAAAAAAAGGAGCAAAACGGCACCATAACATGTGCAGCAGTTGCTGCTGCTGTGCTTTATGCACAGCAACATCCACTCCCAATCAATCATATTATTTTATTAATAAATATTGTTAAAAATATTAGGGTAATTTATACTAATCTTTCTTAAAGTTTGAAAAAATATAATAAAATTTACAATTTTTATATAATTACACCAACTTTTTTAGTAAAATTAAAGAAACTGAAACTATTGCAGATGATGTGCAGATAATGTGAAGTTACAAGGATTAATAAGAATACATAAATAAATATATATATATATATATATATTAGTGTAGAAGAAATGATAATATAATTTTTTCATCCGTATAATTAATAAACAGTGGATGAAAATAGACTTATTGTTATGTCAATTAAATTTTTAAGAAAATGAAAGAAAATTATATTAAAATTATGAAATTTATTGTAATTTTTTAAAAATTATAGGGGAGGTATGGATGGGTAGAAATCATCAATGAAACCAGTGCACGTGATCTACCACTACACCCCAATGTATTGGTTAGATCTACCATGTTTTTGATTATGACATTGGTTGATGTAAATGGATACCAGAATCTAGTCTAAAGCTTTTTAGATGCTGATCCCAAGCTAAGGCAAAATACATGAAAAATATATAGATAGTGAAAATAGAAGGCCCTGTTAATGAAAATTTAATAAGCGGACAAGTGAGTTGTTTAAGTTTATTTTAAAATTTTAATAAATTTTAAAATATATTTTAATTTAATTTATTTATTTAATAAACTGATTCCAAATGAACTTGTAATGAGTCGAGCAGAGGTAGAGCCAATGTAGGATCAAGGGAGTCACATGCTCAAATTTTTTTTATATTTACACTATTCCCTTACATGTGAAGTTTATATCTAATTTTTCCTTTATAAAATTATAATAACGTCTCCTCCTTAAATCATGTAAAAATAAAATAAAATTGTGTTTTAAATTTTTTAAAAGTGCTCTATTATATATTTTTTCCATTCTTTTATACTCTAAACTAAAAAGTTAATGGAAAGAATTGAATTAATTGAATATTTCATTCTTATCATGGGATTTGTTTAGTTTATAGTTTTTTTTTTTCATTATGGGATTTTTTGTTGAGTTGATAGTGTTGAATTTGTTAATCATAAATTCAGTTGGGTTGTTGATTGATTGTGGATTTCTAAACTATATTGATGTAATTCTCACGATAATTGTAATATTGAATCAACAATGGATCTCAAAAAAATATATATAAATTTAATAGTATCTCTTCGTTATTTATTGTGGATTTTTTTCTTTTTTTTAATGATGTGAGTAATATCTATCCCATCTGTCTTGAATTTTTTGCTCAACCACTGGAGTTGAGTAAGTTGTTTTTTCATATTGCATATAAATTTAAGAAAATGATATACAAATCTATTTTCTAAACTCATTTTTCTAAATAAAGTGATGTGTAAAAAGGATGATTGATTAATAATTAAAAAATATATAAGAGAGATCTGAAAATTAGATCTCATTTTTAGATTAAAATAACAATGTTCATAAGTTGATTGAGTCATATAGTAATTATTTAAGTTTAGTTTAAAATTTTAACTAATTCTAAAATATATTAACATTTAATTTATTTATTTTACGAGTCAATGTTGAATGATTTTTATTTTTAATCGAAACATGTTCGAGTATCTCTGTACGGTTTACCTTTAATTGAGATAAATTGATGCCTTTTAGTTTGAACATATTTTGACCACCGTCCGAGATTGCCAATCCTTGTGGGCCCTCTTAATTGGCAAAATTGATTTCGAGAATATTATAACAATAGTGTTTCGTGGGATTTTTTTTTTTTTTTGGCCTTTTTAGCTGGCTTTTCTCTAGTTTAGATTGGACAGTACGGATTTGTGAAACTCACTCTGGATTTGTTTTGATGATTTGAATTGTATATTTTTTAAGTCATTTTATATAGATCATTCACATAACAATCAAGTTAATTTGATATTCGTATCTATATAATTTTATCATATTTATTTTTTAAAAAATTAAATAATAAGAATGATTTTAGAAATTGGTAATATATTTTTTTTATAGGCAAATGTGATAAAATTGTGTAACTATGTATATCAAATCGATTTGATGTTTTGTGAAGATAATCTACGAACGGACATTTGTCGAGCCGGGTCGAGTTCAGGTTAGGCCAACACTACGTAGTAAAGAGACTTTGTGTCAAACTAAACCAAACTTGGCCCTAACATTAGGCCTCTATTTATGTCCAAGCCCAACCAATATATATATATATATAAATCTAGCTTACTCATGAGGTTATACGTTAAAAAAGTTAAAATTTTTATAATTAAATTCAATTACACATTATATTTTTTAAATAAATATACTAACATTATTATAAATTGAAGAAATTTGTGTATAAATTAAAAAATTTCTTAAATAAATTCAATCAAATATCACCACAAATGTAAGTTTCAATAAAATCAACAAAGATAAAATTTAGATCCAAATAAAAAATATATATTTTAATATATTATGATTAATTAATTAATTTAATACCAAGCAGGACTTGGTTGAAAGTATAAATTTCAAAGCCAACCTATTAATATATCGGGCTGAAAAATATTGGCTTAACCTGATCGCATAAACTAAAACAACAGTTTCAAATTCTAAAAAAATAGGAACTAGCGGGCGAGTTAGGCAGGCTAACAGACCTATATTCACTCCTATGATAGTCTGCATCGAGTGACCTAAAAAATAATTGACTTAAAAAATAATTGACTTAAATAGTTAAAACAAGGCTCATAATAAATTTTAAAGACTTAGGCCTCGTTTGGGGAGTAGCTATTTTGGTTAAAAAGTCAAAAAGTTACTAAAAGTTGTCACATCACCTCTTTACTTTTCTGCACATCTTTTCGTAAAAAGTCAAAAAGTTACTAAAATAACCTGTTCCCAAACGAGGCCTTAAATGATACTGTCCAATCCAATTAGTGAACTAAATCCAACTTCTTCTCTATATATTTTTATTTTTTGGCATCCCAATATAAGTGCACTTATTTCATCTTTTTATCTTTTTTGGGTCACATCAATCAACATCTCCTCTCTACTTTTTCTACACATAATACAAAAAAAGTCAAAAAGTGCACTTATTCTAAACTTCCCAAACTTGGCCATAATCTTTATTTATTGGGTGAAAATGATTAAATAATGAAAAATAAGTGAGAGCACTAATTAGTGCTATCACTAATGATGCTATTGTGCCTGCTTTTTTTTTTTTTTTTAAATAGATGCCAACTCATTAATGCTAATTTAGAGTATCACTTTTAGTGATCTTTATCATTGCTGTTAAATAATTACTTTCCAATTGGGCCCCACTCTTCCTACGATGTCGTGTTCTTGCATTCCTGTAATCTAGTTTTCAATGGTTCAATGATATTGTAAGCCATTAGTAGAGAACAACACCGAGGTGATGGGAGATGTTGGCAGTGTTTGTTAAATTTAGACACATCAATGAGACAATAATGACATTTAGGGATTGTTTGAGATGTCTTAAATAAGTATATTTTTTAATTTTTTAGATTAAAAAGTTGAAAAAAAAATATAGTTATTTGAGATAATTTTTTAACTTTTTACAAAAAAATATGTATTAAAAAATTGTACAAATTAGTATATAGGAGAAGATTGGGATGGAATAGGTTGTACGGTGGGATGAATTAAGGGACAGCGGGTAGAGTATAGGCTGGGAGATGGTTCCCTACTTTTCGGGTATTGAATTGAAGATGTTGTTCTGCCTGTGGGGGTCCACCACGGGTTCCGTTTTGCTAATAAAAAATTGTTGAATGTGTAGAACTCATCGAGTACTATATACTTGTAAAAAATCATGCTGATCAGATATCGATAGCTATCTGATCGGATTAGTTTTTTTTTCAACCGTTAACAATAACACCATCAATTTTATAAATTTTAACTGATTTGATCATGTAATTAGCGATATCCGATCAACGTGATTTTCTACAGGCATATAGTACTCGACGGGTTCTACACATTAAACGGTTCAGATTATTAAAACGGGCCCCGTGATGGGCCCCTATGGGCCGAACAACCCCGTGTTATTTGTGCACCTCGCCTATGCAATTTTTCCAAAAAGTCAGCTCCACCTGTGGGACGTCAGAGTTGTTTGAAAATTAATTTTGTGTAAAATTATTTTTTTAATATTTTTTTTGGATGAATAGTGATAACTTTTCAGCTCTAGCTCTTTGTGTAATTTTTTAACTTTTTTTTTTATTTTTTTTTGGGTATCTCAAACCAGGCCTTAATGACACATTATGTTTGATTAGAAGAATTAGATAAAGAGGGATTATAATTTATCAAATTGTTAATCTTGGAATATATAGATTATTTGATTGAAATAGATGTATATCTCATATTTATTTAGTCATGAAATTAGATATCAAGAAATGACTAATCTATTGAATCCTAGGTTTATTTAGGATATTATAAAAAAGGAGAAATATTCATAAGACTATTTTATCCTTTTATATTATTTACTAAATAATAGCAATACTAAATCTGACTTATAAACTGTGTTTTATTTATTGGCTAGAAATTTTTTAAAAATTAAATAAATAGAACATCAATAAAAATAAAATTATTTTATTTAATTTTTTAGTTGAGACTTTCAAATTTTTATTTTATTTTATTAAGTACAATACATAATAAAACCAAACAATTTGTCTATGTAATAGTTAAAAAAAAAAAAAAATTGAATCTTTGTCCCATCATTTGAAAAAAAATTGAATTTTTACCACATAACTTGAAAAAAAATAAAAAAAATAAAAAATTGGGAAAAATATTAAGATACATGTATTTCAGGTTGGGGGGTTGACTTTTTACTAGTTAATCATATCGGATTATTATTCCACACTTGTATCCCGCCTCTCCTTAGGACACAACAATCCCACATATGAAGGATATAAAGTCTGGTTGGACTCCTAATCTGGCTTACAAATTTTTAACCAAACAATAAACTCCTCCATAGAATCCAATCCCCCCATCCAATCCCTCCAAACAAACAACTTCTTATGGGTTTCACCAAATTTGGTTCATTAGTTCTTGATTTATCTTTTTTTTAAGAATAATAGACAATATATCTTAATTAGCCTGATTAGAAAGGAATAAAAATAATAATTTGTCAAAATATGCATGACGCTAGCTTTGAATAAAAAGTTGATCAGAAAAGAAAAAAGAGTAAAAAGTTGATCAGAACCATTAAACTGAGCCTGTCTAAAAAAAATTTAAAAAAAAAAAGAAAAAAATTTAAGATTAATTACATTATTAGGTTTCAAAGTATACGATGTTTTACATTTTACTTCTCAATTTTTTAATTTTTCTCACTTTGATATATGTAACATATTATATTTTAGTCTCTTATATCATTCAAAATCAATAATGAAAAGGTGTTACATTCTAGCATTAAACAAAGGCTTGCTTTATGAATATAAGCATATTAGGCATATTTTATATATGAAAAATTTTTGGTGCCCCGAAAATATGGGGCTCGAATGGGTCGAAAATGGCAAAACGATGTCATTTTGCACCAAAAACGACGTCGTTTTGAATGTTTCGAGCCATTCGAACCACATATTTTTAGGCCACCAACCATTACTGTTTATATATATATATATATATATATTTGTGAGGATACAATACAATGAATATTTCTATCCTAAAATGGAAGGGGTGCTGGTGAGATTTAAAATCCAAACCAATTGTCTGGTAAAGGGCCCCCAAATCACTTGTGGTACCTTTTTGTCTCAAACACTCTTTTTGTAAACTAATTTTTTTTCCGTAAGTTTTATTAAAAAAGTTTATGACATTTGGTATCAGAATTAGTCATCACGTCAAGTATGAGATCAAATAAGTGTGACTTTGTTAACCTATAAGCTTAACCACTAAAAGTTAAAAAATAAAAATAAAAAATCCTAACCATGAAATAATCATAAAGCCATAATCGTTGGATGCGATGGCCTCTTAATGTAAGCCTTTTAGGCACTCTGTACAAACCTCCGTATGGTGAGTTCCACCAAACGAGTAGGTAAGGAATGTATTTTTGGAACTAAAACAATGGATGCCACAGGGTGATGTATGCTTTTGTTGAAGTAGAAAAAGGTAGTTGGGTAGTTATGCATTAGGAGTGTTTTGAGAAGATAGTAAAAAGTTGGCTTTTAGTTTTTTACCAAGCTTTTTAACTTTTTTAGAAAGTGATTTGGAAAGTTAGTAAAAAGTTGCTTTTGGTTTTTTTGAGTTAATATTTGTTTATGATGTCACGTCACAATAAAATGACCAAAATACTCCACCCAAATTAGGAAATTTACTTTTTTGACCAATGTGGCTCATTTTTGTTTGTTGGAACATGTAGGGTAATCATGTAATTTCACACATTGCGTTTTGTGTGCTTCCCAAATGGTGTTCTAGCCTTTTGTAACTGCCCAGGCTACGTCTTTGAAAGCTGGTTTTGTACTACCCTCAAGTCCATTAGACTTATGTAGAAGGAGATCTTATCACATTGTGAGTGAGATAGAGATATGGAAACACTACATGTGAGATAGAGTATCTAGCAGAGGATTTGAACCACTAACCGTACGCAAAATTGGGATTTGGAGACCAACATATGCATGTCCATCATAAAGTCTACATGGTGCAATGACTATATGGTGAAGTTATTAAATGATTTGGGGTATGATCGGAAAGTGTCTTAAAAATGTTACGATTAATGAAAGAAATAAGGTTCGTGATTTTATATTGAAATATGAAGAATATTAAAAAAAAGCTTAGCATTTGGTGATTGACTGAAGTAAGCGGCAAATGGTACTTAAGGTACCTAATAATTTTTCGGCTACATGTGGTCGGTTATCACTCCATTGCACATCAAGTTTTGTTTTGGGAATCCATCAAATTTATTTATACAATCATGTGTATATATTACTCTACAAAATATTATTTTATTTATTTATTTTTATTATAAAGTATACAATTTATTAATTTTTATTAGATCATAAAATCACATGAGGTGATTGCTGGTGGTGGTTGACTGCTACCCAGAAGTGGTCGCTAATTGTTGGAAGTTTTGATTGAAGGTGGTTGCCAACAGAAGTGGGTAGTCGGTAGAGATTACCAGCAATTGTGGTCACTAGCAATAGTGGCCAGAGAAAGGAAGAAATGAAAATTTGTCTTGAAAACAAATAAAAATATTTTTTATTATAAAAATTTGATAAATTTTGTAAATTATTCACAACTTTTTTTAAAACAAAAATAGACACGAAAAATATTCTTGTTTATACTTTTCACATTTTTTGTAAACAAAAATAGAAAATTGTAAATATAAGGGGTTCCTCATTAGTTAAATAAATAAATTAATTAAACCACATTGAATAGAGTAAAATTAAAATTAAGAAAAAAATTTATCAGCAACCCTAATTTTAAAGTTACATCACACATTTCAAATTTTAAGTATTTTTGTTTAAAAAAATTAGGTATATAGCATTTTTGTTATCAAATTGTGTAAAATCTAGTAATTAAATTTATTATAATTGTGTTCACTATCTTATATGATAATTTATTGTTGAATCTTATAAATGTTGATGTGGAATTTTTCTTTTTCTTTTTTTTTTTAATTTTTTTTTACATCATCTCTTTTGAAATTCCTAAAACTACTTGGCTAATATATGTGGGTACTGTAGCATATAGTGGCAAATATTCTTTTAGATCACAACCTAAAGAGCAGAAAAGCTTTTAGGCACAAGTCCATTTAAAAAATGGATCAAATAGATTCTATTGATGTCTAAAAGTAATATTTTATCTGAGCAACAAAGAAGCAAAAAAGACTTTTTGTTTAGAAATTGATTTTTTTTTATATAATTTTTTGACTCACAAAAACAAATGTACAAAAAAAAAAAAAAAAAAAAACAGAGAATAATTTGATAACTTAATAAAATTTTGTCTTTTTGACTAAAATGTTTGATTTTCAAACATAAATACATAAATAAACAAAAATAAGTCTCAGATACACACTTGTCTCCTGGTTTTAGAAATTAAATCTATCCCCAAAAGGTAAAAAAATTGTTACGAAAAATATTTGAGGACAAATTCCTATAGTCTCAAGAATCGTCACTAAAAGATTGTCCAATAAAGTAAAAAAAAAATAACTTTTGCTGGCAATTTTAAAAATATCGCTAACAAATACATTTTTAGGGACAAAACAATTTGGTGTATGAAAGATTTACATTTTGAGACAAAAAATTTGGTTCCAAAAGAATAGTAATTCATCACTAAATATCCAATTTCATCATTCAAAATACAACAATAACACTTTTGGCAACTAAAATATTTCGATCCTAAAAAGTAATTTTACTTTTAAATTTTTGTTTCTAAAATCTTAATTTGTTGTAATGAGTTTCGAAGCACATGTACTTGTAAGTTGTAGCACTATCCATGTGATGATCGCAATCAATGACGTAACAAAAAAATTTACGAGTGAGATAATATTGGCTCTTATTAGTCATTAAAGAGAAAAAAGATGACTTACTTAATATATTTTATAATTTCTCATTTACTAAAAATACCGCATAAATCATATCATATAATATTTTAGAATTATTTAATGATGGGAGTTTGGTTGAAAAATCCAATTTTGGATTTTCTTTTTTCAAAGGTCCAAACGCTAATTTATTAGGTCCACAAGGACAAGCTATTGCAAAATGACCAAAATACTTCTTCACTACCTCCGTTTTTTATTTATAATGTTCAAAACCCTTCAATTCCCCTTTTTAAAACATTTCTTCCTCTCTCTCTCTCTCTTTCTACCAGATTTATCTAACTCTACTTGTCAAAATCCAAAACCCTAGATTTCTCTCTCTCTCTCTCTCTCTCTCTCTCTCACAAAATCCAAATCTCACCATCTGAATGCCAGCGATGCAGATCTCGTTGTCGGATGGCTTCTTATGAAAGAAGCTCTCTCTCTCTCTCTCTCTCTTCATCTCTCTCTCAAGCTCACAACTGCCTTCGACATCGTCATCATCTCTCAGCCAAGATGTCGCCTCTTCGAATGGTGAAAGCAAGGACAAGAGAGCTCTGAGTTGGAGTTGGATCTGAGTCCCAAATTTGGAATCATGACACCTGGTCTCCACCGTCGGCGATCTCCTTCTTCCATCCAAATCCGTTTTCGATCCACACAGATCTGGTTCTCCAAATAGCAGATCTACACCCCTTCTCTTTATAAAACATTTCTCTCTTTAATACAGTGGCGATGGATATCTACGATCTCCAATCTATGAGGTTGGTAAGGTGAGAGACCTTGGAGAGAGTCATTGGAGTTCCAAGCTGGGTGAGGGCGGTCGTAGCTGGTTTTTTGCGTTCCTTGGAGGGTTTAGTCTCCTCAAATGCGATTGCCGTATAGTTCGGACTTCCGTTTTTCTTAATCTAGTTTCATAAGTGCAATGTGAAACAAAAAAAATGAATAAGAGTCTAAATCCGGCAAATCCTAAAAAATTCATTAATCATCAGAGATGCCAAAAATAGACTTCATTGTCAGATTTCAGAGTTGCCACCTAAATATTTTTGAAAAATTTAGGAAACTCGCGACATGTGCCAAAGGTCACTTGTCTGTCATAACCAAAATGTCTCGGCTCGAGAACTTAAGTATGAGAGAGGGAGGTCATGAATTGAGCACCTTACTCACTCGATCAAAGATCGGCCTCTACTAATTATGATGTGAATTTTATGTACATTAGATGCTCATGTTCTAATTATTAATATACTAATATTACTATGTGAAGCAAATAAGTATAGACCACGTCACTCACTTTGGATTGCTTTGATTTCATGCTTTCTTGAAAAGCGTTTTGAATATGTGCAACTTAAAAAAAATGAGCTCATATGTACAAGAATCAAAGTCATTCCAACTTAATCGAAATAGTCTTCATTTACAAGCATTCAAAGAGGTATTTCAATAAGTACGTAGCCTTATGGTAGTATGCTCGACATGGCAACAATCACACACGTGATATGTCAAAGTAAAAAATGCTCATCTAGTACTCCGGGGCAAGCTAAAGAAAAGAAAACAATTAGAAAAATGCATGACCCTAACAATGTACATGACTAATACAACACAAACAAAATGCATAGGTTTGGTTTATTAACGTGTCATATGGATTAATTCAAAACATGTGATAACACATGTATTCAAGTAAGTAGGAAATGACAACGATATTCAAAAATGATAAACCGAACCTTAATGCATGTGAAATGGATACAAAACATGGTAATGATATGAAACAAAAACATGATACTATATATAACCATGATAAGCATGTAAGTAAAGGGAAGAAAGAAATGAGAGTTGGAAGGCATACATCACATATTACAAATTTGCCCTCGTACAAGACGGTCCAAATGTCCTAATTAACTAATTATTACAAACACAAATGAACAAACTAATTAATTATTATAAGTCTGAATGAGAGCAATTAATTAATTACAAATACGAATCAAGGCGGCTAATTTAAAGGAATTAAACAAAAGGCGGGGAATCGCATGCGCACAACCAGGAACATCCTCTGGAAACCTCTCTGTTTGCTGCCAGAACCTGCCTTGTTTACAACCAAGAAATAGTTCTGTTTTGGCCTCAGGATCTGCTCTGTTCTGCTGTAAAATTACCACTGCTGGCCACTATTTCTGAAGAATACCCTGCTAGCAGAACTGGAACATAGTAAAATAGAGGGTTTCCAAAAGCTGTTCATCTTTCTTGCCCCCTCCTATCATAAGGATTTTCAAGGAGGGAGTAGGTTTGCTTGCATGATGCTCATAAGAGCAATAGGAAAAGACTTAGCTAAACACAAAATAAGGGTTGCCTTTTTCCTATCATGAATTTATTCAACGAAGAGGTTGACATGCTTCATAAATCATCAAACATCACAAGCTAGTATGTGATGATTATAGAGCAACTAAAATGAAAAAAAGTAATAACTCAAAAAGTGTTGTCAACTCATCTCCCTACTTATGGAGTAGGGACGAAACATCCATTTTCATGCTTCAAAGTGGAATTAGGAGAGAGTTTTCTACACTTCTCAATAAAGAGCTATCTAAGAGCAACAAAGCAAGTAAGGGAACAAAACAAGAAACAAGCTATCTATCAAAGCTTAAACATACAACTTGCCAAAGTTGTTGACAACTTCTCTTTTTCATGGAACAAGGATGAAACATCCATTTCCATATTTTGAAAATGATCGATGAGAGAGTTTTTCAACACTTTGAACACGAAAGATACTACCTAACTTCAAGGTGGACAACAATAATATGAAAGTAAGAAGTTTACACTAGTTAAGCAAACTTGTGGCAGGGTGACTAAGCCGAAGCTCTAATCCTCCCATGGCCACAAGGTTCCAAGTTACATAAGGAAAGCTATGACAAAGTAAAAACAATCAACTCAAACAGATTGGCCGTTATATTCTAAACATGCCTAATCTGAGAGGATTTACAACAACACAAATATGATATTCAAAGCATAGAAAGTAAGAACACATGTAGCGGGGAGGACTAGGACCCTTTTATAAGCCCATATTCAATTCATATCACACAAAAATAATATAAAACATTGCTAAAAGTACTGAAATTTAACCAAATGAAGTGAAAAGAAATTATATAAAAAAATAAAAAAGAAAGAAAGAAAGAAAGAAAACAAAGGGGTGCACAACTAGTGAGCTAGCCAATGAAAGGGTGGCTAGCTCACTCACTTTTAACAGAGTTTTAATCACATTTTAAGCTTAAAATAGCTCTGAAATTAGTATGTTAAGACAAAGAAAAGAGAGAAAATATAGTGAAAAAGTTCAAAGTTCACCTCTTGAAAGAGAGGAAGAGCTTCTTAGTTAACAAACCTCACTCTCAACACTCTCAAGTATCTAAAATCAAGCTCAAAGTTTCAACAAAAAACTTTAAGTTTAAGCTTCAATGGTGTATCTGTTGTGTATTTATATTCAAGGAGGTAAAGAAATACTTTGAGGGAATTGTCTAAACCTTTGGGAAATTGTTCTAACCCTAAATTCTAAAGAGAGGTGCTATATTTATAGATTTCCCACCGCCTTCCAACGTAAATATCTTCAAAAGAGAGCAGCTCGCCAAATTTCGTGCATGGGAGCAGCCTGCTGCAGCAAAATATCTTATGTGTAGAACATGGTCGACCGGCCAAAATAATGTGGCCTGTCGGTCATTTTTTGGTCTTGCTGTTTTTTGAGTGATCAGGCTAGAAAAATAAGTTTTGGTCCAAATGGGGTGCAAGGTTTGGATTTGAAGCTCAAAACTAAATTCTTTTGCTGATGATTCAAAAGATTACGCAGTATAATATTTCATCATCAAGTGTTCAGAATGAAGCACCCAAGTCTTAGGGGCGGTAAAAAATGAGGTGTCTACAACGGCGAGCGACGTTGTAGAGTTTCCATGGGTCACCGGGGGTGTCAAAGAATGAGAGAATTTTGACAACAGCTTAGCCAAAATCCAGATTTGAACATATATATATATATATATATTAGGATTTTGAGATCTGAATATATATATATTAGTTTTGTTTTTTTAGAGTAGATAAGAGATAAGAATCTTCTCTCTCTCTCTCTCTCTCTCTCTCTCTCTCTCTCACTCTATTTCTCTATCTCATTTTATTTATTTATTTATTTATTTATTTTTGTTGTTATTAATTGTTGTTGTTGTTGTTGATGATGAATGTTCTTGATGAGATCTGTAATAGCATTGAACATATTTGTAATGGCTCAACAAATAAAGGGAGAGAGAAAAGGATTTCAACAGATAGTGGATTCATGAACATATATTTGTAACAGATAGAAAAAAACAGATAATATTTTTGAACAGTGGATATGATTTGTTCAAAAATGAGAATTTGAACAGATAAATTAAAAATGAGAATTTCAATCAAAAGAGAGGGAAAAAAAAAAGAGAGGCATAAAAATTCAACAGATTAGGTGGTAAATTTCAACATATAGCAAAAATTTAAACAGGTAGTCAAAAAATTTGAACAAATAAATATAAATTTGAAAAGATAGAAAATTATTTGAAGAGATAGTCAAGGAAAGTCAATAGATAAATTAAAGGGTAAAATTGAAAATAAAATATTTTTCAAAACAAATAAAAGGACTTCTCACCAAAGTATTTCACAATGAGTGGACCTCTCACTAATAAAAAATATTGACTGAATCTAATATCTTACACCATTTTTAGTTTGGACTTTTCAATAATTATCTCTTTAATAATTCTAATAATTTTTTTAATGTATGTAATTCCCAAAAGTTGGTCACATGCAATGGTTTAGAGACAATTCCATGTAGAAATAGGAGTGGAATGCAATGAATGATCGTGGAGTTAGGTCATCCATTCACCAGTAATGTGAAACTGGGTGATGGCTGTGGACTGTTGCCTTTGATATTATTGTCTCTCCTCATTTTAGTTTTCTGCTCTTTTTATATTTTAAGTACCTTTTACAACTCTAGATTTTTGTCCCTATTTTCTATTTCACCTTTTTTTTTTTTGTTGTCTTGCATTTGTTTTTATTTTGTGCATTTAAATTTACTCTTAAAATTAACAAGAAGATGACATAAAATCAACCGCAAAACCAATCATATTAAACAATATAGGTTGTACATATCAAATTATGAAGCCTACTATCATACAAGATACATATATGCTTTATGTGCTTAGTTATGTATTCGTAGATGTATTATAAATTCACTCCATCACTTAAATAATTTGTTAAAATGTAAAAAGAAGAGAGTACTAATACTATATATCTACAATCTTAAAAGTGTATATATGATATGTCCTGCATAATTTTTTTATAAAAATTTCATAACTTAAATTATAAAATATCATAATAAAAATTACAAAATTTAATAATTTCTTCATTCATAATTTTAGCACAAAGTGGCTTTAATACACCACAAATATCCATACTTTTATAATAAAAAAATAACTTTCGTACGATACCTTTTTTTAGGGCTGCACATTCAAAACATCTGCACAATTACAAATAAATAAATCATATTAAATTTAAATTGTGATGATGTGATAGTATTAGAGGGGTGGATATAGAAAATCTCAAATCAGATTTTAAGCACAAAAAACAATAATAAAAAATTAAAATTAAAATAGTGTGGCTTGCTGGTCATTTTTTGGTCTTGCTACTTTTTGAGTGATCAGACTAGAAAAACGGATTTTGGTTCAAATGAAGTGCAAGGTTTGGATTTGATGTTTAAAATTGAATTCTTTTGTTGATGATTCAAAAGATTACGCAGTATAATATTTCATCATCGAATGTTCAGAATGAAGCGTTCAAGTCTTAAGAGCGATAAAAAATGGGGTGTCTACAGCGGCGAGCGACGCCGTAGAGTTTCCATGGGTCACTGGGCGTGTCAGAGAATGAGAGGATTTTGACAACAGCTTGGCCAAAATCCAAATCTGAACATATATATATATATATATATATTAGGGTTTTGAGATCTGAATATATATATATATATATATTAGTTTTGTTTTTTTAGAATATATAAGAGATAAGAATCTTTTCTCTCTCTCTATCTCCTCTTTATTTATTTATTTATTTATTTTTGTTGTTGTTAATTATTGTTGTTGTTGTTGATGATGAATGTTCTTGATGAGATCTGTAATAGCATTGAACATATTTGTAATGGCTCAACAATTAAAGGGAGAGAGAAAAGGATTTCAACAGATAGTGGATTCATGAACAAATATTTTTAACAGACTGAAAAAAATTTGAATAGATAATATTTTTGAACAATGGATATGATTTGTTCAAAAATGAGAATTTGAACAGATAAATTAAAAATGAGAATTTCAATAGATAGAGAGAGGAAAAAAAAGAGAGGTGTAAAAATTCAAAAGATCAGGGGATAAATTTCAACATATAGCAAAAATTTGAACAGATAGTCAAAAAATTTGAACAAATAAATATAAATTTGAATAGATAATCAACGAAAGTCAACAGATAAAAAAAAGTCAATAGATAAATTAAAGGGTAAAATTGAAAAAAAAAATATCTTTCAAAACAAATAAAATGACTTCTCACCAAAGTATTTCACAATGAGTGGATCTCTCACTAATAAAAAATAGGGAAAATTATTTAGAAGTCCTATTAGGGAGACTTGTGCTACATTTGGTCCCACAAAAAAACTTATGTTCCCATAAGTCCTGTGGGAAGTTTCTTGACATATTTACCCTCAATATTAGTTATTAATATCATAAATAAGTAATAAAACCATATATAGGAAATTGATATAAACGTAACGTAATGTGACACCTACATAAACGTAACGTGACACCTATATAAACGTAACGTGACATATCTACATAAACGAAACGTAACGTGACACCTATATAAACGTAACGTGACATATCTACATAAACGTAACGTGACACCTATATAAATGTAACGTGACATATCTACGTAAACGTAACGTAACGTGACACCTACATAAACGTAACGTGACACCAATATGAACGTAATATGACACCTACATAAACGTAACGTAACGTGACACCTATATAAACGTAATGTGACATTTACATAAACGTAACGTAATGTGTCACGTTACGTTTCGCAAACTTAATAAGTTTTTATTTTTTAAATCCGTTTGTTTTGAAATAGATATATAATCTTAATATATTTTTATTTTGTTTTGCAATCTTCTTCTTTTTTTTTTTTTTCTCACTCTTTAAACTGTGAAAAAAAAAAAAAATAAAAAAAAAAATAATCTGTGTGTTCTTCCAATGGCGGACTCAACAGCGCAAGCTACCAGATCCAGAAACCTGGACAAGCTAAACAAATTTTAAACTTTAAGCTGTCAAAAAATTATTTTAAAAACTAAACCAAGTCGATTAATTGTGGCTGTCCTTTCTCCAATTCACAAAACACATACTTTACATCTCGATTCTCGAGAAAACCTGAATTTCCGTGTCCCGAGGCCAATTCAATTCCCTACAAATACTAGGGATTGTGTGGTGTTGGTGATTCGGAAGCAGCACAAGATTGATATCAATTTGGTGGTTGGGGGTGAGAGAGAGAGTGAGAGAGGGAAGGTGTGAAAATGGGGGGTAAAAAGATTAGGATCTTGTGGAATACATTCTTATGAAAATAGGACTTGAGACTCTATAAGAAATTACACAGGACTTAACCTAGTATAAGGTTCTGAAAAAGGACTTATAAATAAGTCTCCCTAAAAAATATTGACTAAACCTAATATCTTATACCATTTTTAGTTTGGACTTTTTAACAATTATCTCTTTAATAATTCTAATATTTTTTTAATATAATTCCCAAAAGTTGGTTACATGCAATGGTTTATAGACAATTCCCTGTAGAAATAGGAGTGGAATGCAATGCATGATCGTGGAGTTAGGTCATCCATTCACCAGTAATGTGAGACTGGGTGATGGCTGTGGTCTCTTGCCTTTCCTATTTAATATTTCACCCTTTTTTTGTCTTGCATTTGTTTTTATTTTGTGCATTTAAATTTACTCTTAAAATTAACAAGAAGATGACACAAAACCAACCGCAAAACCAATCATATAAAATAATCTCGGTCGTACATATCAAATTATGGAGCCTACTATCATACAAGATACATATATGTTTTATGTGCTTAGTTATGTGCTCGTAGACTTATTATAAATTTACTCCATCACTTAAACAGTTTGTTAAAAAGTAAAAAGAGAGAGTACTAATACTATATATGTACAATCTTAAAAGTGTATATATGATATGTCCTGCATAATTTTTTCATAAAATTTTCATAACATAAATTATAAAATATTATAATAAAAATTTAATAATTTCGTCATTTGTAATTTTAGCACAAAGTGGCTTTAATACACCACAAATATCCATACTTTTAATAAATAAAATAAAAAAACTTTCATACGATACTTTCTTTTTAGAGATGCACATTCTAAACATCTTCACAATTACAAATAAATAAATCATATTAAATTTAAATTGTAATGATGTGAGGTCATGTTTGATTCACAAGATTAATAGTGAAGTATTAATAATCCTATTAAATTAGTGTGGTATTCACTATCCAATTGGATTAATATTCATTGGATTAATAATCTCACCCTACCCCATTACTAATAATTCTACAAATTTGTTGGATTAATTATCCGTTGGATTAATAATTCTAAACCAAAATGTTAAAACAACATAGGATAATTTGATCCACGGATTAATAATTCCAATCCCATACTCTAATCCACCCAATCAAACATGCTCTGATAGTATTAGAAGGGTGGCTATAGAAAATCTCAAATCAGATTTTAAGCACAAAAAACAATAATAAAAAATTAAAATTAAAATAGTGAAAGTACTATATAATATAATAAATATATTTGACAAACATGTGGGGGGGGCTTTCATTACCCGACAAACGGTGCATTGACGATTAAGACCATTTTTAAATGTGTTAATGTATATTATATTTATTTATCTAAATTTTCATAAATATATATATAAATTATCTCATAAAATTATATAAATTTTTATAAATATACGTAAGTTAATTCATAAAAAATTAAAAAATTTATGTATATTTATAAGAATTTACGTAATTTTATGTGATAATTTATATATATTTATAAAAATTTATACAAATATATATATAATACACATCTTACACACATAAACATTTTTTGTGAAAAGCACCCGACATTCTTGACAATGAAGTAGAGCCTCAAAAAGTTTTTGTTCCATTTGTAGGCCCTCAAAATCTATATATGTTTCACTACTTTCCCAAAAGAGTTTTATTAAGAAACCCAATTGTCATACAACACGCTTAACTCAAAAAACATCTTTTTTTTTCTTTTTTCTTTTTGTCTCCTTTTTTTCTCTTGTTTCATGCCCTAGTGGTGTGTTTAGTTTTTTCTTCTACAAAATACCTAAAGGAGCAATAAAATCAAGTTTGATGATTCGTAGAGCAAGTTCATGGTTCAATTAAGTGTTTAGGTTAGCATCTAAAAATTCAGTCCCAGTATGTGCCCTGAAATTTAGGGGCACTAATGCCCCGAATTTCTATATAAGGCAAAAAAAAAAAAAAAAAATTACCAAAACTAGAAATTAATTAGGGGCATTAGTGCTCCCAGTTTTAGTGCCACAAATCATTTTCCCTAAAAATTCCAAATCATACTTGTACTTTTAAATCCAAATCCCACTGAGGATTACAGAACATATTTTTTTGAAAAATAATTTCTACGTTTTTTTAATGTTTGGTTCGACAAGAAATGAAAATTGCAAGAAAATATTTTTTGTTCAACAAAAAAACATTTTTCTTTTTTTTTTTTTCCAGCCTCCACAGCGGCCGCTACTAGGATCTGGTTATTTCATCATGATCTTATCTTTCATTCTTTTCCACCTAAAGCATCTTGATTTTGACACTTACTCTCATTTGAGTACTACTGCAAATAATAATAATAATAATATCAACAATAATACATCCTTTTAAATCAATGAGCTCCAATGAACTCTAATGACATGAAAAGTCAAAAAAAAAAAAAAAAAAATACAAGATACAAACATTACGATCACAGTGGGACCCACACGCCATTAGAGCTATTAGAGCTCCTTTATTAGAGTTCCAAAATATTTTTGTAATAATATTTTCTTCTTGTTTTATTTTCTTCTTCTTTTTGTAATAATATTTGCTTTTTGTTTTTATAATTAAAAGCTAGGTTATACAGATTTTGTAATATAACAAAACGAATAAAATCGATGGTATTATAAGATTGTCAATATTTTCAGCATTGGATGTAAAAAGAAAAGGATGAAAATAATTTTTTTGTTACAAAAAATTTAGTAAATTTTATAACATATTTATAATTTTTTAAATTGAAAATAGACATAACTAATTTTTATTAACAATTTTCAAAATCTTTATAAATATATAAAAATGGTAAATTACACTGACCTCCCCTAAGTTTGGAAGAAAATATATTACATTAGGCTTCTTTACAGTTTTAATTCACATGACACTTATCTTTCTTTTCATCAATGTGAAAGGTAGAAATTTTCTCCACAGGGAAAGCGAGATGAAATACCCCTTCCTTTACTTTGCAAAGAGAAACCGATTCGTCAGTGATCACCTCTGACAAAGGATGGTCAGGAGGACCCTCCGACGATCAAGTCAGAATGCTGATCAACCATATAGTATATGTTTTTAAAAGGAGTCTTAGTTACCTTTGGTCTGTCTTCTTGCTTTTCTTACTCCTCCCTTTATAGTGTTATTATCTCAGGTCTCAACCGTTGGATTGACATCTGATCCAAAGGCTGTGCCTGTTTCTAAACCTTGGTCAGGCAAGTGGCCAGGCTGTCTTTACCCTTTACCATTGGATCATCTTACCCTTTACCATCAAATGTTAGTGGCCAACTTGCCAAATACTGGATCCGTCCTATTAAGAAAATCGAACAATCATACAGTTTGGGTAAGCTAGGCCTATATCCTTATCTCTGTTAATTGTTATCTTCACTGTTGATTAATGATGGATCTAAGGGCTTCTCTGTATTCTGTAGATCTCTTTCTAGAAGGAGATCTTACTCACGCTTTGATCACGTGACATTATCCCCTTATCTGCCTTTTTGACTGGCCTCTTAGCTAATCTACTTAGTTGAAATTGGATTTAGGCCAATGTTTTATCCCTCCATAATCAATAATTTGTTAGTCATATAAAAAATATGATATTGTCATCTATTTTATACTAAAATGTATATTTTATCTTATTTATTTTTATGTTTTCAAATTATCTGCACTAATGTAAATCTGTTTAATTTATTAAAACTAAAATTATGAAATTTATTGTATTTTTTTTTTCAAATTTTAGAAGAGTTCAGTGCAAGTTAAAAAAGAAATTAAAAAAAGGGTTATCAAAGAGACAAGCATGAGCTTATATGGAAAGAGATCCTCAATGTTGGTGTTTAATCATATATATCCACGACAACTGGCTTTTCCATTTGATTGCATTTCATGGCACTACAAAAAAAAACATCTTTGGCGACTAAATTTTTAGTCGCCAAAAGTTCCTTTTTAGTCGCCAAAAGTCGGATTTTCACTTTCGCCGACTAAATAATTTCGTCGCCGGTTTTGTCGTTAATATGTGGTCGCAGATGGAATTGGCGACTAAAAGAGTGTTAGTCGCCAAAAGTAAGTAAAACAGCGACCAACTCATTTGTCGGCAATACTGAATTCCTTTTTTGGAAATTTTGCATTTGGCGACTAAACTTTTAGTCGCCAAAAGTCAAATTTTTTTTTTTAATTTTTACCTTTGCCGACTAAGATTTTTGTCGCCAAAACCTCAATCTTTTGGCAACCACATAGTTTAGTCGCCAAAACTATATTTAAAAAAAAAAAAAATTTGCCTCAGGTGGTTCTCCCAAGGTTCGAACTTGCAAGTTCCAACACTTGGACACCACTACGCCTTTAGCAACACTTGCACCCCACCACGCCACTCTATCATCACATGAAAATTAATGCAACATATATTATTTATATACTATATTGCAAAAAAAAAAATTGTATATATAAAAATAATTTTTTTATGTAATATATTTTATGTAAAAAATTAAATATACTATAAAAAAATAGGATAGCACATTTGGCGACTAAATCTGAATTTTAGTCGCCAATTCTCCATTTTTTGGCTACTAATTTCTTTTCTGTCGCTAAAACAATGAAATCCGGCCTAAGGATAGCACATTTGGCGACTAAATTCAATTTTAGTCGCCAAAACTTCTACTTTGGGCGACAAAAGTGTATTTTAGTCGGCAATTCTGGACCTTTAGCTACTAATTTTCTTTTTGTAGCCAAAAACCCTCATCTTTCAGCGACTAAATTGCTTTTTGTCGGCAAAACAGCTAGAATGGGCGACTAAACCAGTTTTTAGTCGCCAAAAGCATCACTTTTGGCTACTAAATTGTTTTAGTCGCCAAAAACCGTCAGTTTTGGCTACCAAACAACCTTTTGTCGCTAAAATTGGTAGATTCGGCGACCAAAAAACAGTTTAGTCGCTAAAACCCTGGTATTCGGCGACTAATGAATTTTAGTCGGCAAAAGTCTTCATTTTTGGCGACTAAATCCATTTTAGTCGCCATTTTTGCAACTTTCAGCGACGAAATTAAATGTTTTAGTCGCCATTGCTGCTTTTTCTTGTAGTGTGGTAGGGGGCATGAAAGACACAGAGGATTTGTTCTTTTCAGCTGTGTTTATTTTTTTATTTGTGATTTTTTTTTTTTTTTCCCTTTACAAATCTATTCACAAATTTTTAATCGAAATAAAGTTTTGCCAATGAAGAAGAAAAAAATAAATAAGCAAGCAAGGCTTACTAAGGGTTGGTTTGAGATGTTCTAAAAAAGTGTACTTTTTGACTTATTAGCTTATATGGTCGGGTTTGAGTTGGGTTTGATGTGATGTGTTAGAGAGGTGATGTGATTTAAATAAAATGATGTGACTTAAATAGGATAGTGACTTTTTAACTTTTTGTATTATTTAGGTCATGCCAAACTTGGCCTAAATATGAAATATGGGAGAGACATTTACTTTTAAAATTTAAAATTAAAAAAAAAAACTTTTTCATTATATCAGTAATGTTTTCTCAAATAATTTTTTGACTCATTATTTCATGCAAAATTTACGGAAATATACACAAAATCATTCATTACTCAACTTCTCAATCGTTATCTCTTCTCTTATGTGGATTGACATGAACATAGAGTTACTCGGCCGACCGGCCAGTTTCGGTCATCTTCTCCATTGCATTTCCTTCATCATCAAGTATGGGTAAATTTTTCTCCGCACGATCTCACACCACTTGGAATGATTCACATTCATGTTTTGTACATTTTTTTATTTTTTGTGATTAGAGAACGTCATTACATTGTGCCTGTTTGGTGCAGCTTAAAAGCTGCTTATTTCAGCGTTCAGCTTAATTTAAACTATTTTGATGTGTTTGGTTTAACTTATAGCTTATAACTTATAACTTTTTGGAAGTCAGAAATCAGCTTATTCTTTAAGTGGGGCAGGAGATGCTTAATTTATAAGTCAGAAATCAGCTTATGTTCATAGTTATAAGCTATAAGCTGTTTAGGCATAAGCTATAAGCACTTTCCCACAGCTCTACCAAACAAGGCTATTATACGGAGGGCGACTGTAAAAAACGATTCTATGATACATCACTTTTTAAGTTACAATTCAATATAGTTGTATTTTAATTTTGTGTGGCATGAGTTATAAAATATGAGAAACCCTTCAGTACATACCTCTTTATGTTACGTATTTTTGTTATATATGTTATGTATTTTTATAATAAATGTTATACATTTTTTTAGTAGTGTTATAACAATTTGTGGTTTAAGAATAAAATTACATATTTTTGTGATAATATTATATATTTTTGTAGTAATGTTGCACATTTTGTGGTTAGAAAATGTTTGAATATAAAAAATATGTAATGTTACTACAAAAAAACAATAATATTATCATAAAATGCGCAACTTTATTTTAAAACCACAAATTATCATAATTTTATTGAAAAAATATATAATATTCATCACAAAAATACATAACAAAGGTACATATAGAATGTGTTCTGAAGGTTCCCATAGAATATAACCAAGGTACATTGGATTGTAACCAAGTCACAATTGTAACAAAAATTTACATGTGATCATAATCAAGCCAAGTTGAGTCATTCCTAACATTTTAGATTGGCACCACAAATTCTGTATATAGGGAAAATAGAGAGAGCCAACCACCTCACCTAATAAGTGAGTAAAATCATGAGAGCCACAAAACATGGAATATTCTTTTTTATGAATCAACTGATATTTTTCTTTCACATTTTCAACATTAATCTTCCATATTAATCTAGGGCTTTCCCAATCAAAAGATCCTCTTTTTTTGCAAAAGAGGCAAAAAGACATGTCCCTACCTCGTCCTATCACAAACATTCTTTTCCTATCATTTCCAAACACAGCCTCCAATCAAATGCATGCCTCTTATTATTTCTCCATTGTCTTTTTGTTTCTTGAGAAACTACTTTCTCTCATGCAATAATCCAAAAAGCATAAGAAATCTAGTTTTTTTTTTTTTTTTTTTAATTATAAATTTTGTCTAATTCCTTCAATTCTACTTATAAGTTGGTTTATTTATATTTTTAATAAACTTTTCTCAGTTTTGAGTCTTCTTCTTTTCTTTTTCTTTTTTTTTTAATTTTAAACTTTTTAGGTCTGTTGTCTAAACCTTTTTTTTTTTTTTAAATTAGCCTATTTTTGTTTTTACTGGACTTTTTAAAAATTTCTCCAATCTATTTAAAATTTTAAGATCTAGTTTAAATGGGCTTAAAATGAAGAATATAGTGACACAATTTATTTGTTTTTTAATAAGAAAATCACTGGAAATAAAAGAAAACCTACAAAATAAGTCAATTTATAAGTTGCAAGGATAGGAATTTTATTGGGTAGATTGCATTCGATTTGTCTGGAGACAAATGTGTATATATATATATATTAATAAAGATTTTGATAATCTTTTTCAAGGAAAATTGAAAATAGACAAGTAAAGTTCCATCATATATGTATGTATGTATGTGTATCCAGTAGGAAACATGAGGACAGTTCACGGGGTGGCTCTGGACCATCTTTTAGGTGACCCAAACAGTTCCTTGTTCCTCCACTCGTTACCTCAATTATTCCTTGAAGCCTTTTTTTTTTAAAGGGAATTTTTCGATCAATGAAAAAAAAAAAAAGTGCACAAAATATTAATAATCACAAATAAAAAATATGACCTTATTTGTATTACAAAACACAAACTCAATTGCATTTATATATATATATATATATCAAAAATGTCTAAGACCCCCTTTTTTCCCACCCCCTTTGACCTCTTGTCTCTCTCATTGGTTGGATTTTCTTTTTTTTTTTCCTTGTCTTCCAATCACCACCCGCCACGTGTGTGTGGGAATGGTGGGGATGGTGATTAGAGGGGATCTCCATCACTCCTCTATACATATATCTTTTATTTGCATTTTTTTAAAATATTTATTTCAACAATCACATAGAACCAACAAGTAGTTATTGTAAATTTGTAATATAATCACAAAAAATAGTGCATTTGAACTTAAAAAACTTCCACACATTGGTCAAGTAACTCTTGTGCGCACAAAATATTAATAATCACAAATTGAATAATATCATTCTTGATTGTAGGTATTTAATGAATTTGAGATCAATCACTACTTTGTACTGAAAAAAATAAATCAATCACTACGTTCAAGAGGCGAACAAATGCGCAAATCTCTTAGCACATTTGGGCAATGGCTCTTTTATATTATTTAGCTCAGCACCTACATGCATTTTCAATCAACTAGGTGTCGTTTGGTAACACTTACGTTTTTAATTTTTCATTTATATTTACAAAAATTTTAAAAACTCAAATAAAAACTTATTTGGTAAAATTTTTGATTTATAAATCAGTGGTCTCGGTTTATAAATTTGGCCAAAAAATAAAAATACAAAAAATGTGTTTCCGTTTTGAGTTTTTTTTTTTTTTAACCACCCAACACTAGCCACCACTCGCTACCATTTTCCACCACCGTCTTCCGCCACCACTCCCCACCCCCACCCACCACTTGTCACTACCCACCACCAGCCACACCCACTCGCCACCACCACCACCCACCTGCCTGCCACTACCATCCACCGCTCGCGACCACCACCACCCGCCACCTACTTGCCACCACCACTCACCAGCCACCTATCACCCACCCGCCACCACCACCCACCACCACCACCACCCACCACCACCACTATCACCCACTACCCACCTACCACCCATCACCCACCACCACCCGCCATCCGCCACCCACCTGCCACCACCACCCACTACCCACTCGCTACCACCCACCATCACCCACCTACCCACCATCACAACCACCTACCACCACCCGCCATCCACCTGCCACCACCACCCACCTGCCATCACCACCCACCACCACTACCACTACCCACTCGCTACCACCCACTACCCGCCACCGTCACCACCCACCATCACCACCCACCCGCCGCCACCCACCACCATCCGCCACTCACCTGTCACCACCACCCACCACTCGCCACCACCACCACCACCACCACTCACTCGCTACCATCCGCCACCGTCACCTACCCACCCACTCACCCCCACCCACCACCACCACCCGCCTCCGCCACCACCTGCTACCACCACCCGCCACCACCACCACCACCACCGCCACCACCACCCACTCGTTACCACCCGCCATCGTCACCCACCCATTTATCCACCAGCCACCACCCACCACCACCAGCTACCCACCACCCACCGTCACCACTTTCCACCACCGTCTTCCACCGCTACTTGCCACCACCTGTCATTTCTCACTCTTTTTTATATTTTTAAATTTTTTTAAATATTTTATCAATTACCAAACGCGTTTGTAGTTTATGTTTTTCTAAAAATAAATGAAAACCAGTTTATAAAATTTTTATAAATATAAACTAAAAACGTAAACATTACCAAACACACCCCTAGCATTTGTAACAAGCTTATTTATTTTATGAAGTACCTTTTAGAACAATCCTAAAAGAAGAAAAAGAAAAAGAAAAAGAAAACATCAACCTAAATAATGGTGGTATAGTAGATGTGAGTTTATTGAACAAGGCATGTCATCCTCTATCTTAAAGCATTCACAATCAAGATCCTTCTTATTTGTTATTATCCAATAATTCTGAATGTTTTAAAATAGGAGCAAAAAAAATTGAAGACAAAAGATCATTTGCTCTTGAATTGCAACCAACCATACATGTATTTCCAAAACAGCAGTTATGACTACGTTGTTTCTAGTTACTAAACACGAATAAATAGATTTCACATATATTTATTAATATAAATTTCGCCCCGTCTTACATAGTGGATAAAAAAAAATAAGGGCTAAAATTGTAGGTATGTGTAACATTATTCTTGGGTAGAAAAGGGAAATAATGGGTGAAATATGAATAAATTATGGCTACATTTCACAAACATTTTTCATTTCTTTTTCTAAATTCTTATCTAAATTCATGATTCAAACACAGGCTTAGTCATTATCATGAATGGGCAAGCTAAGGATAAATTGTTGGTGGAAATTGAGGTTATAAGGTGTTCAAATGTTCAACCAAAATCCATGTCATGTACCATTAACAGCCCTAACCAACAAGCCATTCAACTACAATTTGATCTAATAACACTAAACAAGCAACATTTGCTAGTAAGAAGATTATCCTCATATCCACAACATTTCACTTCCTGAATTTACATGCTCCATCTATTCAAATGATAGATGTGAATTGAATTTAATACACTACCCAGAGGAACTAGAGCAACATTTCAAAGTGAAATTTTCCTAAATTTCAAGGTAGAAACAGCAACCCAATAATGTGAGCAAAATAAAAATAGTAAACCCCAAAGAGATGCCATAAGGCTCAAAACTACTTTAACCACCATGTTTACCAAAACAAAGATATATTTATAACCTGCCTCACTCTATCAGATGAAAATTTTCACACGTTGAACCCAAACTCAAAAATACTCTCTTTTTTCTATCTTCTCATACTCCTCGGCACAGTAACATACATGTCAAATATAATAATAATTTTTAAAAAATAAATACTTAGCTTACATGGAAAGGGGAAAAAATGGCCACATACAAAGATACACGATATGCATGAAATTTTTAATGGCCGAACCACAAGCACCTGATAGGTAAGGTGGTCACACTGCCATGAATTCATGCAAGTTTGGCTAGGTAGCCAACTAATATATTATTGAAATACCATTTTCACCAAATGCAGAGCTACATACGATGCATGTCACCGCATCAATATGGATAGGACTAATTTGTAGCACTGGTATGCAAATTGTAATCACTCACGCCCTTTATCAATCTCTGATCGAATTCTTCACAAATGACTTTTTTGCCTTTCCACCTACAAAGTCGAGTTTCAATGGTCATGTTCCCAAAAGGGGTGAGAATTATTCAAAGTTGAGTAGCCTTGATTTATGTGAGGCAACAAAAGCATACATTCATTTGCCGGGGAAAGCAAATCTTGACCAATCTTTCTGTCGATTCACAATTCGGTCTTTTGGAGATGGTGTCTTCGCCACACCTGCCTGACGCATCATCTCTGCAATATGCAATTTCAATTGTCATGCTTCAGGAAATAATTTAATCGCCCAGGACCTGGAATCCAATAAACACAACAGATTGCATATATAATTTATTATTAGGAGGAAATGTTGAACTTGCCTCGTTTCCTCTCAAGTTCTTCATAAAGCTCCTCTTCCCATCTTCGTTGTCTCTCAGAGAAGCTTGCACTGCCAGCGAAAAACAAATTTTCATTTCAAGTTTCGGAAAGAAAACATTTCATCAAAGCAAACATACACTAAGGCTGTGTTTTTGGATCATAGATGTAGGTATGGATTTCAAAAAGGAAAGGAAAAGTGAGGGAAATAGATTCCAAATCTCTACACAAATTCATGAACCAAACACAGCCTAAAGCAATGATCAGACATCAATTCACAAACCTTGGACTAATCAGCTCCCGCGGAGCATCAACAGGAAGCTCTTTCCATTCACTAGGTTTAGGTGGATGTACTTCTGGTAGAGTTTGATCACTTTTAGCACCAATGATTGATACACGTTGGGAATGAGTCCCAGAGGTAGCAGTATAGGCAACATCAACAGCTGCAGAAAGTCTTCTACTAGGCAACCGTTTGGGTGACCTACTTTTAGGAGGCAAGTTCAAATTACTTGCTAAGTTCTCTTTGTTTTCAATCCCAACAGGACTTGGCGAACCAGCTGCATTCAATGAGTTGTAGAACTCTTCATAAAGAGGTGTTTGCAGCTTCTTCAAATCTAAAGCCTAAAGCAGTTTTCAGAGGAAGTGAAAAGCATAAGATACTTTAAGAAACAGAACTTGTCAATTTTATTTTTTTTTTCAAATTAGAAAGTAAAAACCTGTAAAAGCAATAACACCTTTTCATCAAGGAATGCTCTAATTTTTGTCTCAGTAACTTCATCGTCCTCCTCAGCTACTAAGGGACCACTTGGAAACGTGAAATCATTGTTACCAGATGCTTCAAGGCTATTAGCAGCTTTATTAATTGTTTGACCAGCAAATAAGTTCGTCCTACTTTTCTCCAACTCTGGACTTTCATCAAACTTGTATGGCAAATCATCATTGGGCTCAGACATAGGATTAAAACTCTAGGTTATCAGAAACAAAAAACCCATTGGTTGTTAGAGTTTACTATGTCAGCAAATATCAGAGGGTATAAAGACAATATATTACCTTATTTAAATCATGAGAAAGTAACACCGAATTAAACTTCATTGATGCTCCAACCACAAGATCATCATTGTCATCAATCTGACACATATCATCATCACAATTGCTTGATCCCCAAAGGGGCCCTCTTCCTGAAAACTTATCAGGATATATAGTCGAACACCTCACACTATTACCAACATCCTTCAATGGCTTGTAGGTTGTCCTGATAGTAGGGTCCATGCTACAGCATCAATGCATCCTCAAGAGTGAAAATTACAAATAACAGACAATAATGTATTTGAAAGCATCCAAAATCATTTATCAGAAACACTTACGAGTTCCTAAGGTCCATCTCAGGTGTTGCCATCCATTTTCCAGAATTGTCCTGATTATCATAGATTAAAAGATTGGCAAAGAAAGGTCAAGACAAAGCTACATAATGCAAATTTAGAAAGGCTTCGTGCAGTTAATACTGACCATAACTGAAGTGCGCAACACAGGATAGGTTTCTTGGTACTCTCCGGTTACAAATGGATGCTGCAGATTACGGTCCAAAAAAACACATACAAAGAATTTACATAAAAACAAAAAAATCAGTGACAAAACTTCTATTATCTGACATTGTGCATTCAGAACCAAGGAGTGCTACACTACAAGATAGCCACTATTTACACATGCATATATATGAGTTACGGCATAATGTATAAGAAATTGATAAGTCAAAATACCTGCAGCAGATCTGACGCAGCAGACCGTAAGTTTGGTTCCCTGCCACCACATTTTGGTCATAGAAGGATTACAAAAAGAAACAAACTTATAAAATATTAATTTCAAATTTATATATCCACAGATTCTATCTACAGATACTTTTTTTAAGTCGGGTAAGAGTGAAGGCTTGATTAGAAGCTAGAAAGAAAAAAAAAAAACTGGCATTATGAACATACTTCAGCAAACATTTTAACAGAAAATCCTTTGCCTCAAGAGAGAGATGCTCGGGGATGGGGGGATGAGATTTAGTAGTCCCAATATGGAAGAGAGCAGCTACCTGAAAGAAACACCAATTTCTTGGTTCACAAACAAATGGACTAACACCTTACTGAGTTCAAAAATTTTGTAGTCAATCATACAAATTGATATTTCAGTATGAAGGTTACAAAAGAAGGTGGCTTTAACTACCTCCTGATATTGCTGGCTCCAAGGAGGCTTTCCTGTAGCCATCTCGATAACAGTACATCCAACACTCCAAATATCAGCAGAACTGGAATATTTGATATCAAAACTAATGAGCTCACAAACAATCACAAAATAAGGATTGCAATGAATGTGATGTAAATGCATGTGAGTAAGTTAAAACAGTGCAAGCATTTATAACATCAGTGAAGAATAATAACTCTGTCCATATTGAGGGTGTTGCTAAGGTGACATGGGTGTTGCTAAAAGGCACGGCAGCAGATGAGTTATAAAAACCACATTGCCCTTGAGCATGTCTTATACAGTAAATAATCATATTTAGGGTTAATTTGTCTTAATATTGTGGTTTTTATTAGTTAGTATGTTGTTCAACAAAACTCTTTAGATTTTATTAAGTTTTAGTGGTTCTTTGGTAATTGTAAGTTTTACTAGACATGGGTTGTAATTTTGGTCAGTAGGTCATAACATGAGTCAAATTATGTTTTGGGGCATTATATATGTTGTAGGTTTCAGGTAGTGTTGGCTATTTCCATATGACAAAACTTGAGTCCACTGCATTGTAGTTAGGGATGTTTTGTAATGAGTTAGTAGTGTTAAGCTTAAAGATTGCACCAGAGATGCAGACATTGGTCAAGTTGCTTTAGTTTAGGACAGTTGATTTTTAAATTGCATTAAAATTTTGTCTACGTTCTTATTTGAGTCCTGGAACAAGAATCTGATTTGATTTGATTTCTGACCTACAAGCTAGGAACCCAGAATCCTTCTTCTATCTTTTAAAACCCTAACCTATAAATTACTAATAAATAAAAATATCCTTTCTGTCAGGTGTTATTGTGAAGATACCCACATCAAGTCAGTCCTTGCCAGAAAATGGAGAGCATAAAACTCATTCACAGAGAGAAAAATTGTCATGGTTTTCGGAACCTCATACAGGTCCTGGTGTCACAGTACTTTCCATGAATATATTCTACAAAAACTTAGATCCGGGTTTATAATCTAAGAAAACATGTGAACTCTGGCAAAAAAGGAGTCCTATATTTAACCTCAAGAGCGATATAAGTTTTGTTTGATTCTTATGTAACTGGTTCTTGATGGTTATTAATGACCTAATTTTCATAAGATAGCATATAGGAGACCCCCTCTGTAACCTATTGGAGTTGTGGACGCAATGCCACCATTTAGATGACTTTCATAAAATGTGTCATCTGTAAAAATTAGAAATTTATAACTATCACTTCAAGACAAGTTAAAATTGATCAGCTGTAAGCATAGAATTGTGTGAATGTACTCACAAACTATGCCCAGTTTGAAGAATAACTTCAGGAGCCATCCAATATGGAGTACCCTTCATTGACTTGGCACCAGTTATAGTAGCCTGTTGAAACATACATACCTCAGGTACTCATTTTTTCACAGCATATGATCTTGGAAAGATAGTAAAAGAAATCACTAGAAAAAAAAAATTAAAAATAAAAACAGAGGAAACGGTGTTCCATACCAGTTCTACAACTTTCTTTGATGCACCAAAGTCCGCAAGTTTTATACACCCCTTATTATCAACAAGGATGTTGGCTCCCTAAAAGAAGCATGCCCATTGTCAAACATATATGTACACACACACATATATATATACGCAACTATATATAAATAATCATCTGTGTGTGTGTATAGAGAGAGAGAGAGAGAGAGAGAGAGAGAGAGAGAGGGGCATAAAGACACAAAAAAATATATTCTTGGTAGAAACCATTGACAAGAAGGCGAAGGTACCTTGATGTCTCTGTGCATGATACCATTCTTGTGAAGGTATTCCAATCCCAACAACAATTGTTTCGTGTACATTCTTATAACCTGCTCAGCAGACACATCCAGGGAGAACTTTCAAGCTCCAAACACCCAAATTGCATAGTTTGAAAATTTAAGAGTAAGATATTTAAGTATCTGTTTCGTGTATATTCTCATAAGTCTACTTTGAAAACAACTTCCAAAAGGAATTTCAATATTTATTAAGTTCAACAAGCAGGTCTTTGCCTCCCAACCAAAGGCTAATTCATGTGCATTCTTATGACCTGCTTAGCAAATAAACTTCGTAACTCAAAGCAGAAATTTGGGTAATTTGAATGAGTGGCAGTTACTTACAGACTCTGGGAATGAACCAAATTTTCCCAGAAGTGATGAGATGGATCCACCCGGAACAAATTCTAACAAAATATTCAGTGATTCCTCCTCTCTAGCTGTTCCCAAGTATCTCTGAAAGAAAAAATAGGAGACAAGTAAGTCAGACAACTAACCCAAAAAGGTACAGTAAGACAATAAACACTCAACAACCACCGTTTCATTAAGAACCCAAATCAAATACTTACAACAATGTTAGGATGTGAGAGATTCTTAAGAAGCTTCACTTCTTCCTCGAGCTCTCTAATGTGGGCCTATTAAACAAATATAAATGAAAAGAGCGAAAATGCAATCCAGACAAATTCTGATAATATACTTTAGGGTTTAGGGAAAATTAACCAAGGGAAAATTATTCAAACCTCGCAATACAAAAATCTATTTCATACAACAAATGCAATGCTTCACATAGAAATTGTAGGAATCAATAACATGCTGTTTGATTTATAAGCTACAAATCCAAATAAAGCAATCAAATTTCACACCAATAAGGCTGAACCCTAACCTGTGTTTTCTCTTTTGAAGCGTTGTTGGCTGCAATTGAAACCTGCACAAATAAACACCAACATCAAAACCAAAGCTAGCATGGCATCATCACCAATCCTTACCCTTTAGCCATATCAAATTTAAATTTGAGTAAAAATGCTCAAAATCCCTCGCCACTCCTTTACTCAAACTCATACCCAAAATGAGTTTTACCAAATCAAGGGATACCCTTTTTTTTACTCAAATTTCTGAAGACAATGTGGGATTATATAAGAGCATCTCCAACCCTTCACCAATTTTTTTCATCTAATTTGATTCCAAATTTGAGTTAAAAGCTTGATTTGATATAAACTACTCCAATCCTTTCATCAAATTTTCATCAAAATCTTTTTAAAAATTCCCTTCTATCCCAAATTTCTCATTTCATCAAATTTGATGGAAAAAAATCATCTCCAATGCTTCATTTTCTAAAATTTTCATGAAATTCAAATTTGATGAAGGATTTGATGAATTCTCAATTTGATGAAAATAATTACTCATCCTTGATTTGATGAACATTTTTTGAAAGAATTGAAGATGATTTTTTTCATCAAGTTTAAATTTGATGAAAGAAAATGTGAAGGATTGGAGATGGTCTGATCCATATCAAATTCAAATTTGAGTAAAAATGCTCAAAATCTCTCTCCACTTCTTTACTCAAACTACTCATACCAAAATGAGTTTTACCAAATCAAGGGGCACCCTTTTTTCACTCAAATTTCTAAAGACAAGTTGGGATGATATAATAGCTTCTAAATTACGATTGTGCCACTTATCAAATTTATACTCAAATTTGAGTTTGGCCATTAGAGTACCTATACCAAATCAAATTTTTACTAAAATTTGAGTAAAAATATGAGTAAGGGCTGAAGAGGTCCTCAAAAACACAAATAACACAAATCAATACCAAAGAATTTCAAAAAAACAAACACATGAACATAAAAATTAACCTGCTTGACAGCGATGAGCTCTCCGGAATCAAGATTCATACCCATATAAACCCTTCCAAATGCTCCGCAACCGATCAACTCACCTTTCCTCCACCGGATCGGCTGCGCATCGTCTTTCTTAATTCTAGTCCCATCGGCTTTGGCAATCGGTGGCAGAGCTGGGAGTGGCGGCTTCGAGAAGAGACCAATTCTCGATTTTCGAATACTCGAACCAATCTTCTCGACGAGCCCTCCTAAACCACCACCACCATCGTCACCGCCGGAGGGCTTGAACACCAGAGATCGACGAACTGAGCCGATGAAGTCTTGCATCGGCGATGGTGATCGATGCGTTGTTGTGGCTTCGATTCGAATGTGATTGGCTGATTTGGGTCTCTGAGAGCGAAAATCTAGGGTTCGATGATTTGCATTTCGTATGATGGAGTGACAGTGAAAGAGAGAGAGAGATTTGAAGGAGGGAAAAGGCTATAGGGGTTTTTTTTTCAAAAAAAATAAATAGTAAATCGATAAATAGACGTTAGAACTTGTATGTATTCGGAATTGTGGCCATTGCATTTGAATTGTTTTTTCATATAAACCCTCATGGTTTTATTACTTTCAAATGTGTGCATATTATAAAAATTCTTATCACCTATGCCCTTTCAGCTTTTTAATTAACTTATTTATTTTTTTAAGGCTATAAAACCTAATCAACTTAAATATTATTAAAATTATGTTTGAAATTAATTCGTCAGGTAAACAAATAAAACTTAAATACATTCTTAAATTGCTTGGTTCTATTTTTTTAAAAACACTTTTTAAAATTTTTACTGAATTTTTTAAATATTTTAAACAATTTTTTTAATTTTTAGATACACCTAACATAAATACACCTAAAAAATTAAAAAAAAATTTGTAAAAAAAATATTTTAAAAATTCACTAAATACCAAAAATATAAAAAAAAAATATAAGAATTCAGTATATTTTTTATATTTTTATGTATTTATTAATTTTTTAAAATATTTTTTCACAAATTTTTTACGTTTTAGATACATTTAAGTAAGGTGCATCTAAAAAAGTAAGAAAATATATTTAAAATTTTAAAAATATTCACTAAAAACAAAAAAATACGAAAATCAAAAAACTCAATTTTCAAAAAATTTAATCCAAAAAACTCAAACCAAACAGACTGATTAAGTTTTTAAACTAACTTTAAATAACTTATTATATAATTGGATAGGCTTATATGAATGGGTTGGGCTTCCCTTCAGTCCATGATCGGATTGGAGGGTACTGTTGGACCCGTAGAGGCCCACCATGGAAATCATTCAATATATAAAACTCGTCGAGTATTATATGCTTTTAAAAAATTACGTTGATTGGATATCAATAACTATCTCATTTGATCAGATTTCTGTTAACTATTTATTTTTTCGACGTTCTCTTTTTTTTTTATACAAAACTGATTTGATCACATAGCTATCAATATCCGATCAACGTAATATTTTTCATGTGTATAATACTCGACGAGTTCTACACATTGAACGATTTAGATTATCAAAAGAGGACCCGTTGTGAATTTCACGGGCCCAACAATACCCTCTAATTCGATTACGAATTAGAAGGAAGGCAACCCCTATATGAATTATCAATAATTATGTTACTCAAACTCTGGCCAGTTGTATTAATGTAGGAGCTAATAAAGAATGGGAGTTCGCTAGTTGCAAATTTCAATCTACAATTCATAAATTAAAGTCCAAGCATCAAGATGATAAGTATGGTGTTTAATAACATTAGAGTTATGACAAGACAGGGGTGCTAGATAGAGCCTCTTTTTCTTGGCGATTTTTTGGTGCCTTATCGCCACTTTCTTCCTAACGTCTATTTAACAAGTTCCAAAATCACTTTTATAGTGTAGATTTTATTTTTTTTATAATGTTTATGGAGAGAAATTCGATAGCTTCTCCCACTATTTTTTTCATAGATTTTTAATTTCAACACTCACAAAATAATTCTTTTACTTATTCTCTTTTATTATTGCGGTTGTTTTTCTTCATCAAACTTCCAACTGTGACCGAAGTTCAAAAAAGCAGTGCCATTGGTATTAGAGTTAGATAGTGGCAATAGGGACGGCGTCGGTCGATTCAATTTTATTTTAATTCAGATATTGTTTTTTCACACCACATGTGAGAAGATTAATGATTTTTTCATAAATGTAGCTAATTTTTATTGTTTGCTATTTGTAATTTGTGTAGGATTTCTTATTTAATCATTTAGAGCCTTGCTATTTTTATTTTTCTTTTGTAATATTTACTTTTATTTTAATGTAATTATGTTAGGGTAAACTACCAATAGGTCCTACTTTTGAGATTTATTATCAATTAAGTCCTATTGATAAATTTATTAAGTGATAAAGATAAATTTATTAGTCTTTTATTTTTATGAATAAATTTATAATGATAAATTTATCAGTCTCTTTGTTTTTATGAATAAATTTATAGTGATAAAGTTATCAATTTCTTATTTTTATAGTGTTAAATTTATTAGTTAGGACATGTAGGTAAATAAGTCTAGTTAATAGGACTGATTAGTAAGTATCCCATTATGTTATAACTTTACAAAAAAGCAGTGGTTGTGGTTCAGTCCAAGATCGGACTGGACCGTGCTGTTGGGCCCGTGGGGGCCCACCACGGGTTCCGTTTTGCTAATCCGAACCGTTCAATGTGTAGAACTCGTCGAGTACTATATGCCTGTAAAAATCACGTTGATCGGATATCGATAGCTATGTGAACAAAACAGTTTTTTATCAACCGTTAATTTTTTCACCGTTCATTTTTTTTATACAAAACTGATTTGATCACATAACTATTGATATCCGATTAACGTGATTTTTTACAAGCATGTAGTACTCGACGAGTTCTACACATTCAACGGTTCGGATTATCAAAACGGATCCAAAAAATAAATCCCATGAATCAAACTGGACGAATCTAGTCTTAATCTCAACTTGACACAAGCTAGACCCTTACCAAAAAAAAAATAAAAAATAAAATAAAAAATAAAAAGTTATGCCACAAAAAAACAAGATAGATGAACGCCCTTTTAAGATGGTTGCAGTGGTCCAAATCTTTTTAGAGCTACACAATCTCCGCCTTAGGATGTTTGACTTTTGTTCTTTATTATGGCAAAAAAGTGTGGAGAGGTAACTGTTCACATAGGGCCATCTGGGATGTATGGGTTAAAAGTTAAAACTTAAAAAGTCGAAAGTTAATTTTTAGGAGTGATTTACAATATTTTAAATAAGTATATATTTTTGATCTTTTATAAAAAAATTATATAGAAAAAAAAAAAAAACAGATAGAAAAATAGAAATAAAATATTGATAGATGTTAATTGATGTGACAAAAATAAGTGTATGCATGCAAAAAAAGAATCCAGATCCTCGGTTGCTATTCCCTGTGGCAATCCTTGCGGCCCTCACCAAACGACGTCATTTTTAAATTATTTTTTTTTTCAAAATTTGAGTTTTTCCCATTTTTTTCATCTTTCTCTACCATCTCATCTATCTGTTTAGCTCTAACATAATAGAGACGAGAGAGAGAGACGGAGAGACGACGACAGAGGAACACGATGGAGAGAACACGAACTGAAAGAGATGGTAGAGGGACGCGACAGCGAAGGATAGAGGATGGCGGAGGGACATGACGCGACTCGACGGCAACGCGAGATTGCGGCCATGACGAGGTCATTTCAGATTTTTCTTGCTGTTATGTATATAGGTATATATGAAAAATCATATATATCATATATACGTATATATTCAAATTTCATATATAAACGTCTATATATTTCATATATATTTCAGTTTTCATATATATTTCATATATACGTCTATATTATTGCTGTTATATACAATCCAGATTTTATATATTTTTCTCTGTTATTTTTTGTTTGGTTGTTAGTAAATTCTGGTTTATTTGTGTGAATTTTGTATTCATGCCTTGTAGGTGTTTGTTGAAAGTTTTAAAAAAAATGAGTTATTTTTTGCTTTTTTGTAACAGAAATGACATTATTGTTTGATTACAGCACAACTAGTAAATTTTATTTGCTAAAGATACATATAATTTTTAGGAAGATGCTTCCCATTAGATATCATCCATGTCTTTCTTTTTAGCTACTGGGGTTATTCCTATGCTAGTTTGTTTAAATTATAAGCAACACTTGGTAATGATGGAGTGAGACTATATTAAAGTGTATTAACTCATCCAAAATTATTATAACTTCATTATTTTAAATCAATTAAAGTTTAAATTCAGACTTAGGTAATGATGAATTCAAATCAACAATCTTGATCCTTTGGGTTTTGCTACTTCTATCCCTTGTTGGAAAGGCTCACCTGATGGCCTATGATGTGGTACTCTTGTTCTTTCGATGAGCCTTTGAGGGATTGGATCAAGAGTAATTCCAAGAAAAAATCATCCTTGAATCATCGATTATCTTGGTTTGTTGTGTGTATTACATCTCTTTGGACCATTTGGAAAAATTGTAACAAAACCACAAACATAGTGTTAAAAACCATTTTTGATTACTTTGATGAAATCCTTCTGTGGGGGCATATTTTTTGGAATGACAACATGTGGCCGAGGTGGCACCGAAGTGCAATCGAGGTGCCACGTGTCTTGGTCATGGCGCCGAGGTGATCTCGGCTAGGTCGAGGTTATCTGCGGAGATACCAGAATCCGAGATGAACGAATGAGGGAGGACCTTAGTCTGGATAAGAATAAGGCTCTTAGGGAGTTTATCTTTCTATCTAGCTGGGAGTCCAGGATGAGCATTGAGCCAGAGTCCATTGAAGCTAGGCTTTTATAGAGATCAGGTTAGTGCTGGTTATAAAAGTAAGGCACCCTCGTGGGTCTAAGGTACGTTTTTTGTACTATGGCTTGCGAGTGAAGCACTGTTTACTATCTTTGAGAGATAACTGAGTACTGACTTGATCGTCGGAGTACCCCCAAGTGAACAAACCACCGTCGGAGTCTTATCTTTTTGTGATAGGTTGTTCGGGAGAAATCTATTTTGTCGGTGCTCTCCAACTGAGTACCTGTTTGGCAGTGTGGTCAGAAATCAGCACACACAATTTGGCGCCGTCTGTGGGAAACGTAAAAAGAATAGATGGCCAACTGTCATGACCCAAACCCGCCCTTATAGGTTTAGCATCGTAACCGGCCAGTAATCCTGGGATTACCGAAGGCCTCTAAGACAAATTAACATATATTTAGGGGCTAGCGGAAGCAAATAGCGAATATACAACATCCATTGAGCTGTGCAGACTTATATGAGACAGAAAAATTTTAAACTTTTTATATACATATATACACATCATTCTCACGTCATAATATATATACAGATTACGCAGAAAGGGACTTAGTCCCTTTTTCAAAATACACATGACTTGCTGAACCAAACAAGAAAACATAACTTAAATTTTAAATCACATAACGATAACACTTAACATATCCGGAACCTCCACGGGAGGCACATAGGTTGGCTGACAGAACAGATTCTAGACAGATGCCTCTAAGCCTGGTCACGCGCCTGATCACCTACATATATAAATAATACAGTGAACTAAAGCCCAGTGAATAATAACAGAGTAAAGGGTTTTAATGAATGAGTCCATACAGATTCAGAAATCATAATTCAGTTTTATCAAATTCATACTTGATCAAATCATATACAGACAGAAATCATAAGTCATGATTAAGTTTACGTGATACATCCATTAGTATAACAGAACAGAACGCATAAGCGTAACAGAACAGAACGCATAAGGGTAAGGTTATGAATAACCTAGTTCCAAGAAGGAACCTCTAGATCCGGGCAGCTAACATATATCACATGATGCTAAGGATGTCACGAATACATAACAGAAATTGGACAATCATTCATTGTACAGAACATATCATTTCAGAAAACAGATCTCATTTTGTCACACAGAAAATAAGTACAGTTGAACAGATCTTTACTAAGTTATTACTCACAGATGGCTGCAGAAGCAAATCAGACAGACTGGACATATCGGGAAAATCAGGCAAACAATGGCGCGTGACCTACACAAGCACATAACATATACACATTGAAATACAATATTACTCCCTTGATTAAACTTGTCCTTTCTAGTTCGAAGTTCTACTACATTTATTCTTTCTCATTTAAATAAACCGGGTTCTTATTTCACATATTCTTTCATTACTAAGTCCCTCTTTTCCAAATAGATTGATCATTTACTTGGCTTCTTAAATAATTACCACAAGATCAATGATTCATTCTTAACTAACTAATCTATGTTGATTAGTAGCTTATTAATCTTTATTGAGTCATAAACCATGTCTAGAATGCCTTGGAAAGAGATGAGAATAAAAATGTGAACTAAATGTAATTTTTCAAAACATGCTGAAAATGGGTCTCCGCTCGAGCGCCACTTTGGCCACTCGAGCGAACTGTAAAACTTGAAGAACTTCTGGGAGCCTGATTTTCACGCTCGAGCGGGCCTTTCCTCGCTCGAGCGGACAACATGAATTCTGAAATTTAAAATTTCTCAACAATGGCTTCCAAGTGCATTTTCAATCTTTAAACCCATACTAACCTTGACCGAACTTTGAAAATACTTTAGAGAATATAAATAAATTATTTGCTCAAAATCTTGAAACACAACATTTAAATCAAAACTCATGAACTCATGACTCTAAAATCCTTTTTCAAAATCAAATGTACAATAAAATTGCATATAATTCATGGAGCTCGATTTAATTATAACTTCAAAAGTCAAATCCAAAATGATTAATTTCTAATTAAACTTCATAAACTTGATCTTAGCTCCAATTCTTCATTTTCTTGCCAATTTTCCTAGCAAACATTGCATACATGTAATTCAAATAAAACTAACTAATTTAATATATTCAATAACATGTTTAGATCAAATAAAACTCTTAAATTACATTACATGCATGGATTAGAGATTAAAACCAAACCAATTTTTAGGTTTCAAAAGAAAATCAAAACCTCAATTTGAAGAATTCTCACAATTATTTCCATAACCATAAACATGCATGTAATCCATCTCATGTTTAGAACCCAACTTCCTTCTATAATTTTGAATCCAACTCAATTTCTTCATAATTTTACTAATTCCTCTTAAATCATGAAATTAAAATTACAAACTCTTTTAAAGAAATATTTGCATGCATGCAATTAGGATCAAAACTATTGATTATATATATATATATATTCCAAGCAAATCACAATTTAATCTTTGAATTACTCTAACATGCAAGGGTCAATAATCAAAGCCAAAGTCCATATTTATTCTTTAATTCCTCTAAAATTTCATGCATGTAGGAATAAGACCTAAATTCAAGCAAGATTACAAAAATTGAATGCAAAATAATTAATTTCTAAATTAATTTCCATAAATTGAACATAATTTCATTTATTCATCATCTTGCTCACTCCTCCTATTTACATGAAATTGAACCCAAGTTAAACATTTATAAGAAATCATAACTCATATTCTTTGTCCTCACTTGATTTCACATGCAAACCCAAATCTTAACAATTTATAATTGATCTACAAACTTTATTTTTAATTCCCTCAAAATTCACCTTAAGTCAATTTATATCTACATTATTTAAACAATGGTAAAAAGAGGATAAAATTTCTTACCTTAAGGTGATTTTTTTACAATTTTTGACTTAAATCCCACAAGATTTTCACCTTCCCCCTTCTCTTCTTCTTCTCCTCTCCCAGCCGTGCACTCTCTATGCCTTTCTCTAATCTCAGCCGTGCACTCTCTCTTATTTGTCTTCAGCAGAAACGAGCTCCTATGACTCCATCTTCATCTTTTATTTCATTATTTTATTTATTAACTGAGTGGGACACTTGGCTTTTCTAGGATTAAATTACTAATTCATGTATTAATTAAATCAAATCTCACTTAATCTTAACAAATTATAATTAACACTTAATCTAAATAAATCTCAATTAGCACATACTTTAATTAATCATAGTTAATTACAAATTCCACATAATTTAATTAGTCTAATTGATTCCAATTAAGACCCAATCAATCGTAATTAAATTTATCAATCTGAATCAGATTTCTAATCAAACTCCCAAAATACTCCAAATATAAAATTAAACTTATTTCTAACTTCAATTTTGGTTTCTTAAATCATTTAGGCCTTCAATTTCTGATCGAACTCCAAATTTTCGTCAATTAATTACCTATTCAAATTGAACACATCATAATTAAATTTAATTTATAATAACCACAATTCTCAATCCTCATGACTTAATCAACTCCAATTAGGACCTAATTAATCGAATGTCAATTTTACTAAACTGAATTAAATATTTAATTAAACTCCCAAATCGGTCCGTAATTAAAATTAAATTGACTCAACTTCTTAATTTCACTTCTTTGAACCATTTGGACCCTTAATTTTCAATTCCAAAATAAGCACTAAATAGATCCATAAATGAATCAATCTCCATACTTTTCGTGAATCCCAGATTAAATTATAATACTAGGCAATTAAATTTCAAATCATCTTAATTAATCAAGTACTAATCATTATACGTGATGGGGTTGTTACACCAACGACAGGCAAAAAGAAAGAATTGGGGATGACATCCCTAGCGAGAGTGGTAAAAACGCCGAACCTAACGTAGAGGAGGACAACTGTAATGAAGAACCTCGGGATAAGAATCCCGGAGAAAAAGACGTCGACCAAGAGGGAGACGTACCGAAGAAAGCATGTCAGGGCGGGTATTACAATGAAAACGACCTCCATGTATGGAAAGATAGATGCCTGTGGAGAGACGGTGAGATGAAGAAAATGGCAAACAAATTGGTAGACCTGCAATCGGTTGTCAATTTTATGATGCAGAACAACGTCATGTAGCCACCATTCCCATTGGAGGACATGCCGATTCCAGCGGCCAAGAACGATGCCAGAAACGAGGTCATAAAGCAATCCCTGCAGTCCCCCAGCATGACAGGGCGATGGAGCATTCTCACCGGCCTTCACGGGAGGTCGGGCGAGGAGAATTGATGAGAGAAGAGTCTCAGAAAACACATCGTGCCAAACAAACCTACGCCAAAGAACATTGGCATGTTCAACGAAAGGAGCTTTGCTTTGACACAACGAATGAAGGGAGGTCCAAGAGGACTCATAATGACACCGAGAGCAGCGCACCAAAAAAGCTGAAATCCATTAACAGCCGAGCTCCGGGATGGACCAAGGAGGATTTGAGGGATTACCTCTAGAGGAAACGACAGGATGCCGAGGTGACATCTTCGGTTAAGCCGAGAACACCGTTCTCAGTGGAATTGGACAAGTTTGAGGCCTCAAAAAAGTTCCACGTGCCAAGATTCCAAATATACGACGGTAAGTCTGATCCCAACTTTCATGTCAGCTTATACTTGAACTCAATGGCACTATACACCGAGAACGAGTCGTTGCTCTGCAAGGTGTTCCCCTCATCCTTTGGAGAAATTGCATCAAATTGGTTTCACAAGTTGCCGAAAAAAACTGTGAAAAGCTGGGAAGGCCTGGCCGAGATATTTGTGGCCAGGTTTGTTACAAACAAGCTACAGCCGTTGAAGGTAGACACCCTGATGGCTTTGATAATTGGCGAGGATGAAAGTCTCATGGCATATGCTAAGAGGCATTATGAGGTGTTTAAAAAAATACCAGGGTGCAACCAAGAGGTGGCAGTCGTGTCCTTTAAGAATAACCTGAACGACGACTATCTGCTTCGAAAGTCAGTGGTAAAGACATTGCCAAAAGTATGAAGGAACTTATGGCCAGTATCAAAAAATACGCGAAAGCAAAGGAAGACACGCTAGGGACAAAGGCGTCAAAATAAGAGAAGAGGAACGGATCGCCGAAGCGAGGCCGGGGTAATACAAATTTTAATAGATAAGAAACAGGACTAAGGGCTGCACAGGCAGTCACCACAGTGTTCCGAATCCCGGTTTACAAAGTCGTGGAAAGAATCAGGAATCAGCCTTACTATAAAGCACCAGAAAAAATCCCTGGTGAATTTATGGGAAGAAGCCTAGGGAAACATTGTGCCTACTACAATAAGGATGGGCACCTAACTTAGGGATGTAGAGCCCTAAAAACACATTTGGAAGACCTTGTGAGACAAGGTCACTTAAGGGACCTGGTAGACGACGCTAGAATAAGGGGAGAATAAGCAAGGCTGCCCCAGGCACCAGCACCACAACTGCCAGCAAACAAACCTTGAGTGATCAATGTAATTCACTCAAAGGTCAATGAGAACGAGATACGCGGGGAGACTCAGAGGGTGAAACACTTATAGCATGTGTATCAGGTCCGGCAAAAAATGCCTAGGGCAGACAAGTGCCAGGGACCAATGGTGTCCTTTACTGAAGCCGACCTAGACATGGTGCAGCATCCACACAACGATGCTCTGGTGATATCTCTGAAGATTGGAGATAGGGATAGCAATTTGAAACCAGCCCGATGGGGACCCGACCCCCCGACCTCGAATTGAGTGGGTTTTTCCCGAAAAATACCCTCGATGGGACGGGGATGGTATTTAAAAATCAATCCCCGAACAGATTCAGGTTGGGGACGGGGATAAGTGTCCCAGCCTCGTACCCGACCCGGCCCCGTCCCCCTTCCCCGGCCCGGTTTATCCCCGATGTTAAATTACTATTTTACCCTTATATACATATACATATATATATAAACCAAACCAGGTCTCACTTTCATTTCTCTCTACAGCCGCGTCTCTCATCTTTCTCTACCCCACTCACTGACTTCTCTCTCTTCCTCAGATCCACCACCACCGCGTCTCTCATCCACTCCCTCTCTTGTCGGCGTCACTGTCTAGCTTACTGATCAGATTTTTTTTTTTTCCAGATCTGTTTCAAATCTGTCTCAGATCTGTTTCACAAATTTCAGATATGTTTCAGATTTGTCTCATTATATACAAATTTCAGATATGTTTTCATTATTATACAGAACCTAAACAATTTCAGATCTGTTTTCAATTTAATCTGATTTACACATTTGTTGTTCTTGATGATGATGATGATGATGATGTTGCTATTGTTGTTGTTGTTGATGATGATGAATTGTTGTATTTTCTAAAACTTTTTTTTTTTTCGGCAGGAGAATGTTCAGGGTCGGGGAAACCCGATCCCCGTTAGGGGACGAGGGTGGTGATAGGTTCCCGTCGGGGATCGGGGCCGGGGAAAATTTGACCATCGGGGATCGGGGACGGGGAGTGTGATCCCCGGCCCCACCCCGCCCTGTTGCCATTCCTAATTGGAGAGTGCTAGGTAAGGCGCATTCTAATTGATCAAGGCAGCACTTGTGACGTCATGTATGTCAGATGTTATAAGGAGCTCGGCTTTCACCAAGATGATATGGAACAGTTCAATGGTCAGGTTCAATAGAACGCCGACATGGCCCTTGGGGGCAATAAATTTGGAGGAATAGACAAGCACTAGGAAATTGAGCACAGAGTTTACGATCATTGAGACCCCCTCACCTTACAACGTTATCTTGGGAAGGCCGTGGTTGTACACAATAAGGGTCGTTCCCTCCACATTGCACCAACTATTGCGGTTCCAAACAGAATAGGGAATTGAGAAGATTAGAGGAGATCAGGTACAGGTGAAGAATTGCTCCACGCCAGCAATGAAATCCACCTACAACGTACGAAAAGTAAACACAACCGAGATTGAGGACGAGGACATGGAGGTCCCGAATGACGTTGGCAAAAAACCAGTCGAGAAAAGGGAGGAAGCCTTGAAGAAGATTCTAGTCCAACAAGGGGATGAAGAGCGTTTCTTTTTTCTCGGCTAAGGATTGGCCGAGGAGGAAGAAAGGGAGTTAGAAGCCTTCTTACGAACAAACATTGAGGTGTTTGCCTGGACGCTATATGAGATGCCTAGCATTGACCCCGAGGTCACTTGCCATAGATTGAATATGGATAAGTCTACTAAACCTATCATCCAACGACCAAGGAGGCCAACATTGATGCATGTTGAAGCAGTAAAAGAGGATGTAAGAAAACTACTAGAGGCCAGTGCCATTTGAAAGGTAAACTACCCAACTTGGTTATCAAACACAGTTGTTGTTGTGAAGAAGAAGAATAGGAAGTGGAGGTTCTGCGTGGACTTCACTAGCCTAAATAAGGCTTGTCCCAAAGACAGTTTTTCACTCCCTAAAATCAATTAACTGGTGGATGCCACTTTAGGGTATGAAAGGATGAGCTTCTTGGACGTATACAGGGGATACCATCAGATAGCAATGTACACCTCTGATAGAAGACTGCATTTATCAACCCAAAAGGGTTGTATTACTACAAAGTGATGCCTTTCAGATTGAAAAATGCTGGAACAACGTACCAGAGATTGGTGACCAAGATGTTCAGACATCAGATCGACAAAACGGTGGAGGTATACATCGACGACATGGTCGTGAAGACCAAGGAACTTAAGGATCATCTAGCCGAATTAAAGGCAATCTTTGACATCCTAAAAACATATCGGCTCTGACTCAATGCTTCAAAATGTGCATTTGAAGTTGGGTCTAGAAAGTTCTTGGGATACTTGATTACAAGAAGGGGCATTGAGGCAAGCCCAGATCAAATCAAGGCCATCTTGCACTTGAAGAGCCCAACATCGGCAAAATAAGTGCAGAGATTGACTGGAAGGGCCGCAACCCTAAATAGGTTCATAAGCCGAAGTTCTGACAAATGCAAACCATTTTTTAGTTTAGTGAAGAAGGTCATAGATTTTTTGTGGACTAAGGAGTGCGAAGTCACCTTGGCCGGCTTAAAAACATACCTGACCACAGCTCCAGTTCTCTCAAATCTAGTACCTAGAGAGGAGCTGTTCTTATACTTTGCGGTTTCAGAGCATGTAGTGAGTGCAGTGGTAATCAGAGAAGAGATGGGAAAACAGATGGCAGTTTACTATGTGAGTAAAACCCTGGTAGGCGCAGAGACCAGGTATTTACCCCTGGAGAAATTGACACTGGCCTTGATAATGGCCTCCAAGAAGTTGAACCACTATTTCCAAGCCCACAAGATTATGGTATTGACTAAACACCCCTTAAAGTCCCTACTACAGCAATGAGATCTGACAAGCAAGGTGGCCAGATAGGCAGTGGTATTGGGCCAATACGATTTAGAGTTCAGACCCAGAACAACAATCAAAGGCCAGGTTCTGGCTGACTTCGTGGCCGAGTTCACACTGATGTCCAGGTGAACAAGAAGAAACCCAGCTGGAGATGAAAAACCCCATAGCAGAACAGAAGAAAGAAGGGAAACTCAGGCCCTGCGATATTTACATCGGCGACTCCTTCCACCTGTTTGTTGATGAGAGTTCAAATCGTCAGGGAGCGGGGGCAGGAGTAGTGCTAGTATCTCCAGATAGGCTGATACTGGAACAATCTATTCGTTTGGGGTTTAAGGCCTCAAACAACGAAGCAGAATATGAAGCACTGATCGCATGATTGAAGTTGGTAGCAGTAATGGAAACCGACAAAGTGGTGGTCTTTTGTGACTCCCAGCTTATTGTCAACCAGGCAACAGGCGAATACGCAGCCCGAAATGAAAGAAAATTGGCCTATATAAAAGAGGTTGTCAGACTGTTAGCCTTATTTTAGTATTGCCGACTACAACAAGTTAGCCGAGATGACAACAGCTATGCCGATGCCTTGGCTAACCTGGCTAGTGTAATGAAATTAGGGGAGGCAAGGACAATAATGGTTGACTATTTGTCAGGCCCAAGTGTGGAACCACTGAACACAGAATATGAAGCAATGTGTGTGAAGATGAGACCAAGTTGGATAGATACAATAGTAGTATTTCTTAGAGATGGGAAGCTGCCAGATGATCACAAAGAAGCACATGAGACCAAACTGAAGTCGGTGAGGTTCAGTTTGACAACAAAAGTACATCTTTACAGAAGGTCTTTTACTGGTCCCCTTTAAGATGTGTGCATCCTTCACAAGTTGAAGACTTCTTGTATGAAATACACGAAGGAGTATGTGGAAGCCACGTTGGGGGCAGGTCACTTGCTCATAGGGCCATTACTCAGGGGTACTGGTTGCCTTACATTCAGAAAGATGCCGAGGCTTATGTCAGAAAGTGTGAGAAATGTCAAAGGTTCGCACCTTTGATACATCAACCAGCAGCAGATTTAAACCTAGTATTCAGTCCTTGGCCATTTGCCTAGTGGGGCATGGACCTTGTGGACAACTACCTCAAGCGACTGGGCAAAGGAAGTTCCTGCTGGTAGCAACTGACTATTTCACAAAATGGGTAGAAGCTGAACCCCTCACGAAAATTCGGGACATTGACGTGAAGAACTTCATATAAAAAAGCATCATCACCAGGTTTGGGATCTCAAGGGCAATAATAGCAGACAACGATACACAATTTGACAGTAAGCTAATCAAAAGCTTTTGTGCAAAATACAATATCAAGAATTATTACTTTACTCCAAGCTTCCCTCAGCGTAATGGTCAAGTAGAAGTATCCAATAAAACAATCTTGAATGGGATCAAGAAGAGGCTGGAAGCAGCAAAAGGAAAGTGGGTGGATAAGTTTCTTAATGTACTTTGGGCATATCGGACTACGCCGAGAAGATCAACTGGGGAATCCCCATTTGCTATGGCTTATGGCACCGAAGCAGTCATCCCATTAGAAGTCGGCATCCTAGGGATCAGAACCCAATGAGTAGAGAATGGGACTAATGAGGCATTCTTGGCCCGAGATCTGGACTTGTTAAAAGAAAGAAGAAAGAAAGCAGCAATTCGACTGGGGGAATACCAGCAGCAGCTTGTTAGGGCTTACAATAATAAGGTCAACCTAAGAGAGTTTCAAGTTGAGGACCTCATTTTAAGAAAGGTTGTCGGCAACAAGAAGGATCCTAAAGAGGGAAAGCTGGACCCGAATTGAGAGGGGCCTTATAGAATCATTTCGATCGCTGACAATGGGGCATATCGGCTTGAAGACAGTAAAGGTAATGAGTTGCCAAGACCCTAGAACACTTGCAACTTAAAGTTTTTCTATCATTAGACTTTTTTGTTTTTTAAAGTTTATGTTATTAGCCGTAGTAATAATAAAATTTTAGCTTGAGTTTTAATTTTAAACTTGTGTAATACGACTAACCAGTCCTTTGGTGATGTTTCTAAATGAAACATGACGAATAACTTAAACTTAGTATATGACAGAGTTGAATTATACTTCCATATAATAGAGTTAAACTAAGTTGGCAATGTTTCTAAGTGAAATGTAACAATCCCGGTTTCAATCCCTCTTTTATGTTTAGCTACTTCAACTGGGACGGTCGGGGGTCCAGGGGGCAGCGCCCCTTGGCGGGTCCAAGGCCAGCGCCCTGGCGGGGTTGAGGGGCAGCGCCCCTCAAAACAAAAATTCATAATGCATTCGAAGTTACTTGATCTATGTTCACAATTCACCACTTTATAAGCATTTGGTCACAAAAATATTTCCTCTCTTAGCGATGTGGGACTCAAAGAGTGGACAAAAGTGTTGTGCCAAACGACGTCGTTTGGTATGCTTGTTGGAAGTCCCATATCGATTACAAGATACATTTTAAGATGGACAAACTTCTATATAAGTGCAAGTACGGAGGGTTAGCTTATCAGCTTCTATGGTTATTTCTTGGTTTAATGAGCCATTACGAGCCGAGCTCGAGTTATAAATTTTAGTTGTGCCGAGATGGATTTTGGCCATAGTTTCATTGGGATTTTGGCCATAGTTCCTTCGCCAAAGTTGTGAAATTTCTCGAGGGCTTTGTGGTGTGTGGTGGAGATCGAGTTTCAACTCTTTTCATATTCTCCATTTGAGCTACGAATTTGAGGTAGGGATATCCTACTCCTCCTTATGAGCTTTGTCTTTAAATTTTGGTATTTTGATATGTCGGAAGTTGCTGTGTAATTTTCAGAAAGTTTGGGTCTTTGTGAAATTTTACAAAAGTTGGGGTTTTAAATATATAAAACCTATATGCATGTTTAGCATGAAGAAATGGAATTAATGTTAAAACATTGATGAAAATGGAACCTCAGGGTTATAATGTTAATTATGGAAAATGCCCTAATTACATTGGTTAATTAATTGGTATAATTAATTGCGAGAAATGAGGAATTGAATTGGGAATGTTGAGATTGGGAATGTATGGGATTAAAGGGTGTAGTTGAATTATTTATCGCTCACCTAATTGAAATGTTGATATATTATCCATTTTGTGCATTTATTTTCTGTTTAGAAATAACTATTTTGGGCTATCGGTGGAGAATAGTCTTGATTGTTGTAGACAATGCATGATGATTAGGCAAACTAAAACTAATCACTGGAATGTGTCATTGAGTATGACGATTGAAAGAATACATTAACTTTATGTATTGATTGATGATGTGTATAATAATTGTTTATATGTATTGTGTTGTGTTGGAGGAGATAGGGGATGTACTCCACGGTTTAGGGGAAGATAGGGGATGGACCTCTAAACCGGATGTTGTTTGGGAGGAGATAGGGGATGGACTCCGTAGATACAGCTCATATGCTTATCTTTGGAAGTGTGATATAGCTCATATGCTTATCTTTGGAAGTGTGATATAGCTCATATTCTTATCTTTGGAAGTGTGATATAGCTCATATGCTTATCTGTTGATGTGTTGATATAGCTAGTATGCTTATCTATTGTAAAATGGGAAAATGTTTAATTTGAGTCTTTATCTCAATTGAAATGGAAGTACTGTTGATATGAGATGTAATTTCTCTTAAAGGGTATGGCCAGGTTCTGAGCCATGGTTATGAATTGAGAACTGAGTAAGAAATGGAAAATGAAAAGTAATGTGGACTTGTATGTCATAAAACTGTAATGTGATATAAGTGGATGTATCAGTGTTGACCATCTATCAAATACTAATCTTTTAGTCATTGTTCATTGCTGGTTTAGTGTATTTCTACTGGGCTGTTAGCTCACCCTATACGGGAATATCATTTTCAGGTACAGGTGAGATGTTACCTCCAAGGCAATAGTATGGATGGACCAACGTGAAGCAAGAGTTTCCTTGTTATGCTTTATGTGTGCCTGAGTGTTATTTGTAAAGCCAAGGGCTTAATTTGTAATGAGCGAGACTCTATTTGTGTAACCAAGCAATATCTTAGAAAGATGGAAGCCTATATGGCATTTAATTGTTTGCTAAATAGTGAACTCTGATATATGAACTTATGTTGTTTCTTTTATATTTATTCCGCATATGATTTGTCTTTATTTCAATACTTCGGGGCGTTACATGAAACATGACGAATAACTTAGACTTATTATATGGCAGAGTTGAATTATACTTGCATATAATAGAGTTGAACTAAGTTGGCGATGTTTCTAAGTGAAACATGACGAATAATTTAGACTCATTATATGGCAGAGTTAAAATTATACTTGCATATAATATAGTTGAACTAAGTTGGATTAACCTAGACTTGCCATGTCGGCAGAATCAAACTCAGATTGGAACTAAGTGCATTTCAGTAAGATTAACAGAGAAACCAATGTTGAGAACCTCGGCTAGTCTTTGTTTGAATCTAACTTCGGCAACAAGATCATAGGCACATGTTTAATGTGAACATAAGTGAAAGTTAAGTTCACATTAGGGGGCAGAGAGCTGGAGAATGATGAATAAAGTTTAAAGTGCTTAGGAGTTGGAATTTTATAGAAAAATTTACAAGCTAGAGTTAGCTTAACACTTATTGAAATTTTCAGAAAAATTTACAAATTGAAGTTAAACCGATGTAATATTGCAAGAAGTACATACGTACTTGCCGAGATGACCAGGTTGCCAAACTTGGGGAGTATAGAAGACAGAAATCTTGATAAGTAGGAGTGAAGTGGCAAGTTTAAAACAACACTTGTGAAAATATTTTTAGAATGTTTTCAAGTGTTAAGCCAAAGCTAAGATAAACAATTAAGAAGTTATGTCCAAGGTATTGTACTTTGAGGAGGTTATACAGATAAAGGTATACTTTGAAGTCATACAAAATTATTCTAAGTATGAAAGTGGAAAACATACATAAGAGAAAAGAAGGCATTCAAACACATAAAAGAGAGGAAGAGGCTTACATTCAAAAGACAACATGTTCGGAGTACAAAAAGGGCACATCGGCCAAACAAAAGCTAACATCGTTCAAAAAGTACAAAGTACAGAAATAAAAGCTTTTAGTTAGACTACTCGGCGTCGGTGGCAGGCTGTGTCTCGGCCTTAGAAGATAACTGGGAAATCTTCTCGGCAGCCTTTTTAGCCTTAAGCTTGGCGTCAATTTCTTGTAGAGTTTGATCGAGGCTCTTCTCGGCGATAGGCACCTCAAACGTAGTCTTCTTGGGAGAGGCACTCTTTGAGACCTCGTCCTCCTTATCCTAAGTCAAGTCCAGGACTTGCTCATTCAGTGTTGGGGACTTAGCCCCAACAGAACTCTCAGTATCGGCTGCCTCCTCGGCCTCTTCGTCTTCTTCTTCTACTTCATCTTTTTTTTCTCCTTCTTTCCCCCCAACCTTAGCCTCAGATTGGCTTGAAGTAGGAGGGAATGGCACTGCAAGTCGGCCTTCATCTCGGAGAGAAGAGTCCTCGGGGACAGCCAACTCTTTCAGAGCAGCCATCCAACCAAAGGTGTAACCTTGTTGCATGCCTATCTAACTTGTTTTTTGTACTCCTCACGGACGTCAGTTGCCCTTTTGGCGCAGGCCTTCTCGTCTGCATCCTTGATTTCGGCTGCCTTTATAGACAGTGTCGCCTGGAGCTCGGTCTGGACTTGGGCTTCTTTTTCTTTGGCCTCTTTCACCTTGGCTTACGCAACCTCGGCAACATTCTCTGCAGCCTCTGCACGATCCTCAGCTATTTTCAAGGCTAGTTCAATTACCTTGGCCTGGTCAAGCAGACTTCGGCTACGAGCCTCGACTTTGGTCAGTGAAGAAAGAAGCTAGGCTGCCTCCTTGGTCTTTTTTGTTAGTTTATTCTTACAGTCCTGGGCCTTGACTGCGAAAAAGTGACCCTACTGGATGGCCTGCAAGGAAAGAAAGCAGATTAGTAAAAATTTAGCTAAGGCCTGGTTTGGCATGTTACAAATAATCAAAAAAGTCAAAAAGTTACCACTATTCACTAAAAAAAAAATAATAATTTTATACAAAAATTATTACAACACATTCTGCCGTCCATAGACTTTTGAAATGAACTTTATGAAAAAATTGCACCGGATCGGTTCACAAACAACAAGGTCCTGTTCGGCCTGTAGGGGCCCATCATGGGTCCCGTTTTGATAATTTGAACCATTCAATGTATAGAACTCGTCGAGTACTATATGTCTATAAAAAATCACGTTGATCGGATATCGCTAACTATATAATCAAATTAGTTTTGTATAAAAAATGAATGGTGTTATAGTTAACGGTTGAAAAAAAACTAATCCAATCAGATAGGTATCGATATTCGATCAACGTGATTTTTTACAAGCATATAGTACTCAACGAGTTCTATATATTGAACGATTCAAATTATCAAAATAGGACCCGTGATGGCCTTCATAGGCCGAATAGTACCGTCCAATGAAATGCCCGAAAAGTAGGTAACCATTTCTCATGTCAAACTTCTCTGCCAGACAGGTCGGCCGTACTGCTACTCTCCTAAACTTCTCCTATACACTTTCTCATATAATTTTTTAATACACATTTTTTCGTAAAAAGTCAAAAATTTAACCCAAATATCCATATTTTTTTCCTCAACTTTTTAGTCGAAAAAGACAAAAAGTGTACTTATTTAGGACACCCCAAACAGCCCCTAAGTGTGACTTCAGAAGATAAGGTAAAAGACTTACCAACATGCAGTGTTGCATCATCAAGGCATAGTTTTCATACTCTGTTAGCTCAGCCATTCAGTCGATGTCGGCTGGCAAGAGAACGGCAGTGGAGATGGTAGCGTCGACCTCAACACTGTCTAGCGCGCAGTCACCGGCCAGCAGAGGTCGGTCGCCCACCATGAATATCGGGGCTCAAGGCCAGCTGGATTTGAAAGCTCCAGGCTAATCAGAGCCCTCAAACCTTGGCCTCTTTGAGGAAGGTGCCTCGGACGAACCAGCCTCGACAGGACGTTTCTCGGCAGCAGAGGCGCTCTTCTCGACCTCAGCCAGTTTAGATATCGACAAAGTGTCCTCAAAGTCAATCTGAATCACTGTTGCCTTAGCTTTGGCCTTTTTCACGCTCTTTGGTTTGGCCTTTGGTTGGGATTGCGAGGGGGAGAACTGGACTGTGAGAACACCAGGGATGTCAGCTAAGAGGTCTTTGACAACAGCCTTGTTGCGTCCCATCTCGTCGGTGGTAGCGACGACTGTGACTCTTGTGCCGAAGTGGATTGCTGGAAGAGCAGTGGGTGGGTTGGCTGGATCGTAAGCCGATGCTTCAGCACTTTGGTGTTTTCGGCTACAAGTTCTACCTGTAGAAGCGATGAGTGGAGCTCAACGTCGGCGTTGGCGCTGGGCTGGAGGAATAAGTTGGGGAGCAGATATTGATGGTTGCTTCATTGGATTAGAGGTTGAGGCCTGATCAGGCCTTGGTGATGAAGTGGCAGGGGGAGTTATTACAAAAGACAGAGATTTTCTCTTTCGAGGAACATCGGGGAGAGGACTCCGGTATGTTGGGACATAGTTTAGGAGGATTGGAGCCTTGCGAAGCTTGAGTGGCAGGCCGAGAAGGCGAACCAAGTCATTGCTCGACGTGTAGTATCGGCGAAAGTCCTTTTCTAGCTGGAGGAGAGCTGCAAAAAGAGATCATACATTAAAAACAAAGTAACAGAAAGATGATTAAAGAGAGTATGAGGGACTTTAGGGAGGGAAACTAAGTCCTTACCCCTGTCATCCCTAAAAAACTTGCGGCGTAATAGGAAGAGATGGAGTTCGGTATCTGGCGCGAACTCCCAATTGCCCGAGACAATCAGGTAATCATCAGTCGAGCCTTTATTTGAGGCTGGAATGTCAGCTATCAGCTTGTATTGGGTGGATCTCGGCTTGAGGTAGTATGTGTAGCCAGCTTTGGTTTTAAGGCCACACATCGTGTAGCAGTATTGGATATCGGATAAGGAGATCGTATCATTTTGCCGACGCTCCAACTTGGTGATTCCATTTATGATCCTAAAAGAGTTTACAACTAATTGCATGGGGTTCAATTTATAATAGTGGAGGACCTCCTAAAAAGGGTGTTAAGAGGGAATCTGACTTCTCCTTCAATAATGAAGACTACGGAAAGGGCATATAGTCCTTCCTTTTCGAGCATAATGAAGTCGTTCTCTCCAGCCAACCAGATTTAAACGTCGGCTGGGATAGAAAACTCCTGCCTAAAGTACTCTAGCCTAGAAGGGGTGTCGACCTTCCATCTGAACATACCTATTATGTTAGCTAAAAGATGAAGGTGTAAGATTTCAGAAGGGAGTGAATGATGTGGTTTCGAAGGACCTCGGCAAAAATCCTAAACAGGAATGTTGGCAAGGGTTTTTCAAGATTTAAGAGGGTTCCAGTTCAGTTTTCCTAAAGCCACAGGTTCTAGAACAAGTCCCAAGCCTAAAAATCTATGCAGAAACAAGAATTAAAGCCGAGAATCTGGCAAATGCAACAAGAAAACAAGAAAAAAAGCATGATTCAGAGTCAAGAAAGCAACAGAAATTCAAGAACATAGAGTAAATGTGTGTAGACGGACAAAAGCCAAGAACAATGGCAAAATAACAAAGTGTATGAGCAGTATGTGTATACATATACCCAGGAAAAGATTGGACAAAAGCAAAATTGCAAACAAACATGATGAAATTTAAAACACAAACGAAGATTCAAGAACATGAATAAATTCACAATGGCAGCATACAAGCGCAACAAAGTTTGAAGTAAATCAAAAACTGAAAAGAGGGAAAACAGTGACTTACAGAAGATAATGACGCCGGTATGAGGTGCACTGAAGTTAGACGATGATGGTGCGTGGAACAGAACGGTGAATGCTTCGCCAGAGGGGAAGAACGTAAACAGTTGCAGAAAGCTTTGAGAAAACGATAATGATGGTTTCTGGTTTAGAGAGAGAGAAATCTTGAACTCAGAGGGAAAATGAGGAGGGTAAAAGTGAAGAGACGGAAAGAGAAAGTGTTTTTGTTAAAACACGAAAAGACGGCAAAATCACAATGAATGTGCCTTGGACAATGTGCTTGTCAGGCGGCGCGTGCAGAAGTGACACGACGCGCCTTGATGGCGCGTGTCAGGTACGGATCAATGAGAAAAAGACGCGTGGCGAAAACAGTTGAGAAACCGTGCATGACAGCTCATGCACAGATAGAACTCTTGGAGTTCTTAATTTAATGAAGTGAGAACCTCGACTATATGGACAATCTTGATTAAGGAACTTAAAGAACTCGCTTCTTAGTTTTTGGTCAAGTAGACTGCAGAGTCTTGGTCATGTGAAATCGACATGTGATGATCACAGTCATGAAAGGATGGAGTAAGTTTTAGTCGACGTGCTATATGGACAAACGACATAGGTTCCATCACCTCAGGATGCCGACGTAATAGAACCTAGGGGGCAATTGTGGAGGCATATTTTTGTAAATGACAACACGTGGCCGAGGTGACACCAAAGTGCCAACCGAGGTGCCACGTGTTTTGGTCATGGCGCCGAGGTGATCTCGACTAGGCCGAGGTTATCTACGGAGATAGCGAAATCTGAGATGAACGAATAAGAGACAAGAGTTCTAGAATAGGGGAGGACCTTAGTCTGGATAAGGATAAGGCTCTTAGGGAGTTTATCTCTATCTGGCTGGAAGTCCAGGATGAGCATTGAGCTAGAGTCCATTGAAGCTAGGCTTCTATAGGGAGCAGGTTAGTGCTAGTTATAAAAGTAAAGCACTTTCGTGGGTCTAAGATATGCTTTTTGTATTCTGGCTTGTGAGTGAAGCACTGTTTACTATCTTTGAGAGATAACTGAGTACTGACTTGATCGTCGAAGTGCCCTTGGGTGGACGAACCACCGCCGGAGTCTTATCTTTCTATGACAGGTTGTTCGGGCGAAATCTATTCTGTCGGTGCTCTCCAGCTAAGTACCTGTTTGGCAGTGTGGTCAGAAATCAGTACACACACCTTCACTTCTCCTAAAAAGTATCACTACTTTGATGAAATCCAATCTAACAATGTGGTCTTGCCTCATTGCAGGAATAATCAAGCTTAATACGAATGAGAGTATCAAAGGGAAATCTGCCTATGGTGGCTTAGGAGGGTTGTTACGTGATGAAAAGGGAGCTTGGGTCAGTGGTTACTATGGAAAATGGTCCCAATGAGAAATGCCCTTTCAAAGGACTGGTAAAAGATGCTCAAATCATTTTCAGGGGCTGCGAATGCAATCATTTCAAGGGATTTAAAGGACTTGCTCTCTTTCTTTTTTTCTTTTTTTTTCCTTTTTTTTGGTTTCATTTGGTACTTTATGATGTAATTTAGTGTAATAGTTGTAGTGGTACATTTCATACATGAGAACACAAATATAGATGGTTGCAATTGTGTTGGTATATGATTAATAATATATTTGGTACTGCCTAATAATACGTTTTGTTTCATTTGCTCTATGATATGTTTTGTTTCTATATATATATATATATATATTTTTTCATTTGCTCTATGATACGTTTTGTTTCATTTGCTCTATGATACGATTTGTTTAATAATAGCTACAACTTCCAAACCAACCAACAACACAACATAATTTTTTTTTGCATACCCAATAGATAGCAACATGACAACTCCAGTGGCATCTGCCTACAGTTTTTAAAATAAAAAATTACAACATAGTGTTTGGTTCATTGAAAATAATTTTGGGGCCTTGGAGGTGTGTTGGGAGAGGAAGTATGAAAAATACAAGGAAGTTAAGAAAAGGAAGCGATGTAGTGTGCAAAAACATACATCATCTCACTTTTTCTGGCATTGAGGACAAGATCCTAACAGTCTCAAAGTCCCAACCTCTTCAATTTTTTATTTATTTTTTGACAACCCGTAATACAATGGAAATTCATCCCACACAGAAAGTAGATTGAAGAAGTGAAGTATGCCAAGCAAATAAAGGACAATTTATCCAATTCAATACATGATCCTAGTTGCCATTGATAAGGGGAAAAAACAAGAGGTAGTAACAAACACAAAATTTGGTCACAACATAAATTTGATATTAATTGATTTTTTATTCCAATAACATTTCTAGAAAAAAATCAGAAACAAGTGTCATTCTCTCCAAATAAACAAGAACAAAAAAAATGAACAAAAAAAATCTGAATGTCAACTCCCATCAAATACAAAATGAATTTTAATCCCCATGCACTATTATCAAGTATTGCCGTTTGTTAGCTCCCATCCTGAAGCTCACATCATCACCATTATCCACCCATATCATTGTTGCATTGCATCAACCAAACTGCAAGCAGATAAGAAATTAAAGAAGTCAATTTTAATTTGTATCAAACAACACCATTCAAGCCATAAATAGATATTCTAGCTAGAGATATAAATCATTGGTAAGTTAGAAACCCAACAAAATACCAACTAACTCATAATAATCACAAACCCAACAAACGTATAAGCAGAATCATCACCTCGTTTATCTGTGAGATGTAAATGATAAATCCCCATATACAATTCCTCATTAGGTAGTATCGAGAAAGGAAAGAAACTAAGTGCTGTTTATTAATTTAAACAAACAAGCATAGGAATAACCTAGCTTAAGTAACAGTAGCTAAAAGGAAAGACATGGATGATATCTAATGTGAAGCATCTACCTGAAAATTATATGTATCTTTAGCAAATAAAATTTACTAGTTGTGCTGTAATCAAACAATAATGTCATTTCTGTTAAAAAAAAATAAAAAATAATAATGCCATTTCTTTTAGAACTTTCAAAAAACACCTACAAGGCATAAATACAAAATTCACACAAATAAACCAGAACTTACCAACAACCAAACAGAAAATAGCAGAAAAAAATATATGAAATATGGATTGTATATAACAGCAATCATATAGATGCATATATGAAATCTGAAATATATATACGTATATATGATATATATATATAATTTGAAATATATATGATTTTTCATATATACCTATATACATAACAGCATGAAAATTTGAAATGACCTCGTCATGGCCACAATCTCGCCTTGCCGTCGAGTCGCGTCATGTCCCTCCGCCATCCTTTATCCTTCGCCGTCGCGTCCCTCCACCATCTCTCTCAGTTCGTGTTCTCTCCATCGTGTTCCTCCGTCTCTCTCTGTGTGTGTCTCTCTCTCGTATCTGTTATGTTAGGGCTAAACAGATAGATGAGATGATAGAGAAAGATGAAAGGAAAAAAAAAGGAAACTCAAAGATTGAAAAAAAAATAAATTAAAAATGACGTCGTTTGGCGAGGGCCACGGGGACTACTGCAAGAAATGGCAATCGAGGATCCAGACTCGCAAAAGAAAATGCACTTTTTTATTGCATGTCAAACACCTACTTAATTTATTTTAGATCATATCATATCTCACATAAAACAATAAAAAAAAAGTTTAAAAAGTCAAAAAACCAATTTTTAACCATTTTCTCAAAATATTTCATAATGTACCGATGTGAGATAATATATTCATTATTATATATGTATGTTCACAATTAAAGATGTGAACAAATTTTGTATTGTTTGTTCCGTTATCTCTATACACATAACACAGTTGTGGAATTTGCATTCATAAATACATATGATATCCACTCACTTGTGTCTTATAACGGAAAAAATGAGGTAAGAAATATGATAATATGTAGCATTTTTATATGATTTGTTCTACAATTTTGACATAACCACATTGATCTCTTTGAGGTTAATTCACATAATAATTAGATCAAAGTTCATCAGTAATTTGTTAAGCATGTAAATGAAAAAAATGATATTGTTATTTCTTTTATACTAAAACGTATAATTATTTTTATTTATTTCAATATCTATCCACTACATCAAGTTAGGTTATTGTAGCCTTACTAAAAGAAAGATCAATATAATTATAATAGAAGTGTGAAACTAAGACATCGTTTGGCAGCATCACTTTTTAGCTTAAAAGTCAAAAAATCACTAAAAAAACTAAAAAGCCAACAACTTATACAAAAAATTCAAAGATTTTATTTTCTCTCTACGTTTTGCATATCTTTTTGTAAAAAATTAAAAAATCATTCTAAACATATTAATTTTTTTACATCATATTTTGCCCAAAAAATCAAAAAGTTACTAAAAAAAACTTGTTTCCAAACGAGACCTAACTATATTATCTTATATTTAACTTATTGCATTGACATTAAGGAGTGTACATCAACAATTTTGATTTCAGAAATGATAAAAATAAAATTTATCTACAATAACATGTAAAAGAATTGAGCATTCACACATAACTTATTATGTTATTGTAAGTAAAATTAGAAAAATAATTTCAATCTTTTTTCTTTTAACTTCATATTAATATGATATATAAGGATCATTCTACAATACACCTATATATCGTACATTTTTTAGTTGTTTTTTTTTAATTTATATAAATTTTTAATCAATAAGACAATATTTACTAATATCAAAATAATTACATGAAATTAGTCGATCAACTAACATAAGAAAGTTCACCATGACATACCACAAGCACAACACCAATAATTATCGCAAGAAAAAAATTTATAATACGGAAAGAAAAAAAAATTCAAACAAAAACTCTACTGAAGAATAAGTCATTAATATTTGCTTATGACAATAATTTAACTCCTTGAGGGTGTTCAATAATCTAACTCAACACTTAAAACTGAATATATTAAGTGATAATAAATTAAATTCATTTAATAATCATAATTGATACTACTTAAAAAGTTAAATCTCTTAAAATATAGGTCAAAACTTAAGAAAATAGTAAGTTATATAAAATTTATTTAATTCTGATTAAATTTATAAATACTAAACATAAATATCGATATATATTATTATAAACTCACTACTATTATCACTGTCGTTACCACCATCACCACAACTATCACCATCATTACTACTGCCACCACCACCACCTGTTGGATTTATTTTCTAGTGTGACCCAATAGCCTACATATTTTTACATGTTTTATTTTATTTGGACTCCACAATTAGATAAAACCAATATTACTTATAAAGTTCAGTAATTAGAATTTTTACATATAATCACTCTTCTAAGATAAGAAGGAACCCTTGATGGATTAGGAATTCTTCTGATAGAGTTTATTTGGCCCTCTTCTCTCCTCTATATAAGGATGTGTGACTCTCCTTTCATATCATGAGTATTTTTCCATCACTTTAAGTTTTATAGTCATCCTAATTAAGAGAAACAGAGAGAAGAAGGTGAGCCAAAAATTCAAGGTTCAACTATTAGAGGTATTTTCTCAACTTCTGTAATTCAATGGCTGACAAAGGTATGTTCGTTTTATTCTTGAGTTGTATTGAATTCAAGATCCTGTTAAGTTTAATTCCGCATTATTATTATGGTTACATATATTATTAATATTTGCATGTGGTATCAGAGCTTTAGTTTGGTGAATCAATACACCTTGAAATAATAATATATTTATGATATTGTTATTAATAAATAGTACCTTTGTTTTATTAAAAGTATTGGCTTTAAAATATTATCTCAATTTGTTTGTATTGATCAAACGTGTAATACACCTTTTTTATTTTTGTTATGCCATTAACATGCTCTCCATAACCCTTTACAATAAGCATATACATAGCCATGACTTTAAAGTTTGCATGATAATAGTCCACTTATCTGCCACATAGGTTGGTTGGTTAAATTTAAAGTTAAAACCTTGCCTTATTAGGGAATTGGACAAGTTTTTTTTTTAAAACAAGCCACGATAAAAAATTTGACTCAGGCCGTTACTTAGTCATTGCACAATCCAACTGATTTTGCTACCAATTTTGGTTGACTTGGTACATCAAAAGTTGATTACAAATTATCAGATTAAAAGTGTTTTTAGAATTCGTTGAATCATTCAATCTATTAAATAAATATTTGATTGTATTACGTCAAAGAATTATGGTTTTATCTTGTCTGATTATGTACACTTTATTATTAATATTTATATATTTTCATGATCTAAAATTGATATCATGATATAATTTTATGACATTAACTATTAAATATTGAAGTGGTTAATTCATATTAGGTGTAATTCTTATTGACCATTATATGAGATATTCATGATTGTTATATTATATATATATATATTCATATTTGTCTAGAGTTATTATTATTATCATATTGGTAATTACAATCACATAAAGGAAATTCTAGAAATCATTAAATAGTGATTGAATTAATGATAATTAAATAACTCAAATTAATGAATAGAGAATATTGTTGGTTAGTTCCATATTCATAGGGTTTACTAATTTAGTAGCTGCCAAAGTGGCTTAGATTTGTAAAACTTATGAATATAGAACTACATAAAAGAATTATTAAAAGGATAACATTAAGGTTGATAATATTCTCAATTGCAGTTATAATTAGGAGATTGAGACTAGCCCAAAGGAGAGTCACTTTCAAATAATTATAAACTGGGTAGGATAATGTAACTTTTGTAATTTGACAGATTAGAATTGAATATCCAAAGATAACATGACTAGCTGAAAAATTGCATAAATTACTTTAGTTCTACATAAGTGATTCTTGACGAATAGACAATAGATATACCTAAGTTCTGCCCAAAGGAAAGACTTATGTGATATCAATAGTTCATCATAATTCTTAAAGCTTTAGTATGTATATTGTTTATGCCTTTTTCCGTGTTACTTATGAGATCTTGTGTTAATACCTCTTAAGATCTGTCAAAAAGATAGCTTGCTATCTAAGGTGGTTGGACTTTGAAGGGAAGCTATATTGACTCATCCGACCTTCCTGGGATCTTACTTGGTTATTGACCAAAAGACTCTTTAGTGACGTTACCCTAACGATTAAAGTAAAATTTGGTTAAAGGCTGCTGAAGATTGACAAGCCACTTGCTGACACTATTATGGTTGAATTAACAACAATGAAATATAATGGCCACCGAGGAGTTTAGGATCACATCCTCAATATGGCGACAAAGTTGCAAAACTTAAGACTTTAGAGATGTAGGTTGATGAAACTTTCCTCGTGCAGTTTATTCTCAACTCACTTCCATCTCAATTCGGTGCATTCAAAATTCACTATAACACCAATAAAGATAAGTGGAGTTTGAATGAGCTGACTAATATGTGTGTTCAGGAGGAAGTGACGTTGAGGGAGGAAGGACGTCAAACTGCATTGGCTGTAACTCATGGAGTTATAAAGAAAAAGATGGGTAAGTTTGTAAAATCAAAGAAAAATCCACCAAAGAAAAAGAATGAACCTGGAGAAGAAAATCAAGCTCAGAATAGTTTCACTGTCAAGTGCTACTTTTGTGGCAAAAAGGTATATGTGAAGAAAGACTGCAGCAAGCGAAAGGCTTGGTTCGAAAAGAAATGTAAGAAATTTTCTTTTGTTTGTTATGAATCAAATCTTGTTGAAGTATCTTCTAATACTTGGTGGATTGACTCTGGGGCCACGATCCACATTACAAATGACATGCAGGGATATCTCTTAACCAGGAAACCGAAGGAAAGTGAAAGATTTGTCTATATGGGGAACCGTTTCAAAGCTGAAGTCGTAGCTGTAGGAACCTACTGACTGATCTTAGAGATGAGTTCATCAGATGGATCTAGAAGACACTTTTTATGTTCCTTTAATTTCTAGGAATTTAGTTTCGTTATCCAAATTAAATCGTGTTGGATATTCAGTTTTATTTAGTTGTGGAAAACTCAATTTAATGTTTAATTCAATAATAATTGGTTCTGGTAATTTATGTGATGGTTCATATAAAATTACCTAAAATCATCAGTTTGCACAATCATTAGTAACTCTGCATTCGAATATTGGTTTAAAACGTGGTCTAATTAATGAAAAATCCTCAATCTTGTGGCATAGACGGTTGGGACATATCTCTAGAAATAGAATTGAAAAATTGGTGAAGAATGGGATTTTGGAAAACCTATACTTCACTGATTTTGAGATATGTGTGGATTACATTAAAGGAAAGCAAACCAAACACACCAAGAAAGGTGCCACAAGAAGTAATGAGCTTTTTGAGATAATTCATACAGATATTTGCGGGCCACTCAACATCCCATGCTTAGTGGTGAAAAATATTTTATCACATTTATAGATGACTTCTCACGTTATGGATATGTGTATCTAATTCATGAAAAGTCTCAGGCTGTTAACATCCTTGAGGTGTACATAACTGAAGTCGAGAGACAATTAGATAGAAAGGTTAAAATAGTGAGATCAGACAAGGGTGGTGAGTATTATGGTAAATATGATGAGTTAAGCCAAAATCCTGGCCCATTTGCCAAATTCTTAGAAAAGAAAGGCATTTGTGCTCAATATACAATGCCTGGTACGCCACAGTAAAATGGAGTTGCTGAAAGGCGTAATCGTACACTTAAAGATATGGTTAGGAGTATGTTAAGTTACTCAATTGTACCTATTTCAATGTGGGGTGAAGCTTTAAAGACTACAATGTATATCTTAAATAGGGTTCCTAGTAAGGCGGTCCCAACAACTCCTTTTGAGTTGTGGACTGGTAGGAAACCTAGTTTGAGACATTTACATATTTGGGGTTGTCCAGCAGAGGCAAGAATCTTCAACCCACAAGAGAAAAAGTTGGACTCAAGAACAATATCTGGATATTTCATTGGTTATCTAGACAAGTCTAAAGGGTACAAATTCTATTGTTCTAATCACAGTACGAGGATAGTGGAGACTGGTAATACTAGATTCCTAGAGAATGGTGAAATTAGTGGGAGTGAGAAATCACGAGTGATGAATTTCAAGGAAATTAGGGTGGATGTCCAAACATTTGACCCTTATCAAAAAATTGTTGTACCTCAGACTTTTCCACATGCTGAGGGAAGCGAACAACATAATGAAAATCCTTCACCACCTCATGTTTCACCACTTCATGAAGATACCACCATTGAAAACATTGTAGAACCACTACAACCGGTAGTTCTAAGAAGATCTCAGAGGGAGAGAATATAGCGATCCCGGTTTTCCTTTCTTGTATTTATTGTTTTACGGACATTGGTTCTGTGATGTTGGTGGTTGTATACCTTGTTGTTGTCCTTTAATTCCTTTCGGTTGAGTTTTAGGATGTGTTGGACATGTTTCGAGCAGGTGGGTTGAGCCTTGGTCAAATTTCTTGTTGCCAGGTTTTTGGTCGTTCCGCTCAAGCGAGTATTCTTGCACTCGAGCGGAGATTGCATACTCCCAGTATTTTGGTGCTCTGCAAAACTTCTGCAAGCATGTTTTTCACGCTCGAGTGGGTTGTCGATGCTCAAGCGGGTCGCACTCGAGCGGGTAGATTGGCGCTCGAGCGGGTAGTACTTTGCCTGTGAAAGTTCTGGGAGGAGAAGATCTACGCTCGAGCGAACTGGTTTTCACGCTCGAGCGGATGTGCTTTATTCTTGTGTCTTGGCGCTCGAGCTGGACTTATTACGCTCGAGCGAACCTAGCTTTTTGTTCGTGACGCTCGAGCGTTGTGTCTTCCGCTCGAGCGGGAATGTCGTATAACAGAGGGTAGCTGGGCATTTTTGAATCACTTTCTACACTTCCTCTCTTTCTCTTACTTTCTAAAAAGATATTTTGAGAGCCTCTCTCTCTAGAAACTCCATTCTCTCTAGGGTTTGATCTAGTTGGAGTGCTCCCCTTTCCTTTGGCCTTTACAAAAGTTGTGTTGATCGTCGAGGGCTTCGTTTTGATCCGTGGATCTTGGAGTTTGGAGCATTTTGGTTTTCTTCATCTTCTTCTCTTGGGCTCCGAAATTGAGGTAAGGATTCCTACTCACTCTTATGGGTTTTAACCTAGGTTTTGAGCTTCTTGTTTAAATGGTTGAGTTTGGGACTTAGGGTTTCAAAATGTATTAAAGAGGGTTTTGTGATTTTGGGCTCATAATATGTATTTTGGGTTTCAAAATGATGATATAGTTGTTGGTTGTTGATATTTGAACCTTTGGGTTAATATTGAGAGTTGGGGGAAAAAGTCTTCAATTGTGTGTAAATTAATTGGTATAATTAATTTGGAAAAGTTATGTATTTGTGAAATTGAGTTGAATATAATGATAGTGGTTCATTATAAGATGGAATAGTGGAGTCGGATTAATAAACCGTTCACTTTTGAAAATGCGGATATTTTATCTGTTGGTATTTTTATTATCTGTTTAGAAATAATTGCTTTGGGCTACCGGTGGAGGGTAGTTTTGATTGTTGTAGACAATGCATGATGATTAGGCAAACTAAAACTAATCAATTGGATGTGTCATAGAGTATGACGGTTGATAGAATACATTAACTTTATGTATTGATTGATTATGTATATGATTCCGTGTTTATATACATTGTGTTGTGTGGGAGGAGATAGGGGATGTACTCCACGGTTTAGGGGAATATAGGAGATGGACCTCTAAATCGATAATTGTTGGGAGAAGATAGGGGATGAACTCCGGGGAGGAGATAGGGGATGGACTCCAGGGATACAGCTCATATGCTTATCCGTTGAAGTGTTGATATAGCTCATATTCTTATCTGTTGAAGTGTGATACAACTAATATGCTTATCTGTTTAAGTGTTGATATAGCTCATATGTTTATCTGTTGAAGTGTTGATACAGCTAATATGCTTATCTGTTTAAGTGTTGATATAGCTCATATGCTTATCTGTTGAAATGTTGATATAGCTAGTATGCTTATCTAATGTGAAATGAGAAATATTTAATATGAGTTACTACCTCATAGACCTTGTTTGGTCAAGTTCTGAGCCATAGTTGGAAATTGTAAAATAGATAAGAAATGGAAAATGAGATGAAACATGGACACAGTTGTCATGTAATGGGAATGGTTTATGAATTGATTTTGTGAGTCAAACATTTATCAATTGCTAATGTCTTAGTTATTGCTCATACTGTGTTTAGCATATCTCTACTGGGCGTTGGCTCACCCTTTATGGGACATCATTTTCAGGTACAAGTAGCATGCCACCTCCAAGGACTTAGCTTGGATGACTTTGGGAGTCGAAGACTCTTGTGATTATTTTTGTTTGTATTACATGTATATCAAGCCAAGGGCTTATTTTGTATAGAGTTAGTACTTTTCTTTTCTGTACCAAGTGTTGACTTGGAAAGCTGTAAGCCCATAGGACATTTGCTTTTGTTGTTAACATGTAATATTGTTGTAAGAACTACTCTGATGAATAGAAATGGTTGGTTTCTTTTATATCAATGTATGTCTTAAGTGATGGGTTTATGTATTATTTTGAAGGCGTTACAACTTGGTATCAGAGCTTACCGGGTTCGAATACTTTGGGTACATGGGAAGTGATTAGGATCACAATGGGTTTGTCTCACTTGGTTAGAGACTTAGATGTAGTGTTATGTGCTTATGTGATAACATGTTTATGTGATTACTTGGGAATGAGATTTAGTTTCTAGGATGTTGATTGGATCCTTGGGTTTCTGTGAGTCTTGTTGGAAAAGCACTTGATCAATGCTGTTTCTAATCGGAACTCTAGTAATGCCTCGGGACTATCATTATCCGGAAATGAAATTCGTAAGTGTTTAGGTGTTTATGTGCTTACGTAGAGTGAATTATTGTTGTCCATTGTATTAGGACACGAGTGAAATAGCTTCAGCACATTTGAAAATGTGCTAATACTTCTGTTACTGTTACTAAGATGTCTAGACGAGGAAGTTTTGATTTCTCTCCTTCCACACGGGAAGAGTTGTGGAAACAGTTTGTGGAGTTACGCCAAGGTATTACATCTTTGGTGCGGTTTGAAGCATGGTTTGTTAATCTGTCAAGGTTTCCCCAGAATTAGTGGAGACGGAGGAATTGCGTTGTTCAGAATTTGAGAATAGGCTATGTGATGACGTCCGAGGAAGGATTGCGGGGTCTTGGCATAGGAGTTATAGTGCGCTTGTTGAGGCGGCTGCTCATGTGGAGGCAGCGGTGCTAGCTATGGGCCAAAATAGGGAGGAGGCCATCTCGGTAACTCCTGCGGTTTATAGGTACTCTAGGCCCAGTAAAAGGTGGAGGCGAAAGTATGCTCAGTCCCAGGTTAAGTCATTTTCTTTGCCAAGGGTTTCGGACTCCTCTGTTAGGAGGTCCAGAGAGGTTCAGGCTTCAGACCAGCCTCAGAATAAGTAGTCTGTTAGTTGTTTCAAATGTGGTCAGCTGGGCCACAAGTCTCCGGTGTGCCCACAGAGGAAGAGGGCACGGCCGGCAGTCCGACCAGTAGTTGCACCACCAGAATCCTTTAGTCAGCCAGGTCTTGGTCCGAACAAATGCTCAGTGGGAAAGCAGTTATGGGGGTCTTCATCAGCTCAAACTTTGAACCAGTCTCGTGCTAGGGAGCCGCTTACTTGTTGGGTGTGTAATCGGTCGGGTCATCTCAAACGTTTCTGTACCCAGCCGGGGGTTTCTTTGGGGGTTTTACAACCTAATCGGGTCCAGCATTATTCGACCGGACAAGGGCAATACCGTTTTGGGGAACTAGTAGGCCAGACTTTGAAGGCCTCAGGAGAGTCGAGTTCCCAAGTCACAGTTGGGAAAATTGGGAGTTGTTCCAGGTGCGGCCAGATGGGGCATGTTAGTGGTTCTTGTCCGTGGCTTGTAAGCTCGTAGGATGTCTTGGGCTTGAAAATGACCAACCTTAGCAGTCCAGTGGGGGATAGTGGTGGTGGTAATACCGATGGGGTGGTTTTGTTTTAACTAATCCGTTTTGTAATCGGTGAATTATCATTTTGTAATCATTGGGTTCTGTTGTGTAACCAATGTTTTTTGGAAATGTTGGAACATCAAGGTTGTTTGTTTCTATATATATATATAGTTATGTGTGCTTATGCTTATCTATTTTCTTGAAATGGGCAAAGTAGAGCATGTAGTTACTCTAAAAATTTTATTAATGAAATAAGTTGTTGTAAGACCATAAAATTTTTGGTAATAATGCATTTTTTTTATGCGTGTGTTTTGGTTTGGGAAAAACTAGGGCTAATGAGCCATGTTTTCAAATTTGGAAGGATTACTGAGGGATGCGTATCTTAATCAGGCTTACTAGGGGGCGAGAATAGTTATACTTGCCGGGTGTATGGAATTTCTTGGGTGTTGTCTACGTGACCTTATGTGTGTGGTAGAGATTTTGGTCTATTGTCGTGAGTGCTCCTTGAGAGGGTGCGATGTGTGCAATTTGCACTGAGTTTTGTATACTTAACCTGATGTTCTACGGGGGCATAGTACATAATTTCGTTAGAAATAGACTTATACCTCCTTGGTAGATAACATTGCCAAATTTGCATATGTGTGATCGGTTGTTCTAATTGGGAGAGTGTTAGTCCCTATATCAGATTGTGGTTGTTGGCATCGGGGAGTGGTATGTTGTGAGCAGCTGGTGTTATATCTTGGGCAGTGGTATACTGAGTGTTTCCCAAGTTTTCAGATTTCTGTACTATGGTCGAATGCGAGAGGTTTGTACTTTAATACCGGGTTGGTCAGGAGATGTTGTCAGTAGGATTGGTTGGGTATGTAACTCGTGGTTAGGATGTGACTCGTGAGTAGGGTCACAGTGGTAACGTGTTTGCGGGTGAAGGTTTGGGATAATGGCGAGGAGGGTGAGGACTTTTACTCATTTGGAAAGTTAGGATGGGGTGTCTTGAAAGCCCTGTCGGTGACAGGTGTTTGTGCCAGGGTTTGGTTCAAGGTGGTTGTCCAGTGTTAATAATGGCTAGTGGTTTAGCACGGAGGCTTAGTGTCTTGATTGTACTCTAGGAATGAGTGGCAAGTGAGTTGGGGAAATAAAGAATGGACCCTATAAGTCCTTAAGGGATAAAGGCGATATGTTTGCTTGTGTTCGTTATGAACAGTCACTTGACAGTGATAAGTGTTGTGGTGTGGTAAAACCCTGTCAGCTAATTCAGTACAAGGAAACGAGTATGTGAATTTTGTTATTTTGAGTTCAGTCGAGGTGGTGAGTGGAATCTCTGAATGAGGGATTCAGCATGGGTGTAAGACAGCTTGCATTGAATGAGGAGGTTTTGCTTAGTGCAGTGCACGTTAGTGTGAGTTCCAGCTAAGAGAGGTTAAATTCTTAGGCCACGTAGTCCCTGGGAAAGGCTAATATTGTGGCTGATGCCCTTAGTAGGAAATCCATTAGTGATGTAGCTTGTATAGCCATCCGGGAGTGGGAGATGTTGGGAGCACTTGGTGAGTTTGATTTGCTTCTGGGCGAATCTGTTGAGGCTACGGCCTTGTTTTCTGTGGTTGCGCAGCCTACACTTGTGACTCGAGTGTTAGAGACACAGGGAGGTGACCTTGAGGTAGAACCCCTCCGAGAGAAGATATCCAATGGAAAGGTTGAGAAGGGTTTGACGGTGTATCCCGACTTGAGTGTGAGATACCGAGACCGTTTGTTTGTGCCGGAGTATTGCCGAGGGGAAGTACTCCGAGAGTTTCACCATTCACGCCTTGCGGTGCATCCGAGAGGCACTAAGATGTATCGTGATTTGGGTCACCAGTTCTGGTGGCAGGGTATGAAGAGAGATGTGGTGGTTTTTGTATCGAAGTGCCTTGCTTGTCAGCAAGTGAAGACCGAGCATCAGAGGCCAGCGGGTTTGTTGTAACCTTTACCTATTGTCAAGTGGAAATGGGAGCATGTCACTATGGACTTTGTTGTATGTCTTCCGAGGACTCAGCGGGATAGTGATGCTATTTGGGTGGTTGTGGACCGGTTGACTAAGTCGGCGCACTTTATCCCTATGCACGTGAGAGATTCGGTAGATCATCTTGCCGACTTGTATGTTCGGGACATAGTGAGATTGCACGGGGTCCCAGTGACGATCGTCTCAGATAGAGATCCTCGTTTCACTGCTAGGTTGTGGCAGAGTTTGCAGAGTGCGTTGGGCACTAAGTTGACCTTTAATACGGCTTACCATTCTCAAACTGACGGGCAGTCCGAGCGTACTATTCAGATCCTTGAGGATATGCTTCGAGATTGTGTCCTTGACCTTGGTGGGACGTGGGAAAGGCACTTGCCCTTGGTAGAGTTCGCCTACAACAACAGTTTCCAGTCTAGCATTGGTATGGCACCGTTTGAGGCCTTGTATGGCCGACCGTGTAAGTCTCCAGTTTGTTGGGCCGAGGTGGGTGATGCACCTTTGTTGGGTCCGGAGTTGGTTAGGGAGACGACGAAGAAAGTTGAGCTTATCCGTAGGAGGCTTGTTACAGCTCAGAGTCGCCAAAAGAGTTATGCCGACCGTAGGAGGAGGCCTTTGGCGTTTGAGATAGGTGATCATGTTTTCTTGAAAATATCACTTAGGCGAGGTTTGATGAGGTTCGGAAAGAGTGTTAAGTATGTTGTGAAAATGCAGGCAAGATATTAAGGCATATGTTGTGGAATTGCGGAAAATGAGTTGAAATTGTTAGATTTAAAAAAAAAAAAAAAAAAAATGCATGTTGATAATGCAGGTTGTTATGTAAAATGTGAAATGCCTCTTGAAAAGAGATGGGTTGACCGGTAATGTGTCGGGATGTTTAATATTATGTTGTAATATTGTTGGAAATGAAGAAAACCTGTTTTTGAAAAACTTGTGTTTAATTTCGGGGACGAAATTCTTTAAGGAAGGAAGGTTATAGCGATCCCGGTTTTCCCTTCTTGTATTTATTGTTTTACGGACTTTGGTTCCGTGATGTTGGTGGTTGTATACCTTATTGTTGTCCTTTAATTCCTTTCGGTTGAGTTTTAAGATGTGTTGGACATGTTTCGAGCAGGTGGGTTGAGCCTTGGTCAAATTTCTTGTTGCCAGGTTTTTTGTCGTTCCGCTCGAGCGGGTATTCTTGCGCTCGATCGGAGATTGCACACTCCCAGTATTTTGGTGCTCTGCAAAACTTCTACAAGCATGTTTTTCACGCTCGAGCGGGTTGTCGACGCTCGAGCGGGTAGATTGGCGCTCGAGCGGGTAGTACTTTGCCTGTGAAAGTTCTGGGAGGAAAAGATCTACGCTCGAGCGAACTGGTTTTCACGCTCGAGCGAATGTGCTTTATTCTTGTGTCTTGGCGCTCAAGCTGGACTTATTGCGCTCGAGCGGACCTAGCTTTTTGTTCGTGACGCTCGAGCGTTGTGTTTTCCGCTCAAGCGGGAATGTCGTATAACAGAGGGCAGCTGGGCATTTTTGAATCACTTTCTACACTTCCTCTCTCTCTCTTACTTTCTAAAAAGATATTTTGAGAGCCTCTCTCTCTAGAAACTCCATTCTCTCTAGGGTTTGATCTAATTGGAGTGCTCCCCTTTCCTTTGGCCTTTACAAAAGTTGTGTTGATCGTCGAGGGCTTCGTTTTAATCCGTAGATCTTGGAGTTTGGAGCATTTTGGTTTTCTTCATCTTCTTCTCTTGGGTTCCGAAATTGAGGTAGGGATTCTTACTCACTCTTATGAGTTTTAACCTAGGTTTTGAGCTTCTTGTTTAAATGGTTGAGTTTGGGACTTAGGGTTTCAAAATGTGTTAAAGAGGGTTTTGTGATTTTGGGCTCATAATATGTATTTTGGGTTTCAAAATGATGATATAGTTGTTGGTTGTTGATATTTGAACCTTTGGGTTAATATTGAGAGTTGGGGAAAAAAGCCTTCAATTGTGTGTAAATTAATTGGTATAATTAATTTGGGAAAGTTATGTATTTGTGAAATTGAGTTGAATATAATGATAGTGGTTCATTATGAGATGGAATAGTGGAGTCGAATTAATAAACCGTTCACTTTTGAAAATGCGGATATTTTATCTATTAGTGTTTTTATTATCTGTTTAGAAATAATTGCTTTAGGCTACCGTTGGAGGGTAGTTTTGATTGTTGTAGACGATGCATGATGATTAGGCAAACTAAAACTAATCAATTGGATGTGTCATAGAGTATGACGGTTGATAGAATACATTAACTTTATGTATTGATTGATTATGTATATGATTCCGTGTTTATATACATTGTGTTGTGTGGGAGGAGATATGGGATATACTCCACGGTTTAGGGGAAGATAGGGGATGGACCTCTAAACCGGTAATTATTGGAAGGAGATAGGTGATAGACTCTGGGGAGGAGATAGGGGAAGGTCTTCGGGGATACAACTCATATGCTTATCCGTTGAAGTGTTGATACAGCTCATATGCTTATCTGTTGAAGTGTTGATACAACTAATATGTTTATCTGTTTAAGTGTTGATATAGCTCATATGCTTATCTGTTGAAGTGTTGATACAGCTAATATGCTTATATGTTTAAGTGTTGATATAGCTCATATGCTTATCTATTGAAATGTTGATATAGCTAGTATGCTTATCTAATGTGAAATGGGAAATATTTAATATGAGTTACTACTTCATAGACCTTGTTTGGTCAAGTTCTGAGCCATAGTTGGAAATTGTAAAATAGATAAGAAATGGAAAATGAGATGAAACATGGACACAGTTGTCATGTAATGGGAATGGTTTATGAATTGATTTTGTGAGTCAAACATTTATCAATTGCTAATGTCTTAGTTATTGCTCAAACTGTGTTTAGCATATCTCTGTTAGGCGTTGGCTCACCCTTTATGGAACATCATTTTTAGGTACAAGTAACATGCCACCTCCAAGGACTTAGCTTGGATGACTTTGGGAGTCGAAGACTCTTGTGATTATTTTTGTTTGTATTACATGTATATCAAGCCAAGGGCTTATTTTGTATAGAGTTAGTACTCTTCTTTTCTGTACCAAGTGTTGACTTGGAAAGCTGTAAGCCCATAGGGCATTTGCTTTTGTTGTTAACATGTAATACTGTTGTAAGAACTACTCTGATGAATAGAAATGGTTGGTTTCTTTTATATCAATGTATGTCTTGAGTGATGGGTTTTATGTATTATTTTGAGGGTGTTACAAAGAAAGCATGCCCATTCCAGATGATTACATGGTGTATCTACAGGAATCTGATTTTGATATTGGGATTAACAAAGATCCAGTCTCATTTTCACAAGCCATGAATAGTGATGATTCTTCTAAATTGGTCAACGCTCTTAATGAAGAGTTAAAATCTATAGAACAGAATAGTGTTTGAGATCTTGTCGAATTGCCTAATAACTGCCAAAAGGTCGGGTGTAAATGGTCTTCAAAACCAAGCGTGACGCAAAAGGCAATATCGAACGATTTAAAGCCAGACTTGTTGCCAAGGGTTTTACTCAAAAACAAGGCATAAACTATACAGAGACCTTCTCTCCAGTATCTAGGAAGGACTCGCTTAGAATCATCCTAGCATTGGTAGCTCATTATGACTTAGAGTTGCATCAAATGGATGTAAAAACTGCTTTTTTAAATGGGAATTTGGATGAAGAAATTTATATGGAGTAGCTAGAAGGATTTGCAAAGAAAGGTAAAGAACATTTAGCTTGCAAATTAAAGAAATCCGTATATGGCCTTAAACAAGCTTCCAAGCAATGGTATTTAAGGTTTAATGATACCATTATCTCTTTCGGATTTAAGGAAAATGCAGTTGATCAGTGCATATATCTGAAGGTTAGTGGGAGCAAGTTCATTATTTTGGTGCTATATGTAGATGACATTTTGTTAGCTAGTAATGACCTTGGCTTATTGTATGAAACCAAGGAATATCTCTCCAAGAACTTTAAAATGGTCAATATGGGTGAGGCAAGCTATGTTATTGGCATAGAGATCTTTAGGGATCGATCTCGAGGATTGCTAGGACTATCTCAAAAAAGATATATTGATCGTGTTTTGGAGATATTCGATATGCAGTTTTGTTTAGCCGATGATGCACCCATCACGAAGGGTGATAAATTAAGTGAAAAACAGTGTCCAAGGAATGACTTGGAAAGAAAACAAATGAAGGACATTCCATATTCTTTGAGGCTACAAATCATGCTTTATGGTTGCGAAATTTCATCTCAGGACTTGGTGTTGTTGACTCAATTGCCAGGCCGCTGAAGATATATTGTGACAATACCGCATTAGTTTTTTTTCTCTAAGAATGGAAAGTACTCTAGTGGTTCCAAACACATGAAAGTAAAGTACTTAGTCGTTAGAAAAAAAGTCCAGAAACAACAAGTGTTAATTGAAAACTTAATTAAGCACCTCTCTTATGATTGCTGATCCATTCACAAAGGGATTGCCACCAAAGACATACAAAGAGCATGTTATCAGGATGGGTCTTTTAAGCAACCCTTGATGTGTATGGTTAATCGTGAGTGCTTATTTTTATTTGACACTATTTGCGCAATAATAATTTTTTTTTTCTATTTTTCCTATTTCTAAAAGTATGTGTACACATTAATTTGAATATTGATAAATAGGGAATGTCTTAACAAGACAAATTACAGGGGGCCTTTCAGGAAAATAATTATATATCCCGATAAAGGACTGGGTTGGTGAACGTTATCAATGGCGTAGTGCATAGAAGGAAATATGACATAAATGTTATATAACCGCTATGACTCAAATTGGTGATTTGAAGTAATCACAGTATTATAGTTTTTAATATATCTGAACTTATTGGCTATTTTTAAAATTCGTGATCACGTGTCAAAATTTTTAGTGTGGAATCCAATGAGTTAAAAAAATTTATAAGTTGCATATTTTTTGGAAAAACTCATAATTACATCATAATCGGCTTAATGGGCAAAGTGAGAGAATGTTGGATTTATTTTCTAGTGTGGCCCAATAGCCTACATATTTTTACATGTTTTATTTTATTTGGACTCCACAATTAGATAAAGCCAATATTACATATAAAGTTCAATAATTAGAATTTTAATATAATCACTCTTATAAGATAAGAAAGAAACCTTGATGAATTAGGAATTCTTCTGATAGAGTTTATTTGGCCCTCTTCTCTCCTCTATATAAGGATAGGTGACTCCCTTTTCATATCATGAGTGTTTTTCCATCACTTTAAGTTTTATAGTCATCCTGATTAAGAGAGACAGAGAGAAGAAGGTGAGCCAAGAATTTAAGATTCAACTATTAGGGGTATTTTCTCAACTTCTATAATTCAATGGTTGACAAAGGTATGTTTGTTTTATTCTTGAGTTGTATTGAATTCAAGATCCTGTTAAGTTTAATTCCGCATTATTATTATGGTTACATGTATTATTAATACTTACACCACCACTATTACCACTACCTTCATTATTATTGACATTGTTGCCATAAGTATCATCATTTTACTACTATTGCTACTATCACTCATACTACTGCCACCGCCACTATCAATGCTACCGTGACCACCACCACCACTACCATCACACCATTACCATCACCATCACAACATAAAAATTAAAATATACAATTTAAAAATAATAAATTTCAAACAAACAACTTATTTTTGGTTCGGTACTTAAATTTTTATGAAATAACTTTTTAACTTTAAAAAATCAGCATTAAGATTTTAATACTTAATTTTTAATATTTAATTTTTAATTTTTTAATTTTATCAAATACCACCCCCAACAAATTGTACTAGCTAGAGACGAAGTCATGCCATGGCCTAGGGTGGCCATGCCGCTCCAAACAAATCTTCAAAATTATATTATTAGTCATCATTTTTAACAATGTTTCAATAATGTGTAAAAAACGGCCTTCCTTTGTTTTAAAAAAATTATTTTATTAATCTCTATTTCAATTTTTTACAATATAGAGGAGGTTCCTCCAATTTTTAATTTTTTTTTTTTTTCAATTACTCCTCTATTACAAAAGTGGGCTTGTAATGCATAGGGAATAGGGAATGATCCCTAATTATTTTACATGTTATATAATATCATCAATTATGTTGATTAAATTTCAGGTATTAGAAATTCAAATCATAAAAATTATAGTATTTTTTTATACGGGAAGAAAATTTTGTACATTTAATATTTCTTAAATTTCGTAACGAATTTTGTACGTAAGAATTGTCTCACCGTGTTTATTTTTGACCATAGATATAAAGGCCTATTTTGGGAAGATGGTAAAAATCAGTTTTTTTGCTTTTAACCAAGATTTTTGAATTTTTCATAAAGTGACTTGGGAAGTTGGTAAAAAGCTGCTTTTTTGATTTTGTAGATAATATTTTTTTAAGTTGTCATGTCATGTGTAGAACTGTGAAATTACCAGAATGTCCTCATCCAATATAATATATTGGCATGCATGATAAAGGGCAGTATTGTAATTTCCCGCCTTGATTATAACCACAATGCCAAATCTGCTTTTTGCCGAAAACGCAAGCGTCGCGCGTCTGGCTGAGAACGCCAGACGCTGCGTTTTCTTCTGTTCCCAAAATAGCACAAATATCAACAATGCTACAGAATTTAAAAAATACAACACTTACAATCCCCATTCACCTGCCATTGATCCAGAAAGTAAGGGTTGGTTTGGGATATTTTAAAAAAGTGTACTTTTTGACTTATTGGTGGGTTTGGGTTGGGTTTGGGTTGGGTTTGATGTGATGTGTTAGAGAGGTGATGTGATTTAAATAAGATGATGTGACTTAAATAAGATAGTGACTTTTTGACTTTTTGACTTATTTAGGTTATGCCAAACTAGCTCTAAGAAAGAAAAAAATACATAAAAATACATAATTAATCTATATCATTTTAGGAATTACGGAGGTCTCCAACTTTGGAGATTCCAAATATTTTTTATACAAATATATTTTCTGACTCTGTTACTAAAATTAATCCAATTAACTCAGTTTTGAGTTCAATCCCTCAAAATTGATTAGATTATGAGTTTGTCTCTAACACCAACCAACCCGACCAATGAATGCATACGAGTGCAAGGTGGTGCCGAGCAATCCCACACGTGCAAAACGTGGAAGGAACAACGCAGAACTCGTGGAAAATCCCCCCGCAGGTTACTTGGTTGGTGGTCAGTCAAAGTCCATGTAGAAAGGTTAGTTTATTAAGGTTTATTTTGGAAGGAGGGTCAAAATTACTTCTCAGTTCTTAATCTATTTTCTATTTTTACAAAAAAAAAAAAAAAGTTAATTTTTTTTTTAATTATTTTCTCAAAACACTCCCAAAACGTCAATGATTTATTTATACAATTTTTTTTTTTCTAACTTCTCAAATGACATTTTTATCGGTAGGAAATCAAATTTTTATCAATAAGAGTTTCAAAAGAGTTTGGGAGAGAAAAATTTGTGTGAATTTATTAAAATTAAAATTGATATTTTAAAAAAAAATTAAAAATATTTATATTTTTGAGTTATTTGCATAGAAATTTTTTAAATTATAAAAATGTATAAATAAATTCTCTAAACTATTAAGAAGTATCGCTTTTACAAATGGACTCCCTAAATTTTTAACATGTTTCACTTTGACCCTTTTTATTAGGGGTCCAATTGATACGTTTTTATAATTTAAGCAATTTATTTGTATATATATATTTTTAATTTAAGTAGTCAAAATGATACTTCTTAACAGTTTAGGAGTATTCATATAAATAATTCTTATTTTTATTTGTCAAATAATTAATTATTTTCAACTTACTTAAATTATTTATGATTACAAGTAATGAGTAAAAATTATAGTAAATAATCTAATACAAACAAGAGTGATCAACGAGTCCAACCAATCAAACAATTAATTGTTCGAATTTAGTTTGAAAACATTAATGAATTTCAAAATTTATTTAAGTTTGGTTAGTTAAATTTTCAAGCCGATTTCAAATAAATTTTTGTTGAGTCGAACTTGAGTGATTTAGCATTTTATATAATTTTAGACCGGTTAAACCGAATCAAACAAACAACTATCTGTTCAAGTTTAATTTAAAAACCTTAATAAATTGAACTCAAATGAACTTTTAACTAGCTTAAACATGAGTCACGTTCGAACTGTTTGGCTTGTTTATCAACCTAAATACAACTATCAAATTTAAAATAAAGGCTTCATTTGTTTTGATGTAAAATATTTTTGTCAAAAATATTTTATTCATTTTCCGTTGGTTGGTTGAACAAAAAGCAAGTAAAACATTTAAAAAAAATATATATTTTTGCATCATTTTCTCAAACAATGACTTACTTTTAAAAATTTCGTAAGTCAATTTTTACAAAGTTGACTATTCAATACATTTTCAAATAAATATCTTCAACAATGATTCATACCACTAAAAAAAAAAAACACTAATAGTACTAAAGCATTGGGAATGCCCCCCCCCAAAAAAAAGGGACTTGGGGTCACTGCTGTGGCTCTAGCACAGCAGTGACTGTTGTGCTCCATTTTGTAGTGTATTATGGAATTATTTTTATAATCTGAACCGTTCATATTGTAGGATTTGTTGAGTACTACATGCCCACCAAAAATCATATTAATCGGATATCAATAACTATATGATTGATAACCAAAAAAATAAACAAAAAGTTTTTCTTTTGAAAAATAGTATAACAATATGCAATTCGATTATATAGTTATTGATATCCGATTAATATGATTTTTGGTGGGCATGTAGTACTCAACAAACCCTACAATATGAACGGTTCAGATTATAAAAATAAATTCATAATACACTACAAAATGGAGCACAACAGTCACTGCTGTGCTAGCGCCACAGCAGTGACCCCAAATCCAAAAAAAACAAGGCATAAGTAGTGGGGGGCAACTGCCACATCATTAATGGTGCTATTAGAATATCCCTTTTAGTGCTTTCAACCATTTTTCAAAGTAACTCACTAATAATTCATAAATGACACTTTATTAAATCAAAAATTTTCTTTTAGATAATAAAATATTTTTATTTCAAGTGTTAACCAAACGTTGAAAAACAAAAATAAAAACATTTTGAAAAATATTATAAATCTCAAATAATCTATTAAATTTTCTATCAAACATTTTATATGAGTTTGGAACGCACACAAACCCGTGTAAGTTCCATATCAATATAAAAGGTTTGATAAAAAATTTATTAAATTATTTAGAATCCTAACATAATTCAAACATTTTGTCTATATAAAATTAATTTATTTTTTTATAAAAAATATTACGTGAAAACAAACGGAGATTACTTCTCCACCAGCTGGCGCCTCCGACACCACTGTGGCTCCGTTTGAGATGATAGATTTGGGTTTTTTTTTTTTTTTTTTTTTGATTATTTTAGTCATAAAAAGTAAAATAAGTTATTTTAATCACAAAAAATAAAATATCAGATCAAATTTATAATCATTATGGGCTCGTTTGGTTTGATTTTCTAAAAAAATTTTGGGAAATTTTCTCTACAAATAAGTTTTTAAAAGTAATCAAACCATACAAATTTTTCCAAATTTTTTTTCCAAAACTTGTAAACAAAACAAGTTTTCCAAACAAATCTCTCTCACACACATATCAAATCAATCACTTTTTTCAAAACTCTATCTCAAAATAATTTTCCAAAACATCTTTTGAAAAAAACCAAACCAAACATGTTTTCGTACTTTTTATCTCTAAAACACATCTCTCAAACACAAACCAAACATATATTTTTCTCTTACAAAAAAAAGTCAAAAAATCATTTCCACAATGTAACTAGATTTTAAATCTAAAACTTAAGTTTCATTAAAAATATAAATATTACTTAAATCTTCTATTATTTGTTTTTATTATTAGGGGTTATTTAGAATATTTTAAATAAGTGTATTTTTTTATTTATTATAAAATATGAGTTAAATTTAAAATGATGTGATAAAGAAATAATATAATTTAAATATAATAATGTGATTTAAAGAGGATAATAAATTTATGATTTTTTTTTGGAATGCTTTGCCTAGGTTTCTGAATTGACGGTTTCACCGCTAGTATATATATATATATATGCAAAGTTTGAATGCCGCGTCGATCTCACCTTCCCCTCCAAATCAATCTCTCTTCCAATTCTCCAATCGTATATAGAGAACTCAGCAGAGCAGGGTAGAGCAGAGAGTAGAGTATGGCATTTGATTTGGAATCGTTGTCAGAGGCAACTTCGGGAGCCATTGGAGCACTGGTCAGCACAACCGTGCTCTACCCTTTAGATACTTGCAAGAACAAGTACCAAGCTGAAGTTCGATCTCACAATCGCCAAAAGTACAGGTAATTTTATCATACATTTCTTTCTCTTCCCTTTCTTCCTCTTCGGTTCCTCCTATTTTTGGCTTTGTTGATCTAATAGCCTTCTTGTGAGGTGGGTTGGGTTTTTTTTTTTTTTTTTTTTTAAAATTATTTTAACTTGGGATTAAAAACTTGATTTGGAAGGCTTTTTGATTTTTTTTAAGAGAAGGAATATAATAATTATGAATTAGATGATATTTTATGTTATTAAATTAAAAAGTTTATTTTATTTTGTTTTGTTTTTTTTTTTTTTTTTTTTGTGTGCGGCTAAAATAGCCTCAAACCCACCCAAATCATCTTCCCACCAAACAGAGGCATATTCTCTTTATTGTTTGTTTTTTCCGTTTTGATGTGATTGTTGTGTTGTTTTGGATCTGGGTTTTTGGCGATTCTTCATCAAGTTGTGCTTTGTTCAATACAGTGTGCTATGCGTGATTTATATGTGATGGATTTTGATGGACATGGTGTTGTGTTGTTATGGCCACATTGCTTATGATTGCTCAATTCAGGCCATTTTGGGAATGACATTTTTAAGTGGCTTTTTGGGTTAAAATATAAAGCTAAAAAACTGTAGGGCTTGTTTGGTTTGAAATATATTTTTGAGAAAAATAGAATTTTAAAATCACTTTTCTCTTTTACACATTAATAAATCACTTTTTTTTCTCTCTTCTCTCATTTTCAATCACTTTTTTTCTCACACACATCTACTTTAATTACAATAAAATATCAAATTATCTAAAACTTCCAAACTCCAAAACTATTTTCGAAATATACAACTAAATCAATCAAAAAAATTTCTAAACTCTCTTTCCAAATGTTATTTTGAAAATTTATCTCAACACACAAATCAAACACACCTCAAATATTTTAGAATGTGTTTTTGGCTTTTTACGTATAAACGTGCAAAAAAAAGTAGTGAGAATGAAAAAAATATATATATATTTTTGTATTGGTTTTTTGATTTTTTTTTTTAAGTGATTTTTTGTCCGATTTAGCCACTTCCCAAACATAGCTTAAGGCACTATTTGTTTCCGCAAAAACATTTTTCAGAAAATATTTTTAGTATAAAATAATTTTCTATGTTTGGTTACAATCTAGTGGTGGTGGTGTTTGCAATGGTAAGAGTGTAGTTCGAAAACATGCTCCATATTTCACGTTTTCACTTTACCATGAAATTTTTTCAGTAAGACTCAAATTTCGGGTTGCTATATCCCTTTGTCACGACATTTACCTGACAAAGGAAAGATATGTTTCTTTTCAACCATGACCCATGTTCAAACATGATATCATATAGCTTAACTAGGTATGGATTGTCATATAATTTCTCAATTAGCTCAAAAAAATTAGGAATTGTTGTGAACTATGCATTATGAGACCAATGAACTTGTGCATTCAAATTTAAAACAAAATGCGACTTCTTGTAACTTGGTGCGTCAAGCATCTTGACTCAACAAAAGTTGTTACAAACCAAAAATTTCAGTTTGTAGCCAGAAGCCCAGATTAGAGTTTCAATCTCAATCTCAATCTCAGAAGAATTGAACTGGTTCTCATGTGGGCACTCCATGAGTTATGGATTGGGTTGGATCTGATCCAATTTCCAACTGCTTTGAGAAATGGTTAACTAATTCACCTGCGTTGCCAATTCAGGAACATTTCTGATGTGTATTGGGAAGCAATTTCTAACCATCAAGTACTCTCACTGTACCAGGGCCTTGGGACAAAGAATCTGCAGTCCTTCATTTTTCAGTTTATCTACTTCTATGGATACAGCTTTTTTAAGAAGCTATACTTGAAGAAAAGTGGATTAAAATCTATTGATACAAAAGCTAATTTGGTTCTTGCTGCTGCTGCTGGGGCTTGTACTGTCATTGTGACCCAGGTGAGCTTATATATTGGCTCGTTTGATTGCTAATCAGTAATACATTTTCTTTTTTTCTTGTTAATTACAACCAAACACCCTTCTTTGGTATTCATATCACAGTGATTTTCGCTGAGCAATGAATTATTTGAAGTTCATGAATTCGCCTAGGTGAACATTCCATGGAAAAGAAAGCTTGATTTGTTTTTTGAAAACTTTTGGAATGTTGAAAAATAAGAAGGGAATCATAACAAAAGTAAGGATAATGAAAAGTTGATTGGAATTATTTTGTGAGTTCTAATTATAACTTGATTTGTAATTTCAATGGCGTAGTCTCAGCAAATGTTTCGAAGAATAAAGTAGTAACATTTCATATTTAATTTAAGACCTCTCTCTCTCTAGGTCATAGTATATGTATTTTAATATGGTAATTTATGATTTTGTTGTTCAGCCTTTGGATACAGCATCATCAAGGATGCAAACAAGTGAATTTGGGAAATCCAAAGGACTCTGGAAAACCCTTTCAGAGGGCACTTGGAGTGAGGCATTCGACGCTCTTGGCATATCTCTTCTTCTCACGACAAATCCATCTATCCAGGTACTTAGTTGTGTGCTTTCTAGTATGAAATCTCTAAGTTGTGATTGGCTTAGATGGACCTAAGAAATTTAAATGATATATCACACGATAATGACTATTTTTCGTTTGTTGTTGTATTATATAAATGGAGGTGATTGCCTTAATCCTAGCCATATTCTAGATGAAAATGATAGTCACCAGTACAATTTCTAGCTACGGATTTATGCTTTACATTTCGGGTAAACAGCAAGACGAGGAGTTGTAATTGCAAAATATGATAAATATTGTGCAGTACACTGTATTTGATCAGTTGAAACAGAGACTTCAAAGGGGGCAGCTAAGCAAGAAGCTAGGTACAGAATCATCCTCGGAGTCACTTTCTGCTGTATCTGCATTCGTGTTGGGTGCAGTCTCCAAGTGTATTGCCACCTGCTTAACATATCCAGCTATCAGGTAGATTATCTATTCTGTCACTTTCCATCAACTCAATATGAAGAGGATGTTAGATGCCTCACAAGTTCATTTCATGGACTCTGAATTTTTATGAAAAATAGGCATATGCATTTTGAATGAAAATACGAAGCATGAGTATTCCAAAAAGATTGTCATACAAGTATTGGGTATGCGGTGCAGGTAGCATCCGGTGCTTTTTCTTTTCTTCTTTTTTTAAATGTTGGGTATGGGAGGAGTACATTTTGCATACTTTTTTGGATACGCTGGGACATAAATATATATATATATATTTTTAAAATATAGAGATATTAGAACAATTATTTTGTGGCTATTTTTAAAAACTTAAAAAATATGGAGTATTTTTACAATTATCAAAAGCATAAAATATTACTTAAGATTTTTTGGGTCGTTATAGAGATCTGCATCTTGCTCTCTCTCTCGATCACAAAGCTTCTTTCATTCTCTGTCTGCAAAGATCGACCAATTAGGATTGACGATCATCGATGCTCAGACAATGCCTCAACTCAACATGAATTACGTTTCCCATTTGATTTTCTAATTGTTATATATCATGCACCACAGTAAATTGTAAGAAAAATGTATTTTTTGGATATATCTGACCGTATCCATATCCTTTTTTGTCACGTATCAGTATACCCATAATGCACCCACAATTGTGCTACCCACCCTTTTCTTTGTGTTTTTTGTCAGAAAAATTGATAAAATTGTCTGTGCACAGGTGTAAGGTGATGATTCAGGCTGCCAAATCAGAAGAAGACAGGAAGAAGGAAGCTCGACTGAGATCCCGAAAAACAGTATCAGGTGCACTCCAAATGATTTGGAGAAGGGAAGGGCTACTTGGTTTCTTCAAAGGATTAGATGCTCAGATTTTGAAGACTGTGTTAAGCTCAGCATTGCTTTTGACGGTGAAGGAGAAGATCACAAAAACCATTTGGGTTCTGTTGCTTGCACTCCAAAGCTATCTGTTCATAGCCAAGACCCGATTAAAGAGTGCTTAAATGGGGAGTTCTATCCAAAGGATCATTTACAAATAAAGAGACTCCATTCAAAGTTCTACCCCCTTGTAAACTGATTTTCTAAGTCAGTTCCTTTAGGAACACAGAAAATTGACCATTAAACTGGACACAACCCTCTCATAAGACTCTGGAGAAAACAAAAAGGCGAGATAGACTTTATGGGAGAGAGAGTTGCGTCCTATTGGTTTCAGTATTCTAGACTTTTTAGTTCTAAAATTGATTATTTTTTCTTATTAGGGAACTTGTTCTTAAATTATTTATTTCTTTTCATTATAAGTTTTTTTTTTTTGATTGTGGTGGATTAAAAAAATGAATAAATAGATCTGCAATTTTAGAGTGTAAATCTGAACTTTTTATGTATGAAATAGGAGTTTGAGAGTTTTTTCCTCCGTTTTCAACATAAAATTTTGGATTTTCTATCCCTATAATGATTCTCTCCTCTTTGAAGTCTTCTTCCATACCATTGTAGGTTTACCTTCTTACCAACTCTAGCTTTTGGCTGTGTCCGAAATATTGCAGCGACGGAGTTGGGTAGCAGGTTTACAAGCAGATCTTGTTTGGTTTGATGTCGAGATTGGTAGTTTTTCTTGGATCATAGTTAGTTTTTTTGGCGGATTTGTTGTTTTTTTTTTTTTGTTCCTTTTGTTGTATGGTTTGCATGGCCTTTTAGGATTTTATTCAGTATGTTGTTATTTTTAATATATATGTTTTCTATGTTCTCAAGAAAAAAAGAAAAAAAAAAAAAAAAACTCAGTTAATCACTCTTTATCTAGAAGTTCAGTGAATCAATCTTTGTTAAATGTAAAATTTGATTATTTCTGTCTAATTATTGAGTTGTGTCTAGTATTTATTTCTTCTCATTATGAGAAATTTTTAATAATATTATTATTTTTTAATTAATCTTTTACCGATTGATTTTTTTTTTTTTTTGAAGAAATTTTTTTTTGTCATGGCCCTGTTTAGAAAGAAGGTTGGAAGCTAAAATAGTTAATAAAGACAAAATAAATTAAAATAACAAATAAGGCAAAATGTCATATTCAAATGATAACTATTTTACTTTTTATTTACCACCACTCAACTTAAAAAAAAAGAAAAAAGAAAAAGGTCAACTATCTTTTCAAATATAACATTTTTAATCAAGCTAAAAAAAAGTTAAAAAGTCAACTAAAATAGTTAACTTCTCAAAAAAGGTCATATATAAGTTTTGATGCTTAGAAGTACCAACTGAAAATACCATATAAATGAAAAGTGGGAAAAGCAATTGCAAAATTAGTGAACTGCAAGTGAGTTAATGCTAAAAGGTTATGCTCTATGCCCTAACTTGCTATCCAATAAGATGATGAAAATGAAAACTAGATGTTGATGTAGGTGTCCTCATTCTCACACCTCCAGAATCCATAATTCTCATCCCAAGGTGTCCTAATAAATGATAACAAAAAACTCTTTCCAAAATAGAAAAATCCGAGAAATATAAGTAGATCCTAAAGAATCATACTCCTAGATATTTCATATTTTGTCTAGTTTCTCATATGACTTACATGGTCTCTATTTCTTGGGAATGGAACTGTCAAGTTCGACGGGATTCACTCTCAACATATTGAGATGATTAGAATCGTTTATTATTTTGTAAGATTTATTGAGTAGATTATTCATACAATAAATCAAATTAATTGGACATTAATAGCCACATATCTAATCACATTTTCAAAAATTAAAAGGTTTATTCACAAAATCACATTTATTGTTTACTTTTTTTTAAAGATGTTTTTATCATTTGACATTCGATATTCAATCAATCTATTTTTTCTACATGAATAATTTGTTCGACATGTATTACATTTTGAACAGTTCAGATCATCTTAATGGGTCCATTCAGACCCAAACAAAGTTCACAATAGAGGGCACAATATGCATTCATTGCTTGTTTCTCAATAATAGATAATGAATAATGATATACAAATAAAATATTTATACAAAATTTTGATAAAGCATGATAAGGTTGTTTCTAAGTGTTCCATTTCAAACCAAAACCTTACCATTATGACTCGTAATTTCTCAAATGTCACTGTCACATCATTCTAGATGAGTGTTTTGTACAAAATTTTGTTTGTAAAACATTTTTCATAGATAACATAATAGATCCTGAAACTATAGCATATTGGTAATCACAAACTCAGTCTGAGGGCTTTCTTATAAATGCACATATTGTCTGTTTTTTTTTTTTTTCTTCTTGAAAGGGTCACATGAAAACAAAAACAATTAGTGGATTCAATTGAATTCGGATAACTCGGCTCAATCCTCCAATACCATGCATGCTATGTAAGCAACTCTAGCTCTCAACCTCTCCTTTTCAGATGCTTTGCTTCTATACATAGTTCCATTTAAATTTTTACAAAGCAAGCATTTTTATACACTTTAATTTCCAATTTTAACCTTGGGTTTTGGAGAAAATGGCTTTATCAGCCGATGGCCGGATTACCTTGTCAGCTGCCGGCCAATTGAGTGGCACCACGGCATCATTGGCAGGGAAGAGGCTAGTGAAGTTCTGCAATGGAGAGTTGATGGGAAAGAAGCTGTAGCTGAAGATGATACAGCTTCAAAAGGGTGTCAAGGACAATGTTAGACCACATGTGTGCATGACTCTCACTACTAATGTTGCTGGTGAGGCTAAGGTGAGTTCTCTCTCTCCCCGTGGCTGATGCAAGGACGGAGTAGGATTTTAACTCAAGGGTAGTGAATGATAATAAGGAGATGGATTTTACCTTATTAAGGAGATGATAATAAGGGGACAAATATTAATTTATTTATTTTTTAAATCTTAGGGGGTGAATATCTATAATTTGATCATATTAATAACTATACCATAATAAAAAATAATTTATAATTTTTTTTAAAAATCTTGTGGGGGGAGAGGACAGACGCAAGATTTTGACTTTAGGAGGGCACTTAATGATAATAGGAGGACGGATATTATATATTTCTTAAAAAATCTTAAGGGACAAACCTATATAATATAATTTGATAATATTAATGACAAACACTACTATATCTATAATAAGGTTTTTGGTTTTTCAAACTTGAGGGTGGGGGTAGGTTTGATGCATGGACACAAGATTTTAACTTTAGGGGCAGCAAATGATAATAAGGGGACGCGTATTAAATTTCTCAAAAAATCTTAGAGACAAGACAAGCCTACATAATTTGATTAATATTAATGATGCACACTACTATAATAAAGTTACTTATTTATCAAGGCAAAGACTAAATGCAATAGCAAGCCTAGTGTTTTAAGGAGTTACTATGGGCTGCTCATTGAAAAACTTGAGCTTGATCTATTTTTTGCAGTTGTAGGAGGGGTCCTAATTACATAATTGTCATAACAAAATGTGTTTTTTGTGCAGTTGAGAGACCTAGAGATGGAGAAAAGGGACCCAAGAACAGTCGCGGCGATTATACTGGGAGGTGGAGCCGGTATTCGTCTTTTCCCTCTCACTAAAAGCAGTGCCAAGCCTGCTGTAGGTCTTCTTTTTCAATCTCCCAACAACCTTTCCCCCCACTAACCCCAACTGCATTCACAAAAGGTCATTGTGCTTCATCTATATTTGTGCTTATTGCCTACTCATTATCTCTCCTATTCTCTACTTCTAGGTCCCTATTGGAGGATCATACCGTTTGATTGATGTGCCAATGAGTAATTCCATCAATAGTGGAATCAACAAAGTCTACATTCTCACTCAGTTCAACTCCGCATTGCTCAATAGGCATTTGACACGCGCCTACAACCTTGGAGCTGGTGTCACCTTTGGAGATAGCTATGTCAAGGTATGTTATTTCTAGTCAACGTCACAATTTTATATAGAACGTGTTGTATGATGATCTTTTGTAAGTTGATATGTGATTGATTGGTTAAATTGAAAATTGTTCTGTTCTGTGACAGGCTCTGGCAGCGACTCAGACTCCGGGTAAGGAGGGTAAACGGTGGTTCCAAGGTACAGCTGACACAGTGAGGCAGTTTCATTGGCTTTTTGAGGTACAGAGTAACACTTCTAGCTGCACTGGCTAAGTGTTTCTATTCCAGTTTCAATTGGAATATGATTTCCATCATGTAGGATGAAAGAAGCAAAGACGTTGAAGATGTGGTCATTTTATCTGGAGATCACTTGTATAGAATGGACTTTATGGACTTTGTTCAAGTAAGCCACTGAATTTTATTTTTCCTATACCAAGCTTTGTGATTTGACATTGTTCGTGCATTCAAACACTTATTTCTGACACGAAGACTTGTTTCTTCATTTCAGAATCATCGTCAAAGCGGTGCTGATATCACTCTTTCTTGTCTGCCTATGGATTACAGCTTGGTTATTGTTTTCTCACAACTTGGCTTCCCAAGTGGTTTCAACTCTATAATTATATATTGACTCAATAAGCATGATCCTGAGGCCTTTGAGGTTCAAAATGTTCTTCTTGGTTTTCATTTTAGCCGCGCTTCAGATTTTGGTTTGATGAAGATAGACGGCAAAGGAAGGGTCATGTCATTCTGCGGAAAGCCCAAAGGAGATGATTTGAAGGCAATGGTAATACTTGAATTTATGATAACTTCACAATATCGAATGATAATTCAAAGTTTTGTAGTATATACTGACTCAGCCTAAGGTTTTTGTTTGCTTTAGGCAGTAGATACTACAGTTTTGGGACTCTCAAGAGAAGAGGCTGAAAAGAAACCATACATTGCTTCCATGGGAGTGTATGTCTTCAAGAAGGAGATACTTCTAAACCTTTTAAGGAACCAAACAATTGAAGTTATCTCATGACACTACACTATTATGTCGCTACTATAAGATCTGAAAGGGTCAGATATATGCAAAACAATTTTAAAATATAAAAATAGAATGAAGAGAAAATAAAATTATACCAGCTTGGTTATGCTATCAATGAAATTAAAGCAAGCAATGTCAAAATTGAGGAAGCACTAAGAATTATGCATTCTTGTTGAGTCAGGTGGCGATTCCCGACTGCAAATGACTTCGGGCCAGAGATAATCCCTGCCTCAGCCAAAGAGTTCCTCATAAAGGTCAGCATCAAATCTTTTCTAACCGTTCTCTTTATGTAGACATTTTACATAGAATTTTTTTTTTGTTTCCCCTGAAAATAATTAATCATTCTCTACAATTATGACATATAGTTTTTTATTTCTCGTGTATATGCATATTGGGCAATGAGCTAAACCATGTCTGCACATGTAAGTCTCAGAAAACCCATATTTTACTTCGCATTGTTTGGTAGAAGGGAAAGAAAGTCCATGGAATGTAGTCTGTTTGATAAGTTCATTCAAAAGGCTAGTCTCTCTAGTATTTCTTTTATGACAGTTAATACTGACATTCTATCAGTAAACAAAAATGCTTTCAAAAAAAAAAAAAAAAAAGTTCTAAAATTTCCTTCTGCCTTTTCAGCCCCCGAGATTTAGTTTCTATGAAGCCAATGTATACATCAAGAAGAAATTTACCACCAACAACGATTGACAATATCAAGGTTGGTAAATCTCAATGTTTTCAGGTTTAATTTCAGTATGCTCCCAGAACTTCAATTCTCATGGCAAGAGTTAAAATAGATCATATCTTTGTGCATAACAATAATGTTGGTTACATTCTGTTTGTCATTTGAGCAACCTATTGGCATTAGATTTTCTTTCAGGTCATCAAATCCCCTTAGTTCTCTCTCTTGCTGTTAATTTTTGCAGGCTGCTTATGGATTTGAAATGAAAGGATTAGACACTAATCATTAAAAAAGCGAGCTCACATTTAGATCTGATAATTTAGATATATGATTCAAATTTGATTTTGAGCACTTTATCCTGATGAATTTGAAATAACAATGTAAAAGTAGTTATTTCAAATTCTTCATTCAAACGTCTCTGGGACAAACCATAAACTCAGACGTTTTGGGCAATATTTCTTGGTGATGCACCTAGACTCACCTGAAACACGTGGTTGGGAGGTGATTAAGTGTATCTAGAGTTTACTCTATAGGGATGAATTCGTTAGCAAAAAAATAAAAATATTTCAAATCCTTCATACTAAGGATTCTAATTGTACAAAAATCCTAAGAAGTTACTATTTTTTAACTCTAGTTTTCTCTTTAGTTTCTCAAGCTAGCCATAATAGCCGACTCTCCTATACTTTTATAAAATTTAACCTCAAATCCCTTCTTTTGAAATCCATGTATACAAAACGGAGCCTTAATTACAATTAAAATAGAGTATGGCTTCATAAATTTAAGAACAATATATGGGCACTATTCAACAGATTCCATTGGAGTTCTCACCTCCAAAATATGAAATATGATGCAAATTGAACTTTATCTAGGTCAATAACATTTTGTGCATTTGATCTAAGATCTCTTTGGCTTGCGGATTCTTTCTCTTTTTTATTTTGATTCTTTAACTCATTTTTTTTTTTTTCTATTCAATGGTATAACCCCTTTTTGCTCTCTATTATTTTTTTTTATATATATTTTCACTAACATTTCGTTCAAATTAAAAAATTTAAGAAGTAAATTGCTTGGTATAAACCATGATTTACTTTTATATGCATTATAAAGTAGTACAAATTCTCAAAAGAACCAAAGTTTTAGATTCGATATATGACGAATGAGTATTTCTTCATTCATTTCCATCCAATCAAAAAGATTTTTTTGACTCGGAGTTGAGTGTATCTCAATTTTGTTTGTTTGTTTTGTTTGTTTGTTTGTTTTTTTTTTTCTTTTTAATTAAATTGTCAGTGTTCGTTATCCTCGGCATAGGGATAGCTACATTCTGTAATCTTCCTTGCACTTTTAAGTTTCCTTGGACTTGTGAAGGGAAATCTCAGTATATAGTGTTCTACTTTTAGATATGCCACCATTTTTTTCATGAAAACTAAATATTTTTTTCTTCCAATATTTTGTTGCAGATTGTTGATTCAGGCCTCGTTTGGGAACAGGCTATTTTAGTAACTTTTTGACTAAAATATGAGGTAAAAAAAACTAGTATGTTTGGGGTGACTTTTGATTTTTTACGAAAAAATGTACAAAAATAGAGAGAAAAAGAAATCTTTGACTTTTTGGTATAGATTATAGGCTTTTTGATTTTTTAAGTAACTTTTTGGCTTTTTGACTAAAATGTTAACTTGCCAAACGAGGCCTCAATCCTATCTCATGGCTGTTTCTCAACTAATTTTGCTTTATAGAGCACAGTGTTGTTGGGATCCGTTCCCAGATAAACTCCAATGCGCACTTAAAGGTCTGTTCATAATTCATAGATAACTATATTCTTGACCTCATAATTGCAGAATTACATAACAATTTACACTAGCAGATTTTATGTAGAATATAGAAACTTCCATATTTTATCTTATGAAATGGATTTAATTTCTTTATTTCAGTGCAAATATCATTTCATCATTTAAATATGGTTATTATCTTCTCCGTTGCACGATCATATTTCATTATGTTCTCTAAAATGAGTTGGAACATGATGATGATGCTGGACACGGTGATGCTTGGTGCAGATGACTACAAAACCGATGCTGAAATTGCAGCAATGTTAGCTGAGGGAAGAGTTCCGATTGGAATAGGAGAAAATACAAGAATCAAGTACAGACTAACTTAGACTTTTCCACTTCCATTATTTTCCTAGCAAATCGTTTTCTGCAACTTTTCCAGTCTCTGATGGCCATTTTTATGATTTTATGCAGAGACTGCATCATTGACAAGAATGCTAGAATCGGGAAGAATGTTGTTATTGCAAACTCAGAGGTATGTTTCTTCAAATAATTTGTTGTGGAAAATATAGGAAAGACTAATGATTTCAGGATAAAAATGGTGGTCCAGGCCTTCGAAACTTTTCCTTTGGTTGTCAAGAAAATGAAGAAGAAGAAAAGAAAATTTCAGGATTCCACACACTCATCAAAACTAATTTTTTATTTTTGTTTTGTTTTTATATGAATTTGCAGGCCATACAAGAGGCTGATAGATCCTCGGAAGGGTTTTATATCCGTTCAGGTATTAGCATTATATTGAAAAACTCAACAATCAAAGATGGAGTTGTGATATGATGAGCATCATCATCATTTTCTCTTTGTTTGTAATTTTTTTTTTTTTTTGCTCGATTTAGAGTGGGAAATGAGGTTTAGTGAGATGCGTGCATTGTGTCTGACAATGGCACCAAAGTTGTAAAGAACTTGAAATACTATCAACTACACTAATATGCATATATCCCTTCTTGTTTTGTATTAATGCAAATTGTCATTTTATACCCACATGACAAATGTGATTCTATTTCTTGAAATCTTACGATTTCATGAACTGAACATCCTTCAAAAATAGTATTGTTTGGGAAAATTTAAGATACATTTTTTGAAGAATAATTTTCATAATGCCCTGCCAAACGCATCTTTAGCACCATTTTTTGTTTTCTCCTTGCTTCAATTATAATGACAATTAAATTAAATTTTCAAAAAATCAAACTCAATATATTTCTTCTTGCCAAATGATAGAGAAGGAATTGAGATAAGGGCAAATTACACTAATAGTCCCTATAATTTGGGACTTGTATTACTTTGGTTTCTGATTTTTCAATTGGGACACATTTGATCCTAAATTTTGAATCTTGTTCCAAATAAGGACAATTAAAGATATTATTGCTTAATTTCAAAGGCAAAATCGTCAATTTGATAAAATATAAACTAATTTGATAAAAATAAATGTCAAAAAAATATTTTTGAATTTTTAAAAATTATTTCTACCTACTAAAGATAAAATTATGTAAAATTGATAAATCTTTTAGACATTATTTATTTACTCTTTTTATCAAATTAATTTTTATTATGTGTTTAGATGATAATCATGTAATGGGTGGTTATTTTTATTTTCATTAAATTAATTTCTATTTTTTCAAAAGTCAAATATGGCAACAACTTTGATATCGTTTTTAAACCAATCGATTAAATTAAAAAATCCAACACTAAAAATATTTTATATATTAAATATATCGATTACATATTAAAATTTTAACAACCACCAATTATATAACATCATCCAAACACATAATAAAAATTAATTCGGTTAAAATAAATAAATAAATAAATGTCCAAAAAATTTATCAATTTTACATAATTTTATCTTTGGTGTGTAGAAATAATTTTTTAAAATTTAAAAATATTTTTTGGACATTTATTTTTATCAAATTAGTTTATATTTTATCAAATGGATAATTTTACCTTTGAAATTAAACAATGGTATCTTCAATTGTCCTTATTTGGAATAAGATTCAAAATATAGGGTCAAATGTGTCACAATTGAAGTCAGGAGTCAAAGTGACACGAATCCCAAACTATAGGGACTGTTAGTGTAATTTGCCCTTGAGATAACTAGAACCAACGGGGCAAAAAAAGAAGAAAGAAAGAAAGAAAGAAAGGTGGAGTTGAAGAAGAGGAGAGAAGCATGGTTGTTAGACTCTTACGATTCACGATCTAATTTGAATGATTCGATATGGGTTTTAACCAAAACAATTCAATTTGTGCTGCTAAATCTTAAATTGAGCGTATCATACAATTTAATTGTTATTCACTACGATTTCAATTATATTTACATAATACATGAAATGACATAATTTTCGTAAAATAGAAAAAGAGATCAATTAAAAATACTGATGTCATGGTTTTATATGTATATACACAATTTAGTTATGATATTTATTTCATTTTAAGCAATATGTGTGTATTTTTATGTGTATATATATATATTTATATATTATGTTAAATAAAGTGAAACTTACGATTCATGATTTGATATGATTACTATATATTATGCCAAACAAAGTAAAACTTACAATTCATGATTTGATACGATTCACGATTCTTGGTTTTGGCAAAATAATTCATGATTTGATCGACAATTTGAAAATGATGGAGAGAAGAACGAGAGGGATGAAGCTAATATTGAATGAAACTGAAACTAAAATTGAATTTATAGAAACACCTCAGCACATTGAAATATCAGTTCATTTTCAAATCTCTGTAACACAAACCGTTCTTCTGATGTTATAATGCTAGTAACAAAACATTTATTGTCTGATAATGGTTTCCTACCTGTCCTCCCGGCTCGATGAAGATAATCCACTGCAGTTTTTGGCAGATCAAAGTTGTATATATGGGTTATCTCTGGAAGATCAACTCCTCTGGCTGCTATATCTGTCGCCACAAGAAGATAGCTTCTTCCTTGTCTCATTTCCTGTATTCAAGAAGCGAGTAACAGACATTTAGGCTGTGTTTGGATCATAAATATGTGTAGGAATTTGTGGAGGGAAAAGAAAGGGGAAGGATAAGAGCCATTTTCAATAGAACAAACAATGCAGCAACCACCAAGTTTTCCAAAACCAAACTGAAAGGAATTGTCACCTAAATGTCCATTTTACCACAGAGCATAAGATATAAGAAATTGTCTTGTACATTTTTAGTACCCAATAAATAAATAACTCAGAAAGAAAAGAAAGAAAAGAAAAAAAGAAGAAGAAGAAAATAGCAAAACATGTCATTCCTCCCAAGTTATATTTCATTAGAATAGCTCAAACCAGTTCCCAAAGTGTTTAGTCTTACATGTGACTTGCTAGTTGTATGCCACAAAGGCAATCTAGGAGATGTGGGTTGGGATTTTTTTTCATAGAACAGTTCCATCATTTAATTAATAAGAACAAGTTTCATTTTGTCATGTTTACTTTGTATGCTATTATTCACACGATAAGTCCATATAGGGCTGGCCTTGGGGTAGGTTAAAAAATGAGGGCCTAATCCAAATTGTTCAAGTCTACAATCTTTTCTTCGACCAATCATGTCACTAGAAAGATTGAATGGATTAGATATGTTGGCCCCATTCGGCATTACTTACAAGTTAGTTTTCAACCTTATCTATGATATGTTGTTCCCCGTTTGAACTGAATCTTCTAATATGATATGGAAACATCAAATACTATAATATACAGAGATGACCTTATCTAATCCAATTTTCAACCCATTTTTTTTCCTATGGATGCACTAAAGAGTTATAGATACAACTAGCATCCATGAGCTGAACAGTACTTACAGATAACGAAGCTGCTCGTAAATTGAAATTCATGTCTTCCTCCAGAATAAGAATATCAAAACACCCTGGAAGAGAAATCTTCAACAAATCAATTAGAAGAGTTGTTGGTGGAGCATGGCCAGCCTTCTTTGACTTCTCAGACTGCAATATAAATTGGAAAATAATATTAACCTACTAACTGGAGTCACCAATGTTTAGTTTGCAACAAACTATGAACATTATGAACTTCAACAAGTTGGATATAATATCGATGTAAAAATAACACATTATTCAAGTGATCGACCATGAGTTAGATATCACATTTGTCAAATTTAATTATTTGGGTCAAGCCAGTCCTATATCAAATATATATTTTAAATTAATTGAGAATCATAGCAGAATTAACCTGTATGCTGACAAAAATTATAGCAGAATGAGGTGCATCACTCTGTAACAAGGATAGCAAGGTTTGATGTCTTTCATTTTTACCACACATCTGATAAGCATGTCATAAAAAAAATAGTTTCGGTTTAGATCAGGATCTTATATATACAAATAAACTGAATATGAAATAAAGCAACACCAGGGAAAAGGGGGGGAAAAACACAAAACTGAACAAGTTTCATGGTTCCAAATTCTTTTACCACAAATCTGTGATGCAGGCGTGATGGCATTGGCTCAACTGGGTTTACATGGACATGAACAACATCATCCTGTCGGAAATATGATTAAGTATGCAAGTAATACAATAACCGGCAGATTGAGCTAAAGCCCAATAACGAATACATGTAAACAAAGGTTCCATCAGCAAACCTTGGTCCATTTTTGCTGAATGCAGTCAGACAAGAATCGTCTGTGCTGGGGAATTGATGCACTGGCAAAAATAGTCTGACGATTATTTCTTAGTGAGTATGATATTAGAAGCTTTCGAAGTGAACTGACTTGCTTAGAAGAATTGAACATGAAATCAACCTAGAAGGCACAAAATATATCATGTCAATTCCTGCGATGAACTTTTGTATTAAATACTCTAAAATTTATGAGGCTCTGTACAATGAGAGAAGCCAAATATGCCACATATTGGATCCTTTTAGTAAAAAATGCCCACTCATCTACCTTAATATACCTTATAATTCAAACAAAAAGGGGCAGCCGCTTATCTTGCCCAAAAGTCCCCTCCCCACCCCCCCCAAAAAAAAAGTCTAAAACTTCAAAGAAGTTCTTCTGATCATTCAAAAGAATTTAAAGCTCTCAAGCAGATGCTGTCGCTAGCAAATGCTGAATATATGTATTCTATATATCAACATACATGCACATTAACAATATAAGCAAAACCCAATCGCCCATTTTTAATGGGGTCTTGCCTGCCATATGGAAGCTAAACTTTAAAATCTTTGGCCGAAAAGACGGCAATCCCAAGAATAAAAGCCAAGTAAGAAACAAATAGAGTAAATTATATTTCACTTATTACCTCGTCAATTACCAACACCTGCATTGAATCTAGCTTAAGAATTTTCTTATCAATCATTTGACACAAACTCCCCAAAGTTGCAACCACTATTGTAGGGGGCTCCGCCTGACAATAAGAGCAAGTTATAAATAAATTTTCTTACCAAACTTCTATTGCGGGAAACGTACAACCAAAAAAAAAAACGCATTTGTAAGATCATACAAATCAACATGATACCTTCAACCAACTTTTATGTCTTCTCAGCATTCCACCATCTAGAAGAGCCATAACACAGCATGCCTCCTCTCCAAGTTCAGCAGGTTTTGCAGCCAGCATACGAGCAACTTTTGTAACCTTGTTTATCAAAACATTACAATATCAGAATAACACATATCATAGCCCTGATAAGATTCAAGTCATATATAAATTTTTTAACTTGAGAAAAAGAAAAAAAAAAATTGTAGAAGTGATCATCGATATTCATACTTGCATGCCAAGTTCCCTAGTGGGCACCACAATAAGTGCTTGCACTGATGATCTTTGAGTGTTTACTACTGCAAAAATTGATAGCAGGTATGCCAGGGTCTTCCCAGAACCTGTCTAGAGGGCCAAATCAGAAAAGAAAAAAAAAACCAACTACATTAGCTTGTCACTGCTACAGAGTCAGAAAGAGTGACAACTTTATTTTTCATTTAAGAACATACATATGAAAACCATAACCAATATATAACCAATCCATCAGATTGCAATCAATCATGTACATCAAATCTTAATGATTTCATTAACCATGTGTCATTATATTCCTTTCAGCAAAAGATTACTGATGGAAGACAAGTTTGAAGAGTTACTAACTATGGTATATTTTTTATATGTGATCCAGTGCATCCAAAAAATGGGATTTACAATATTAGGCCAAGCATGAGTCTGTCTGTAAGATGGTAAGCCAATTTGACAGATAGAAAGTTTGTGAATGTAACTTGAAGCACAAATTAACCTGAGCGTGAAGTATGCAATCACGCCCAGAAAGCATAATCGGCAAAGCTTTCCGCTGCACATCTGTAGGCACAACAAATCCAACCTCTTCCACCCTGCATCAAGTTAAACCAACTCTGATCAGTATCTTTCATACGATCCATTTTCTGCACATTTCACAAAGACTTGTATTGTACATTTCTGCAATCCTAGTGTGTCAATCATCACACACAAAACAAAGAAAATAAAAGCAATCCAGAAAACCATAAAACCAAAACTTGCTTTTAAACCAATCATTGGTCTATATATTCATCATTCTACTTCAATACTAATCAGTTAAATGAGAAAAGAAAAAGAAAAATACTTGATTACACTAAGTTTGGTTATTGAGTAAGTAAGAGAACTAGTAGAAAAGGAACATTGTTACACTCAGATCTCATAGTTTCAATTGTTTTGATTAGCAAATATAGAGCAAACCTTAATTAGCTGTTGAAAATCAGAAGAGGTATGATTGCTTTACCTTTTCTTTTCCTCTGTTTTCTCAGGAGCCAAACATACCCTCTCTCTCTCTCTCTCTCTGTGAAAAGGAAAAGAAAATATCTTTTTCTCATATGAATTTGATTAAGATACAAATTTTATAAGAAAATAGGAATTCTAATTATAAGTAACTGCTTCTATAACAAATTTAATTTTTTTTATATTTTCCTGTATTTTTTTGCAAGAAACTGAAAGCTTGCCATGCTATTATGCTGAATTGTACAAGAAAAATAATTTTCTTATAATTTCTACCACTTTCATCCTAACCAAACTGAGCCTTGTATTTCAACTGTTTAGATTAGCAAATCAAGAACAAAACTTTATTAGTATTTAGAAAATAGAAGAAAGAGCTCATATTGCTTTCCCTTTTCCTTTCCCCTATTTTCTCTGGAACCAAACAGACCCATTAAATTCCCAGAAAAAAGGAAAATGAAAGAAAACTCGCCTGCGCAATATATGATCTGGAATGTGATCTTCACACAGTTCTCGGATAGTGGAAGCCCTCTCTGAGATATCAGCTTCGATTCCAACACACGTAGAATCAAGAGAAGCTCGTGAAGGCCTGCGATTGGAATTGGATAGAGGGCTGAGAGTCCGATTTCTAAAGTTAACGAACCATGAGCGAGTGCAGTTGGGGTTTTGTGGTCTAGGTTTAACAGAGAACCTCCATGAAAGAGAGTAGAGCTGATTTGCAGAGAAACAAGCCATGGACGCTCGCACAGAGAGAGAGAGAGAGAGAGAGAGAGAGACGGATGAGATCTGCTGTGGATGAGAGCATTGGGACCCAGTAAGAGATTTGTTTTGATCAGATGAAAATCTACGGTTGAGGAGTTTTGAGAAAGTTGAGGGGTAGAATGGTCCAATCATTAAAATGGAGCGTACGAAGTCGTTTTGATTGAACTCCGCCGGTCATAACACGTTAAAAGTCGTTGGTCTTTTGGACCTACTCGTGATAACGCTTTAAAAGGCATTAATCTAGCCATGTTTGATTGGATGGTTTGAAAGGGTGGGTTAGATTATCAATTTGTAGGATTATTAAATTGGGCATTGTTTCATCCCCTAAAAACTGTGCGTCTAATGTCCCCAATTTTCATATTAAGTAAAAAAAAAAAAAAAAAAATTGTCCAAATTGGAAATTAGGAGCATTAGGAGCACAGTTTTTAAGGGCACAAAATATTTCTCTATTAAATTTTTGTTTGGATGTAATAAAATATCATAGGTTTAGTAGTGAAATTAGTTTAAGTGAATTTTAGGTATAATTAAAAAAATAGCAAGGGGATTGAATATATTTTATATAAAAAATTTATTTTTTAAATTTTATTTATTTTATCAAGTGCACTTATTTATTTTAATATTTATTTTAGTTTTTTTAATATAGAAATAATTTATTTATTTATTTTATATAAAAATAAGTGCGAATCACATTAACGGTCCCTATAGTTTGGACCTTATGTCACTTTGGTCCCTGACTTTTTAATTGTGACACATTTGATCTTTAATTTTGAATCTTGTTCCAAATAAAGACAATTGAATATATCATTGCTCAATTTCAAGAGTAAAGTCGTTAATTTGATAAAATATAAATTAATTTGATAAAAATATTTTTGAATTTTTAAAAATTATTTCAACCTACTAAAGATAAAATTATGTAAAATTGATAAATATTTTAGACATTTATTTATTTATTTATTTTACCAAATTAATTTTTATCATGTGTTTGGATGATGGTCATGTAATAGGTGGTTTTTTTTATATTCATTGAATTAGTTTTTATTTTTTCAAAAGTCAAGGATGGCGACAACTTTGATATAATTATTAAACCAATACATTAAATCAAAAAATTCAAAACTAAAAACATTTCATAGATTAAATATATCGATTACACGTTAAAAGTTTAATAACCACCTATTACATGATCATCATCTAAATACATAATAAAAATTAATTTAGTAAAAAAAATAATAAATGTCTAAAATATTTATCAGTTTTATATAATTTTATCTTTGGTGGATAGAAATTATTTTTAAAAAATTCAAAAATATTTTTTTGGCATTTTATTTTTATCAAATTAGTTTATATTTTGTTAAATTGACTACTTTGCCCTTGAAATTGAGCAATGAAATTTTTAATTGTCCTTATTTTGAACAATATTCAAAATTCAGGGTCAAATGTGTTACAATTGAAAAGTCAAGGACCAAAGTGACACAAGTCCCAAACTATAGGGATTGTTAGTGCAATTCGCCCTAAAAATAATTTAACAATCACATCACTAATCATCTCTCACATTATCATCAAAACAAACACACTTTTATTTAATCCCTCACCAACAATCCACACATTAACAATCTCATCATTAACAATCCTCTCACTAATAATCTCATCCAATTTAATCCGCCAAACAAACGTGGCCTTAGACTTGGTTTGGGATACATCGTATAAGTATATTTTTTTATCTTTTTATTTTTTAAAATTATATTATTTTTTATTTTTTTTATATCTTTTCGTAAAAAGTTAAAAAATATATTTATTTATATTATTCCAAACATTTTCTACTAAATAAATAATTAAATATCTTTATTTATTTGGTAAGAAATTTAAGACGTATAGTATTTTTCTTTTAAAAATAAGTGGAACTATATCAAGGTGGAAGAAAGAAAAAAAAAATTATCAATACATGAAGGCATAAATATATTTGTGGTGGGATGTAAATGAAAGATTGTGCAGATACAAGTGTCACTTGTACTCCCTTATGCGTTGATAATTATCTTTTCCTTTTCTTACATGCATGTAATTCTCCCTAAAAATAATAGGAAACTAAATGTAGATGGAAGAATGGAAAAAAAAAATTACGAACACAGGGGGTGCAACTATGTTTGTGGTCGGGTGCAAATGAAAGACTGTAAGGGTGCAAGTGTCACTTACAACCCTCATATGTTGGTAACATTTTTCCATTCTCCCATTTGCATATAGTTCCCCAAAAAATAATTTTTTTAAAAAAATTTCTTCATACATTATTTTTGTCACGCCCTAAAAAAAAAAACAACATTAAACCCATCAATATAGACATTCATTGATATATAAAGGATCCACATTCTTCTATTCATCAGAGTTTCATTACAAAAGGTATTACATGTTAACAACAAAAGCAAATGCCCTAAGGGCTTATAGCTTTCCAAGTTAACACTTGGTTACAAAAAAAGAGAGCACTAGCTCAATTACACATTAAGCCCTTGGCTTGAATCTACCTATAATACATAAAAAAAAGATATACAACCAAAAAGTCCATCCGCCTCAAGCCTCCCAAGCTATGTCCTTGGAGGTGGCATGCTACCTGTACCTGAAAATGATGTTCCCATATAGGGTGAGCCACAGCCCAGTAGAAATACACTAAACCAACCATGAACAATGACTAAAAGATTAGCAGTTGATAGATGGCCAACACTGATACATCCACTTATATCATCTACAATTTCATGACATACAAGTCCATGTTACAATTCATTTTCCATTCTTTTCAATTCTCAATCCATAACCATGGCTCAGAACCTGGCCAAACCACTTATATGAGACAGTAACTCATATTAAACATTTTCCATTTCAATAAAAGATAAGCATACTAGCTATATCAACACATTAACAGATAAGCATATGAGCTATATCAACACTTCCATAGATATGCCTAAGAGCAATATCACACTTCCAAAGACAAGCGTATGAGCTGTGTCAACACATTACTAGATAAGCATATGAGCTATATCTATGGAGTCCATCCCCTATCTTCTCCCAAACAACATCCGGTTTAGAGGTCCATCCCCTATCATCCCCTAAACCGTGGAGTACATCCCCTATCTTCTCCAACACAACACAATGCATATAAACAATAATTATACACATCACCAATCAATACATAAAATTAATGTATTCTTTCAACTGTCACACTCAATGACACATTTCAATGATCAGTTTTAGTTTGCCTAATCATCATGCATTGTCTACAACAATCAAGACTATCCTCCACCGATAGCCCAAAGCAGTTATTTCTATATAGAAAATAAATGCACAAAACGGATAATATATCAACATTTCAATTCGGTGAGTGATAAGTAATTCAACTACACCCTTTAGTTCCCACATATTCCCACTCTCAGCATTTCCACTTCAATTCCTCTTTTCTCACAATTTATTATCCCAATTAATTAATCAATGTAATTAGGGTAATTTCCATAGTTAACATTACAACCCTTAAGGTCCCATTTTCATCAATGATTCCACATTCATTCCATTTCTCTAAGCTAAATACATTCATGGGTATTATAAATAAAACCCCAACTTTGTAAAATTACACAAAAGCCCCAAACTCTCTCAAATTTACGCAACAACCCCCAACATCTCAAAATACCAAAATTTAAAGACAAAGTTCATAAAGAGGAGTAGGATATCCCTACCTCATAGTTTGAGCTCCAATGGAGATGAAGACCAAAACCAAAATGCTCTGAATTCTGAAATTTTCAGATTAAAATGTAGCCATCGACGATCAACACAACTTTTGTAAAGGCCAAAAGTGAGCAAACAACTCCTACTAGATCAAATCTAAGAGAGAAGGGCCGGTTTTAGAGTGAGAAGCTCTGAAAATGGCTTTTTGGAAAATAAGAGAGAGAAGAGATCTTGAAAAAGTGATAAAAAAGTCGGATCTCGCTTTTAAATAAGAGTCGCCCCGCTCGAGCGTGGAAACCCCCGCTCGAGCGCCACTCACAGACTCCCGCTCGAGCGGCGGATGCACACTCCCAGAATCTCGACATACCAGGTCCCCGCTCGAGCGCCCAACTCCCCGCTCGAGCGTCACTCACAACCTCCCGCTCGAGCGGCCAATCCCCCGCTCGAGCGTCCAACACTACACAGGAAATACTGGATGGGTGTATTCCCCGCTCGAGCGCCAAAACCCCCGCTCGAGCGGACAAGCAACAACAAGGTCCCCGCTCGAGCGTCAAAATCTCCGCTCGAGCGGACAGGCCAAAATCTGGGCAACTAGTTTTGGTTCCTAAGCTCAACCAACCTGTAACAAACCTGCCCAGCACATCCTATAACTCAAATACAAAGTAGGAAAGGATGTAAACCAGATAATAATCAACTACTAACACCCACGGACACATGTCCGGATCACTGTACAACAAGGGGTAAACCCGGGATCGCTATAACCTCCCCCCTTAAAGAATTTCGTCCCCGAAATTAAGAACAAGTTTCTGAAAAACACGTTTTTGTCCATTTTAGACAATGTTATATTACAACATTCAACAACTCGACCCATTACCGGTCATTCCATCTCTTATCAAGAGGCATCTCACAATACATACATTTCAATTTCTACTATATATTCAACATATGCAATGTTACACAAACTTCCATTTGAGGCAAGTTTCCAACTACTTTCATTAATCAAAACATGCACCATGTTTTACAACTTAAGACATATTTAATGATCTTAAAGTTCAACAATACAACAATATATAACATATGTTCAAACATCCACAAATAGGTCCGGATATTTCTCTCGGACCTCCAACTCACGTTCCCAAGTGGCCTCCTCCACTCCGTGATGTTTCCACAAAACCTTTACCAAAGGAATGGTCTTGCCACGCAGGACTTGATCCCGCCTATCCAAGACCCGAACCGGTCTCTCCTCATACGAGGCATCCTCATCTACCTCTAAGTCGGTCCAATCCAATACATGCGATGGATCCGGCTCATACTTCCGAAGCATGCTCACATGAAACACGTCATGAACTCCGGACAACTGTGGCGGTAAAGCTAAACGATAAGCAACCTCGCCAATCCTCTCAAGGATCTCAAAAGGACCAATAAACCGAGGGGATAACTTCCCACTCTTCCCAAACCTCATCAATCCCCGCCTAGGTGATATCTTCAGAAAGACATGATCACCCATCTCAAACGCCAAAGGCCTCCTCCTACGGTCAGCATAAGATTTCTGACGACTCTGGGCTGTAACAAGCCTCCTACGGATAAGCTCAACTTTCTCCGTCGTCTCCCTAACCAACTCCGGACCCAACAGAGGTGCGTCACCCACCTCAGCCCAACAAACCGGAGACCTACAAGGTCGGCCATACAAGGCCTCAAACGGTGCCATACCGATACTAGACTGAAAGCTGTTGTTGTAGGCAAACTCCACCAATGGTAAGTGCCTCTCCCACGTCCCACTAAAGTCCAGGACACAACCCCGAAGCATATCCTCAAGGATCTGAATAGTATGCTCGGACTGCCTGTTAGTCTGAGGGTGATAAGCCGTACTGAAGGTCAATCTAGTACCCAAGGCACTCTGCAAACTCTGCCACAACCTAGCAGTAAAACGAGGATCTCTATCTGAGACGATTGTCACTGGGACCCCGTGCAACCTCACTATGTCCCGAATATACAAGTCGGCAAGATGATCTACCGAATCTCTCACGCGCATAGGAATGAAGTGCGCCGACTTAGTCAACCGGTCTACAACCACCCAAATAGCATCACTACCCCGCTGAGTCCTCGGAAGACCTACAACGAAGTCCATAGTGACATGCTCCCACTTCCACTCGGCAACAGGCAAGGGTTGCAACAAACCCGCTGGCCTCTGATGCTCGGCCTTCACTTGCTGACAAGTAAGGCACTTAGACACGAAGACTGCCACATCTCTCTTCATACCTCGCCACCAAAACTGGCGACTCAAATCCCGATACATCTTAGTACCTCCCGGATGCACTGCAAGGCGCGAATGATGAAACTCTCGGAGTACCTCCTCTCGGCAAGACTCCGGCACAAACAAACGGTCTCGGTATCTCACACTCAGGTCGGGATACACCGTCAGACCCTTCTCAACCTTCCCACTGGAGATCTTCTCTCGGAGGGATTCTACCTCAAGGTCACCTCTCTGTGCCTCTAACACTCGAGTCACAAGTGTAAGCTGCGCAACAACAGAAAACAAGGCCACAGCCTCCACGGATTCGCCCAGAAGCAAATCAAACTCGCCAATTGCCCCCAACATCTCCCACTCCCGATGGCTATACTAGCTACATCACTAACGGATTTCCTGCTAAGGGCATCGGCCACAACATTGGCCTTCCCCGGGTGGTAATGCAACTCGAAGTCGTAATCCTCAATAAATTCCATCCACCTCCTCTGCCTCAAGTTCAAGTCTTTCTGTGAAAATAGATATTTCAGACTCTTATGATCCGAGAACACCTCGAATCTCTCACCATAAAGGTAGTGCCTCCAGATTTTCAAGGCGAAGATCACAGCCGCTAACTCTAGGTCATGCGTAGGGTAATTCTTCTCGTGAATTTTCAACTGACGCGAGCCATAGGCTACCACTTTCCCCTCTTGCATCAACACACAACCCAAACCCTCTCGTGAGGCATCACAATAGACAGCATAACCCAACCCTCTCTCCGGAATAATCAAGACCGGAGCGGTGGTCAATCTAACTTTCAACTCCTGGAACGACTTTTCACAAGTCTCACTCCATACAAATTTGACTCCCTTCCGAGTCAATCTAGTCAACGGCGAAGCTAACCTGGAGAAATCCTTCACAAACCGACGGTAGTACCCAGCTAATCCCAGAAAACTGCGGATCTCAAACACACTCTTAGGCTGTGCCCAATCTTGCACTGCCTCAGTCTTGGATGTATCAACAGACACCCCTTCCCCTGAAACCACATGGCCTAAGAACTTGACTTCTCCTAGCCAGAACTCACACTTCCCAAACTTGGCATACAACCTATGGGCTCTAAGCAACTCAAGCACCACTCTCAAGTGTTCCTCGTGCTCCTCCTCTGAAGGTGAATAGATAAGAATGTCGTCCACGAAGACGACTACAAAACGATCCAGGAATTCCCGGAAGATCCGGTTCATCAAGTCCATAAAGACTACCGGTGCGTTGGTAAGCCCAAATGGCATCACCAAAAACTCATAATGGCCATACCGCGTACGGAATGCTGTCTTCGGAATATCCTCCTCCCTGACCCTCAACTGGTGGTAACCCGATCTCAAGTCTATCTTAGAGAAACAACGGGAACCCTTCAACTGGTCAAACAAATCATCTATACGGGGCATAGGATATTTATTCTTGACTGTAGCCCGATTCAACTTCCGATAATCGACACACAATCTCAAGGCACCATCTTTCTTTTTAGCAAAGAGGGTCGGTGCTCCCCACGGTGAAACACTAGGGCGAACAAAGCCCTTATCTAGCAATTCCTGGAGCTGAACTTTCAACTCAACCAACTCTGCTGGAGCAAAACGGTAAGGTGCCATAGAAATCGGCGCCGTGCCGGGCACTAAATCAATAGAGAACTCAATCTCCCGGTGAGGTGGCAAATCAACGAGATCCTCGGGAAAGACGTCCGAGTACTCACAAACTACCCTCGGCAACACAACCTGGGTCTCATCACACTCATCACTCTCAAGGCTAGCAAGTAAACCACTAAGCTCACTCCGCCCTCGCGGATCATACCCCGGTGGCACAACACTACCAACCCGGTCTCCCAAGAAATGGAAACACTCCCCGCTCACGGTACAACAAGTGACCCTCTGGCGGTAACAATCAATAACTGCCCGGTATGACGATAACCAGTCCATACCTAAAATAACATCAAAGCCCTTCATGGGCATAACTACAAAAGGAAACGGAAGCCTATGATCGGCGACCTCTATATCACAACCTCTACATCCGTGTTTCAAAATCAACTCACCCCCAACAGGTGACACTACACATATAGGAGATGCTAATAGTGCTAACTCCAACTCCAACACAGATGCAAATGCAGCAGATACAAAAGAATGAGACGCACCCGTATCAATCAATACACTAGCAACCGAGTTGCAAAACAGAAAGGTACCTCTCACTACTGATGGAGCCGGTACTAGGTCCTGCGCGGTAACAGCATACACGTGCCCTGTAGGCCCTGATCCACCTGCTCACCTCTAGGAGCATATGACTGCTGCACTGACTGGGACGACGAAGCCCCCGGATTGGCCCTCGAGGCCTGCACAGACTGAGCTGGCTGAAAACCCTGCGTCTGCCTAGAACCAAACGCTCCTGAAGTGGCACTCAACTGTGGGCAGAACCTCTTCAGGTGCCTAGGCTGTCCACACTGATAGCAAGACAAGGGCTGCCCCCTGCCCAAACTCTGACTCTGCGGTCTAGCTGAAGAAGATGCAGCTCTCTGACCTCCGCCCTTCTGCGGGCAAACCGAAGCCTTGTGACCCAGCTGGCCACACTTGTAACAGGTGAACTCTCCCTGATTGCCCCTCCCGGAGCCTGTACTCGGTACTGGGAAAGTCGACCTAGCCAGACCACTCTGAGACGGCTGAGGGTTATAACCCCTCTGTCTCCTGCCATCACCCTGGCCCTCTTGACCCCTCTTGGAGCCTCTATGTTTCTCCTCATCTTCCTCCTGCATCATAAGCTCCATATGAGCTGCAGCATCCACCAAATGTCTATACTCTCGGATGTAAGACCCACCAACCCTCAACTTGAGGCCGCGCCTCAACTTCCGCTCAAACTCATAGCAACGGCGTTCCTCGGTCGCCACAAGTTCAGGTGCAAACCTGGACAAGCTAGTAAATGTAGCCTCAAACTCGGCCACAAACAAACCCTCCTGTTTGAGCCGGCTAAACTGATCCCTCAGCTTCTCCCTGGCAACTGCAGATAAGAACCTCTCCTGGAAAGCATTTACAAACGCCTCCCAAGTACCACCAACACGGACCTTCTCATACTTCCACCATTGACCCGCATCTCCCTTCAGTTGGAAGGATGCCAAGGTCACTTTCAGTGCTCCGTCCTCGATGCCAAGCATCTCAAACGTCTTACTCATTTGTTCCAACCACTCGTCTGCCTTCAGTGGTTCCTTTGGATCCCCAACAAACTCCTCCGGGTTAGACCGGAAGAACTCCCTCTTCAAGAAAGAAGGCCCTGCCCTAACTGCCTGATTCCCAGCCCTGAGAATACCCAAAGCTCCTGCTATTTCTCGGGCCAAGGCACTCATAGCTTGCTGACCCGCTGGCTCGGCCACATTGGCCTGACCAACTCCCTCCTGTACTGCCGGAATCTCATCCGGTATAGGCACTTCCTGTCTCCTAGGCCTACCACGCCTACCGCCTCTTCCTCGTCCTGACATCCTAAGAAAGGAAACAAAGAACATTAGCACATTCATAAATGTGCCGAAACTAAACACTCACGTCCCAATGCATGGACAACTTTAATTCACTCCACGTAAGCACATAAACACATAATCACTTACGAATTTCATTTCCGGATAATGATAGTCTCGAGGCGTTACTAGAGTTCCGGTTAGAAACAACATTGATCAAGTGCTTTTTCAACAAGACTCCCAGAAACCCAAGGATCCAATCAACATTCTAGAAATTAAATCCCATACCCAAATAATCACATAAGCATGTTATCAATTTAAACACATGGTATATGACACTACACCTAAGTCTCTTTTAAGCGAGACAAACCCATTGTGATCCTAATCACTTCCCACGTACCCAAAGTATTCGAACCCGGTACGCTCTGATACCAAGTTGTCACGCCCTAAAAAAAAACAACATTAAACCCATCAATATAGACATTCATTGATATATAAAGGATCCACATTCTTCTATTCATCAGAGTTTCATTACAAAAGGTATTACATGTTAACAACAAAAGCAAATGCCCTAAGGGCTTACAACTTTCCAAGTTAACACTTGGTTACAAAAAAAGAGAGCACTAGCTCAATTACACATTAAGCCCTTGGCTTGAATCTACCTATAATACATAAAAAAAAGATATACAACCAAAAAGTCCATCCGCCTCAAGCCTCCCAAGCTATGTCCTTGGAGGTGGCATGCTACCTGTACCTGAAAATGATGTTCCCATATAGGGTGAGCCACAGCCCAGTAGAAATACACTAAACCAACCATGAACAATGACTAAAAGATTAGCAGTTGATAGATGGCCAACACTGATACATCCACTTATATCATCCTACAGTTTCATGACATACAAGTCCATGTTACAATTCGTTTTCCATTCTTTTCAATTCTCAATCCATAACCATGGCTCAGAACCTGGCCAAACCACTTATATGAGACAGTAACTCATATTAAACATTTTCCATTTCAATAAAAGATAAGCATACTAGCTATATCAACACATTAACAGATAAGCATATGAGCTATATCAACACTTCCATAGATATGCCTAAAAGCAATATCACACTTCCAAAGACAAGCGTATGAGCTGTGTCAACACATTACTAGATAAGCATATGAGCTATATCTATGAAGTCCATCCCCTATCATCCCCTAACATCCGGTTTAGAGGTCTATCTCCTATCATCCCCTAAACCGTGGAGTACATCCCCTATCTTCTCCAACACAACACAATGCATATAAACAATAATTATACACATCACCAATCAATACATAAAATTAATGTATTCTTTCAACTGTCACACTCAATAACACATTTCAATGATCAGTTTTAGTTTGCCTAATCATCATGCATTGTCTACAACAATCAAGACTATCCTCCACCGATAGCCCAAAGCAGTTATTTCTATACAGAAAATAAATGCACAAAACGGATAATATATCAACATTTCAATTTGGTGAGTGATAAGTAATTCAACTACACCCTTTAGTTCCCACATATTCCCATTTCAATTCCTCTTTTCTCACAATTTATTATCCCAATTAATTAATCAATATAATTAGGGTAATTTCCATAGTTAACATTACAACCCTTAAGGTCCCATTTTCATCAATGATTCCACATTCATTCCATTTCTCTAAGCTAAATGCATTCATGGGTCTATTATAAATAAAACCCCAACTTTGTTAAATTACACAAAAGCCCCAAACTCTCTCAAATTTACGCAACAACCCCCAACATCTCAAAATACCAAAATTTAAAGACAAAGTTCATAAAGAGGAGTAGGATATCCCTACCTCATAGTTTGAGCTCCAATGGAGATGAAGACAAAAACCAAAATGCTCTGAATTCCGAAATTTTCAGATTAAAATGTAGCCCTCGACGATCAACACAACTTTTGTAAAGGCCAAAAGTGAGCAAACAACTCCTACTAGATCAAATCTAAGAGAGAAGGGCCGGTTTTAGAGTGAGAAGCTCTGAAAATGGCTTTTTGGAAAAGTAAGAGAGAGAAGAGATCTTGAAAAAGTGATAAAAAAGTCGGATCTCGCTTTTAAATAAGAGTCGCCCCGCTCGAGCGTGGAAACCCCCGCTCGAGCGCCACTCACAGACTCCCGCTCGAGCGGCCAAACTCCTGCTCGAACGGCGGATGCACACTCCCAGAATCTCGACATACCAGGTCCCCGCTCGAGCGCCCAACTCCCCGCTCGAGCGTCACTCACAACCTCCCGCTCGAGCGGCCAATCCCTCGCTCGAGCGTCCAACACTACACAGGAAATACTGGATGGGTGTATTTCCCGCTCGAGCGCCAAAACTCCCGCTCGAGCGGACAAGCAACAACAAGGTCCCCGCTCGAGCGTCAAAATCTCTGCTCGAGCGGACATGCCAAAATCTGGGCAACTAGTTTTGGTTCCTAAGCTCAACCAACCTGTAACAAACCTACCTAGCACATCCTATAACTCAAATACAAAGTAGGAAAGGATGTAAACCAGATAATAATCAGCTACTAATACCCACAGACACATGTCCGGATCACTGTACAACAAGGGGTAAACCCGGGATCGCTATAATTTTGGCTTTAAAAAAAGAAAAAAGAAAAATTACATGTCAATGGTAATTTAAGAAAATTATTACATATGAATGGAAATGTTATAATTTTAATTATTAATATTGATAAAGTTTATCATTAATTTGTAATTAATTTTTAAATTCTACACTGATATGAAATTTTCGCTTTAAAAAAGGGTTAAATTCATTTTACTTTCTCGTGATTTGGGACTGAAACACTTTATCCCTAGTTCAAATATAGTCAGAAATTTTTCATATGATTTTGGATTAAATTATCACTGTTAATTTTTTCATCCAAATTAATAGAAGTTATATCACACATTATTTTTTAAAATAAATTTGATTTCTTGAAAAATAAAGTGAAATTGATATAACAAATGACTCTAATCTTAAAATTAGATTAATATATTAATTAAAATATAATTAAGAACTGATTTAAAATATAAAATGAATAATAACTAAGAATTGATATAAAAATATAATTAAATTAAAATTAGATTAAAATGATAGGAATTATAATAAATAATTAAGAATTTATAATTAATTATCATCTAAAATATAATTAAAAGTTAAGAATTATAATTATAATTAATTGTGATTTAATTGAATTAATGTTAGCCATTATAAATTATGTGTATGAGATATAAGAAAGAAAATTTAAAAAAAGAAAAGAAAAAAGGTTTGTGATCATTTACATTTATAGTTAATGGTGTTAACGATTACACTTTAGTCCAAAACCACATAAAAACTTTATGGCTATAATTGAATCATAAGAGGTAAAGTGTTTTGATCTCAAATCACAAAGGGTAAAACGAATTTTGCCTTAAAAAATTGAGATAAATAAGTAGTGAAATTTTTAAATTTATTTTTGTTTTTAAGTTAATAAAAAGGGAAAAACTGAATAGATGCAAATTCATTTTTACAACAAATTCAAGATCCAAATATATTATTTTATTTTCTTATTATTGATGAACTATCTTTTCTCTAACTTGTCTCTTTAATAAAAAAAAAATTGGAACTAAACAAAGTGAAAGGTTAAATTTATTTTATTTTTAACTTAATAAAAGTGAAAAAAAAAATGAAGGAATATATACAAATTCATTTTATTAACCATACTTACATGTTTCATTTTTTATTTTCTTTGACAAAATTAAAGATCTAAACATGTTATTAACTTCTTTTTCTTTTTTCTTTTTTTTTTTCTTTTTTTTTTTAAAACTATCTTTTCTCCAACTCCAACATATCTCTAAATTAGCTCCACTAATATTTTCATTATAAATCTTTATAGTTGCACCTAATTATTTAATCTTGTTCTTTGTGTCATCATTTCAAAGAATCAACTATGATAATTATATTTTGTTAGAACTTCACTCTGTCTGATTGAGACCGTGTTTTATAATATTATGTAAAAGGAAAAAAAAATATTATACAATCAAGGCCTCGTTTGGGAACAGGCTAATTTCGTAACTTTTTGGCTATTTGGCTAAAATATGAGCTAAAAAGTTTGGGAAGGTAGATTGAGGCTAAATTAGCCACATCACGACAAAAGTGACTAATTTAGCCACATCACGACAAAGCCTCCTTACACGGGTTGGAGACAACCCTTCTTCGGCAGATTTACGGTTATACCCTGGCTATTCCTCTCATTCATTTCGCCCAACGCCAAAGGTAAACACAGAACATAACCGTCCTAGGGCATTTCGAAAAGAAGGAGGCGATTTGCTTAAACCAACGGCGGCGACGACATCTGGTTCCAGCTTCTTACAGGCGATCGGGCCAGAGTAGCCATCTGCGGCGGCGAAGACGACTCGCGAACCCTCTCAAACACCACCGATCTTGAGGTATCTCTTTCAAACCCGTCTGATTTCGTAGATCTGTGTGAGTGTGTGTGGCGTATGCTTACAGTTCATGTGTGGAGTCCCTTTCTCTTTGATTTCGTAGATCTATGGAGTCCCTTTCATGTGTAGAGTCCCCTGTTCCAAAGATTGATCTGTTCATGTTCACACATTGTTGTGACAGATATATATATATACACATATATTTATCCCAAAAAAAAATAATAATAAAAAAATATATATACACACATACATCTGTTTTTACATATAAATCTGTAAATCTGTGAGTAATGAGGGCCGGACTATGTATATATAGGTTCAGATCCATAAATGACTCTGTTCTTCTTTTGATTTTGTTCTTCTAATTATCAGTTGTGATCTACTTTTCTCAGATCACAATTAAAAATGGAAAATATGGTGGTTGGGTTTACACATTTTGTTCACATCACAATCTATTTGGGTTCATATTCTTATCTGATTTTTTGCAGATCGTTTGATTTTGTGCTTGGGTTCACACATTTTGTTATTATAATTAGGTCAAATGAAAAATTTCAGATCTTTTGATCACAAACTGTGGCTAATTTACAAAATGAAGGAAAGCATGAAAATTTTTGTTATATATTTTTTTTTATAGTCAATGCTGAAGCCTGAATTTTTGCTAATTTAGAAATGCTCAATTCTCATTTGTAAAAAATATATTAATTACATAAAAAATATATTGCAAACTAAATTTGGGAAGGAAGGTAGATATATTATCTATATATATTAACAACAAATTACAAAATATATAAAACTTATAGTACAAATATATTAGAAAATTGGGTTTATTAACAAATATATTAAAAATATATTAGAAAGATATTAAAAATATTTTAAAATATATATTACAAATTTAGATTTAAAAAGTAAAGAGTGTAAAAATTTTATTAAACATATATGACAAAATTTAATTAGTAAAAAATATATTAAAAATATTTTCAAAATATCATAAAAAATATATTCAAAATATATTACAAAATAGATTTATTAATTTGAATATATTTTTTACTCAATACGAAATGCTCAATTCTCATTTGTAAAAAATATATTAATTAGATAAAAAATATATTTCAAACTAAATTTGGGAAGGAAGGTAGATATATTATCTATATATATTAACAACAAATTACAAAATATATAAAAATTATATTACAAATATATTAGAAAATTGGGTTTATTAACAAATATATTAAAAACATATTACAAAGATATTAAAAATATATTAAAATATATATTAAAAATTTAGATTTAAAAAGTAAAGAGTGTAAAAATTTTATTAAACATATATGACAAAATTTAATTATTAAAAAATATATTCAAAATATATTCAAAAATATTTTAAAAATATCTTAAAGAAAATTTACTCAAAAATATTTTCAAAAATATAACAAAATTTAGTTTTCAAACACTTACTTGAGTAAAAAATATACTCAAAATATATTACAAAATAGATTTTTTAATTTTAATATATTTTGTACTCAATACTTAATGCTCAATTCTCATTTGTGAAAAATATATTTCACTAAAAAATATATTACAAACTAAATTTGGGAAGGAAGGTAAATATATTAAATTATTAAAATTATTAAAAAATTAAAAAATTAAAAAGATATTAAAAATATATATTAAAAAATTTAGTATTTATTCAAAAAATTTTTATATATAAAAAATTATTACAAAATATATTAACAATATATTCACAAATATATTCAAAAATATATTCAAAAATATATTACCAATATACCTAAATTCAAGATGCACAATACTTTTACAAACAATCAAGTTCATTCATGGAATCAAATATAAAATTGCGTTAGTCTTTGTACGTTTTCATGTTGATTCATGTAAATTTAATTGAAATTCAAAGCGTAGCATGGCGTCGTTCACCTCTACTGCAACTTCCAGTACATGGCCACGACGAATGTGTGCCTGTGGACATGGCCCCTGTATTGTTAAGATTTCCAGATCCACCAAAAATCCAAGGCATCCCTACTTTGTTTGTCCCCGCCCTATGGTGAGTGACCCATTCTTTACCGGTCATAACTGTATGAACATTAACAACCCATGAAACTAATAGTTCCATAATTTGCACTCATCAGCCCTGTGTCAGTTGGATTGGTTGGTGCGAAGAACGAAGGCAAGAGAACCAAGACTATGCGTCACCCGGAGATGAAATTGCCATGCAATTGCGGGCTGATGTCATAGACATTCAACAATCCTTGCGTGTTTTTAAGACCATTGTGTATGTGCTCTGCATTGTCGTTGTCATTTTGTTGTGCCGTATGTAAGCACCTTTACCATGTTGTTAGTATGTAGAAACACGTTAGTATGTTGTTAGTATGTTGTCAGTATGTAGTTAGTATGCTGGTAGTATGTTGGTAGTATGTTGGTAGTATGTTGTCGCATATGAGAGCCGTATTAATAACTATCATATTTTTGTCCACTACTAACTTCCATGGAACCTGTGCACGTACGTTATTAATGTGCAATGGTTATATGCAAATTTAATTTAGCATCCTATATCTCTGTTTGTTGTTATTAATGTGTCATGGCGTATGCGTGTGTATGTAACAACCGAATTTGTGATGGTAATCTTTTGTAACCGTACATTAGTAATGGCTTCGACATGTACTTCTCCGCGTACCCAATCGAGAAGCAAAGGCATTGTCACTGACAAGTCAAGCAGTCTTGAAGAGACACATAGGCCCTATTTGGTAGAGCTGTGGGAAAGTGCTTATAGCTTATGCCTAAACAGCTTATAGCATATAACTATGAACATAAGCTGATTTCTGACTTATAAATTAACCATCTCCTGCCCCACTCAAAGAATAAGCTGATTTCTGACTTCTAAAAAGCTATAAGCTATAAGCTACAAGCTAAACCAAACACATCAAAATAGCTTAAAATTAAGCTGAAAGCTGAAATAAGCAGCTTTTAAGCTGCACCAAACAGGGCCATAATCAGTTCAGCCACAAGGCCTCATGGAACAGTGACTCAATTCGAGTTTTCCTACAGTTGATTGCAAATGAGATTACTAAAGGAAATCGCCCATTCCTAGTCCTCAACCAAGCAGGGTACAAGTCCTTGGCAAGGAAATTTGAGAAAAAAACAGGAAGAAAACATGGACAGAAACAGTTGAAGAATAAGTACATGAGCTTGAAAAAAGAGTGACAAGCGTGGATAAAGTTGATGGATTCAAGCAAAGGAGTGTCAGGGATAGGTTTTGACAGTGACACCGGTATGTTTCAGGGACCTGAGGAGTGGTGGGACAAGATGGAATCGGTAAGTACATGTACAAACAAGTTTTATATTTGTCATTTACCAGTACATGTTTGGTAGTTTGTAGTTCAATTTTAATTATTTATATGAAATGTAATGTAATTCTCTTTCATATATCTATATTTCTGCAGATAAACAAGATGCGTGCCAAGTTCAGGAAAAAAACCTTGGAACATCGTGAGTTGATAGAGACGGTCTTCATGGGGGCATCAGCTACTGGTAAGCACCATTGGACCCTGGGAGAGAAACTTACTGAAGCTGCTGACGACTCATCTGATTCAGTGCACAGTTTGGGAGCCCAGCTATTTGCTGATCCGATACCCGCAGGAGTACAGGACGTGGATTCAGATTCTTCACTGGAGCATGTTCCGATTGAAAAGGGGAAAAGGAGAAAGACGCCATCAAGCAGTGTTTCAAAGTCCAATAAGGCAACAAGTGGAGCATCAGTTATTGCGGAAAGCATGAACAATCTGACAGATGTGGTGCGTACGAAGAATCAGCAGGTTACGCTGAGGCACCTCACAGGCAACGAATCGCTGTATACTATTTCGGAGTGCATACATCGCCTAACGAGTATTCCATCCCTGGTTGGTATGCCGTTATTCCACTTCGCCTCGACACTTATGGATAACGCCGATTTGCGGGAGGTGATGATGTGCCAGCCTGATGACGACTCCATCGTAGGGTGGCTTACACAAAAGCAGCTCCAGTGTACTGCATCGGCGTCTTTTGCAAACCTGTTTGGGGCTCGCCGGATGTGATGTAGCGGTGTTAAGAGTGTTAAAGATGCCTGTCCTTCTGTTGCATTATGAAAACTTTTACTTATCTTAATGTTGGCATTGTATTAAAACATGATGGTTGTGTGTGCATGTTTTTATTCCTTTTTTTTTTGTGGTTTTTATTGCTACCTACGGTGGACAAAACTTTAAGTTCAGTGCATGGGTTGTCGTTCATGGAAGCATGGTTGTGCATGTTTTTGGAGAAATGAATGGGATGCTTTTGTATATCTATATTATGCAAATTTAACTGTTAGTTTACTTTGACGTCCACTTTTGTGGTTGTTACCACTATCGCCCCCCGGTAAATTCAAGTTGAACAGGTTACCAATTTGTGAAACTCATATCATTACGCGTTACTACTGACAGTGGTGACGACATTGCTTACATGAAAACCAATTTTAATATATTTGTTTATTTCAATTTTCCAAATAATTTGAGTCAATGAAAGGAAAGCAAACTAATTGACAGAGTGCCACTCTTGTAGGTTTCGCGTCAACGAAGACGTAATGAATCCGTGAGATGGAAGAAACAATGATGGAATAAGGGAAATGCTTAATCAAATGGCGGTCCAGGTGCAACAAGAACACAACTGCACATTTCTACAAGCATGCCAGTATGCGACAGAATGGTACGCAAAACACATGGGCAAAACGCCATGTCGCAATTCTATACTGACCGGGAATGCATGGATATCTGAACTATATACGGGCCATATGGGGTGATTTGAGGAAAATGTTTGCATGCCGAAGGAAGTTTTTGTTGCCTTGTGTGAGACATTAGTAAATGATTTTGGGTTACAAGTCCCGCAACATCCACATAGCTTAGCTGTTGAAGAAAGCGTTGTAATGTTTATCCATGTATTGAAAAGGAAGCAAAATCGGGAAATTCAAGAAAGGTTCCAACATTCGGGAGAGACTGTGTCTCGGTATATGCATAACGTATTAACTTCCATGAAAGCGTTCACTGTAGTTCATTGCCGCCCCACATACAGTCAGCATTGTATACATTCATACGTGCGGTGTAGACGAAAATACCTACCGTTCAAGGTACTACTGAAAACTATTGTTGACATATAAATAAAGAGTGTCAGTTATTTTGTTTTTATTATTAACTGGAGGTGACGTATGGGAAAAATCAAACACTTGTTACCTGTTTAAGCAACAAAAGAAGTGGGTTGTTTGCAGGACTGCATTGGCGCAATGGACGGAACACATGTAAGTGCATGGATTACGGGGCCAGATGCGGCAACATATTTCGGTAGGAAATACTGTCACACGCAAAATATCATGGCCGCAGTGGATTTTGACATGTGTTTCATATTCATTTCGTGCGGATGGGAAGGAAGTATGCATGATAGTCGCATATTCAACGAGATACTAACGAATGACAATGTGCCATTCCCATATCCTGACAAAGGTAACACATGGCCATGAATTAGATTTATGGGGCTATACATTTTTTTTCGGAAATAGCGTTACTTGAAAATGAAGCACTATGTTTGGTTTTCGTGTCATACATTGTTGTCATGTCTGCAGGCAAATATTATCTTGTTGATTCTGGCTATCCAAACCGGATAGGTTACTTAGCACCATTCAAAGGCCACCGTTACCACCAACAAGAATTCCGACGTATTGCACGGAACACAATGGCAAACACGCCAAGGGAATTATTTAACAAAGTTCACTCGTCATTACGCAGTGTGGTGGAACGCACTTTCGGTGCCTGGAAAAATCAATAGGGGTTTATTCGAGACATGCCCCACTATGACTTTGTAAATGTGCAAGTTCAATTAGTAGGTGCGTCAATGGCATTACATAATTACATACGGCGAAACACAGGTAATCCAACAACTGTTCACCCAATCTGTGACGAGGAAGAGGCAATGGCAATAGTAAATGCCATACCAGAAGTTGAACATGACGATGATGGTTTAATGGTTGGGGATGAGGACCCGCATATGGCATTGGTGCGCCTTCGCATACGCAACAAATTATGTTACATGCGTAATAACGGAATGTTAGGAAATATATAATAGTCGACATAATTTTCATAGGGTTGGAACATTGGTAACACATGTGGAACAAACTGTATTAAAAAATATTATCATGTACAATATGTATGTGTTTACACGGGAATATACCCACTTCCAGTTGGTGACGCGCCTAACTCTGAAAAACCAAAAACCACAGAGAAAAGCCAGTTCGAAAAAGAAACAAAAATAGGCCTCATCCAAAAGTAAAAGGAATATAAAAAAAAAAAAAAACAGAAATTAGCATTTGCCACGTAATTTACAAACAAATAAAACACATGAAAATCCATTTTTGGAAAATAAAAACAAGTTAAAGTGAGTGAATAAAAAAATGACAAAATCGTAAATTAAAAAAAAAATAACGAGAAAATACACCTCATTGAAACAAAATAAATAAAAAAGAAAACATAAATTACCATTTGCCACGTAATTTACAAATAAATGAAACACATAAAAAAAATGTTATTGTATACCAATAAAAATAAATAAGGCAAAAAACGTAAATTAAAGAACAAGAACTAATTAAAGTATAAAAAAATAAAATAAACAAAAACATAAATTAAAAAAAAAAACAAAAAGTTAAGCAATATACGCCAAATCCAAATCCAAAATACAAAAATAAATAATTTACCAAAATATGCCAAAATAAAACCCAAAACAAAAAAAAATAAAATAAAAAAATTTCAACAAAATACGCCAAATCCAAACCCAAAATAAAAAATATATATATATATATATATATATTTTACCAAAATAAGCCAAAATAAAACCCAAAATAAAAAAATAAAAAATAATAAAATTGAAACAAAATACGCCAAATCCAAACCCAAAAAAAAAATATATATATATATATATATATTTTACCAAAATAAGCCAAAATAAAACCCAAAATAAAAAAATAAAAAAAAATAAAATTTAAACAAAATATGCCAAATCCAAACCTAAAATACAAAAAAATAAATAAATATTTTACCAAAATAAAATAAAACCCAAAATAAAATATAAAAAATAAAAAAATTTAAACAAAATAGGCCAAATCAAAACCCCCAAAAAAAAAAAAAAAAAAGAAAAAAAAGAGGTTAGCAAAAAATGCCAAATCCAAACCGAAAATAAGAAAAAAATTAAAAAAAAAAAAACAAGAAGTACGGACCGTTGCGAAGCTGACGTGGACGTCAAATACATTTCAATTACAGGTACAAATCTTATCAAGGGCACTTTGGTAAATTCATAGGAAGACACCTCACCAAAAAGCCATAAAGGCCAAAAAGTCCTTCCCAAACCAGGTTTTTTAGCCCCAGGCTAAAATAGCTAAAAAAGTCAAAAAGCAAAAAAGCCAACCCACTTCCCAAACGGAGGCTATGTTTGGGATGACTTTTTGGTTTTTACGAAAAGATGTGCAAAAAGTAGAGAGAAAAGAGAATTTTTGACTTTTTTGTATGGGTTGTTGGTTTTTTGGCTAATTTAGTAACTTTTTGACTTTTTGACTAAAAAGGAGGGTTCCCAAACGAGGCCTAAGTTTTATAAGCTCAAATTTCAAGAGAAATGTAAATGTCAATTATAATTTTTGATAATATAATTACACATGAAGCTGCAAATAAACCAATTAAACTAAATAATAGATTTTCTTGGAATTGATTTAAGTTTTCAGTATCTATTTCTTAAATTTTTTCAAAAGCTAGTTTGGCCCCAAAAAAAATAAAATAAAAAAACTCATTATTTCCATATTTTTTTCCTCTTTTTTTTGGGTAGGCAGAAATAATTTTAGAAAATTCACAAATAATTTTTATGGTGTTTGCCTTTTGAAAAAAAAAAAAATCTCAAAAATATTTTGAAAACTAACCAACCATATTAATGTTTTCAAAGTATATAAGCATGATTCATTTAACTCCCATGAAAAAAAAAAAAACTTGGTCAATTATCTCTTGAGACAATTTCAAGTCAATATGATTGGTCACTAAACAAAGTCGCTAATCAAATCAAATCCAAGTCAAGTTCTATGAAGTATAGAGAAACAAGTTATGGTCAACATAAGTTTCTTTATTTTAGAAGTGTCTAAAAACAAATTTAATTTAATCAATGAAAGTTCTGTTAAAGTAACTTAAATAGTTTTGTTATTATTTTCCAAATATACTTTTTAGTGGATATTCATTTTTGTTTAATCAACCTCTTTTTCACAGAGGTCCATCTCACCATACGATTTTTCACATAAAAAAATGAATAGCAATGTCTTGCAAAAGCTTACACCTAAATTAGTACATTTCAAACTAAAAATCACATTTCCCCATCTTAAAAAACACTAAAATTCACAACTTTTTTTACACCTTTTTCTTTTAATTTTTTTATATTGCTTGTCTGCTACTTTTTCTAAACCCATATGCTTGGATTTGCGGTGGTTGGTTCACACTTCACCTTCACACCTCATAATTGATGCCAACCTCTTCAACTAGAAATTTACAAAATAGAATGGTCTAGGATCATTTTTTACTTTTTTTATCTTTTTTCTTTCTTTTTTTTTTCTTCTTGAGGCATTAAAAATTAAAGAGGAATAAAACCTTAAAATGCAACTCCTATAAATAATAATAATAAGCCCTATTTTGATGACAATTCTCTTAGTAAGTCTAGATTCATATATCACATTTTGTGTGACTTTTCAATTATAGAGGGACATGTAATTATTTTATTTTATTTTTAAACGAAATAATGGATTAATTACATTAAAACTCTTTCATTTATTTATTTGTGAATATCAACTTACCCCTCATTTATGAATCAATAAATTTTGACCCTTTCAACTAAAAAAAATATATTACTTTCATCCTTTTAGACCAACGCACAAGAGTTGTATTTATATATTTTTATAATTAAAGGGATTAATTTAAACGGATTTATCAATAAAGAGAATAAAGTATTTCGGACACTTATGCTATGTTAAGTCCTGTATAATTTCTTATAGAGTTTCAAGTCTTATTTAGATAGGAATGTATTTCACAAGATCCTATAAGTTGTAAATAAATGGTATTAATATACTATTATACACTATAATGACAAAACCATATATAGGAAATTGAATGTTACTATAAATCACATTCAATTTAAAAAATCAAAAACCTAGTAAGTTTGCGAAACGTAACGTGACACGTTACGTTACGTTTATGTAGGTGTCACGTTACGTTACGTTACATTTATATACGTGTCACGTTACGTTACGTTTATGTATGTGTCATGTTACGTTTCGTAAATGTATATTTTGAAATTCAAATTCACATTCATATAGATATGATCTATGGTAACATTCAATTTCCTATATATGGTTTTACCATTATTTATGATATTAATAACTAATATTGAGAGTAAATGTGTCAACAAATTTCACACAGGACTTATAGAAACATAAGTTTTTTAGTAAGACCATATGTAGCATAAGTCTCCCTAATAGGACTTATAAATAATTTTTCCAAATAATCATGTGTCTCACGTGGGATCAATTACATAATTTATTTTTAGTATTTGATTTCTTTCAATATTTTTTATTTTGAGAAAATTACACCCAGTGAGATGCAATATATATATAAATACACTAAAAAATTTATAAATTTAAGGATTAATTACCTAAAAGTCCTATCTACATATATTTGGTAGTAACTTAGGTTCTATCTAAAAGTTTTTGAACCAATAAGTCCTATCTATAAATAAGAAGACATTTTTACCCTTCAACCCAAACAGTTATATATATATATAACAACATTCAGCTTGTTTGGTTTCGTTTTTCTGAAAACAGTTTTCAGAAAATTCTACTTTCTTATTTTCTGTATTTTTTTGTTTTTAATAAATTTTTTTAATATTTTAAACAATTTTTTTAATTTTTAGATATACCTAACATAAATATACCTAAAAAGTAAAAAATTTGTGAAAAAAACCTTTTAAAAATTCACTAAATACCAAAAATATAAAAAAATACGAAAATTCAGTACATTTTTTTTATATTTTTATGTATTTAATAATTTTTTAAAATATTTGTTCACAATTTTTTTACTTTTTAGATACATTTAAGTAAGGTGCATCTAAAAAACTAAAAAAAATGTTTAAAATTTTAAAAATATTCACTAAAAACAAAAAAATACGAAAAATAAAAAACTCAATTTTCAAAAAACTTAATCCAGAAAATTCAAACAAAACACACTGATTGATATTATTTACTAAAAATAAAATCAAATCAATTATGGGAAGTGGATGAAGATACAATTTCGAAGGATCTCAAAGGATTTCTCGGTTATGCCTACGTTACTCGTGCCGGTGGCTCCGTCATTGAAGTTCACCTTTCATTTCCTGTTCATTTTGACGAAGAAATCATCGAGGTTGATTTCATGTTCAAAAACGCATTGCTTTTTCCACTAATGGAACATCAAATCCTTGTTTGCTTCCTCTCTCTGTACCTTTTAGTTTTGTTTTCTTGAATCACCCTGTTACAACCCACAAAATCTTCTTCACGAGATGCTTTAGTTTCTCTCTTCCTAACACTCTCTAACAAAACTGTCTCTTGAATTGATCAAAATCATTGGCTTGCTCTCTCTAGCTTTCTCTCTCATCTTCTTTTGTTTTCAATTTGAACATTCTCAGTTTATAATATTATTATTTTTAATAATGAAAAAAATTGAAAAATTTCTTAAAACTGACAATATTTTCAGAAAAAAATTTGAGAAATTTATTAATTTTGATAATTATAAACTGAAATTATTCTCTGTTTTGAAATTGAGAACATTCTCAATTTATAATATTCTCAATTTTAATCATGAAAAAAATTGAGAAATTTTTTAATTTTTTTTAGTGTTAAAACTGAAAATATTATCATTTTTTTTCAATTTTAAACTGATAATATTCTTAATTTTAAAATTATAAAACTAAACACACTGATGATTCAAATAAATCAACAAACAAATAAACTGACTTTTTTTTTTTCTTCAAAATAGGCCTTTATCAAATTTTGAGGCCACATATATATCTTCAGCTTAGATCAACTGAAATTAATAAAACCAAACCTTAAACTGCAACTCAAAAAACACCACCAGACAACTTCGTCACTTGGCACAAGATGGGTGTTTTCCGGTCGCTGGATCCACAAAGCACACGTCATGGTGCCCTGCCTCGATGAACTGTTCTCCATCTTTTTAGAGAAAGAAATGTGTGTTGTGTGTGTGTGTGTGTGAGAGAGAGAGAGAGAGAGAGAAAGAGAGAGAGAGAGATGTTTGTGTTTATTGTTGAAATGAAAGTGAGAAATTGAAAGGGAATGTAATGGTATGTAGTATGTGTAGAAGATGGTGGGTCCCAGGTAATGGAAGAAGTGCGGCAACTCCAATGATGCGTTGAGTTGAGTGGATGAGTGACGGACGATTGAGAGAGAGAGAGAGAGAGAGAGAGAGAGAGAGAGAGAGAGAGAGAGAGAGAGTCTGTTTGGTTGTTGGTGTTGTGGGAAGTGGGTGTAAAAGTAAGAGAGAGAGAATGAAGACATTAATTGTTTGCAAGATGGAGGAGGTTTTGGAAGGATAAATTGGTCTATTAAAAATTAATGAGACTTGGAGGAGCAAATAATTTTATGTAGGACTTAATGGATTATAAGTTCACAAAATAAGACTTGTATATAAATGCCCCTAAATTTAATTATTAATATTTATAAAATTTTAAATTAATTTGTAATTATTTTTTGTAGTACGGATATTTCCCCTTTTATTTTTTACTTTTCACATTTTCAAAAATAGAAATCATGAAATTCAAAAAAACACCTATTTTTCAAATTGATTTATTATAGTGTGATTATTCTTTTAAAAACAAAAATATGATTAATAACTTTTTCGAGAATGAAATTGTCTATATTTGTTGATAGGAGTACAATTTTTGTTTGTTTGTTTGTATTATCTATTTTATTTTTTAAATAAAAAATAAAAAGTAAAAAAGAAAAAGAAAAAAAAAATGGCGTTTGCTTTGGGTTTGATTGATTCTACTTCTACCAACCGTCTGAATCGCGGAATTTTCCTGCGTTTTCTGCCCCTTTCTCTTCTTCCTCTTCATTCCTCTCTCTCTCTCTCTCTCTCTCTTCATTTTTCTAGGGTTCCTTACTTCACCTTATAATCTCCGTCTTCTCTACCCAAACATTGTTCTCTCTCTCTCTCTCTCTGGAGTCTTGATCACTGTAAAAATGGCGGATTTGGTATCTTCAATCGACAATCCTCCGATGATTTCGTCCGCATCGTCATCCGGAGCTACCGTTGCTGATCGCGACGATGATTTCGAAGACGCATGTAGTATCTGTCTCGAGCCTTTCAACTCCCAAGATCCTCCCACTGTATGTGTTTAGTAGAGTCGAAGACTGTTAAATTTGTGATTTTAGGTTGAATTGAATTGAGATTTGAAGTTTCGAACTTGAACAACTCGAGACATGGTCTTTGAACTAGTTGGAATGAGTTTATTTGTGAAATTAAATAGCTGCTTAATTTTTGCTCTCACTTTCGAAATCTTGTCACTGATTATCATCGTTTGGTTTGTATATGTTTCATGGAGTTTCAAGTTTCTAATTAGGTTATTTGGTTTCATCGAATTTTGTGATTCTATGATCTCAGATTGTCAATTTGTGCCTTTTTCGACATCATTGATATATTGTGCTGGATCAGTAGTGGCAATAAACCCGGTTTTCCTGTTTAATTTTAGAGTTCAATTGATTGATTTGGCTGGAATTCTGTCATCTTCATCGGATATATTTGGGGGTCAATTATGTTATTCTTTTGAATTTCTATTTTTTGCAACTCTTTTTCTCTTTATGATTGGGTTTTTGTCATAAAGTTTTGAATTTTATGGTCGTGATAGCGAATTTGGCAAATGATTGCTAGTAATTTATGATAAATACACTTGTCCTGATATATTGGTTGTTCTTGCTCATTTTATAGATAATTACATGTAGGTTCAAGCAAGTATTAATGTTTGAAGTTTTGTTTCCTTTCACAGGTCACCAACTGTAGACATGAGTATCATCTTCAGTGTATTCTTGAATGGTAGATGCACTTACTATTTTTATTTAGTTTAAACTTGAACTGCCTGGAACTTTAGAACCAATATTTCAGTGATGGCACTTCACAGCCATGTGTTCACATGCATGTTTTTTACTTGTACATTGTGTTCGTTTGTTCGTATGGTAACTTGTTTTGCTTCAGGTCACAAAGAAGCAAAGAGTGCCCTATATGTTGGCAGTGTCTTGTCTTGAAGGACCCTTCCAGGTAGATGATTTTTGTGTGGAAAGAATCACATTGGCTCACAAAAAATTTGTTATTGTTAACTCATGAATTTCTTAGTGTTGGTGTCTCAGTGATGAATTCAATCTCATGAAGTTATTATTTATTGTCAATTTTCTTTCTTCGACCTTTAGTCAAGAGCTTTTAGCTGCAGTGGAGAATGAGAGGAATTTGAGGTCAAGGCGCAATGCTCGCCATATCCGTGAGGACTATGAAATGAATATTGTGAGTTTTATGGTTTAACTTGAATCTACTTATCCTTCAAATTGGTTATGTTAAATAGCTTGCTAATAATGAAATTTGTCTCTCAGGATAATTCTTATGGAGATGATTCAGATTTCGACGAGCGTATTATGAGGCATTTCGCTGCCGCAGCACGCAGAGCTCGTTATGTTGAGAGAAGGGGAAGGCCGAGATCTTCTGGTATTGGTCCTCCACTGGTTCTGCTTTCTGTTCCTACTGGAGATCTACCTCCACCTGATGAGCAGCATATGCGCACAACATCACCAGAAGAACGCCAAACTTCCAGTTATGAGTTTTCGGAGGGTGATTCACCAACATTTAGCACTCTAAGGTCTGTGGTTCCAGAGGTTGTGAATGTGGAACCCAACTCTGTTGGCAATGGAGACTGTTGCAATAAACCCAGGTACCTGCCAGAACTATTGATCCTTGTATTTTGGTATATATATATTCATGAATTAATTTCAATAAACCAACACACTCTTCACTTATTTCTTATAATCGATGAATAGTTTTTGAATGTTACACATGAATGAAGGAGTTTGATAATTTAGAAGTTTGTTGCAACCTAATATCCCTTGTGTCAGTTTCTTCAGACTGTTCTTACACATACATGATTCTATGACTTTCTACATGTTTGGTAATTATTTAGTCCTTTGCAGCCCTGAAAGTCCACAAAGACCAAGCTCATCAGAATTTCTTGCTTTCTCGGAGTCTGTTAAATTGAAATTTTCTGCAGCTTCTGCCAGGTACTTTTTTTTTATAGTTTGGTTTCTTTAGGAGCTGATGCTTGCTTGTTTCATTTCTTTGATTCTTGGATGTATGGTTCTTGTGCAACAGATATAAGGAATCAATCTCAAAAAGTACCCGAGGATTTAAAGAGAAGCTACTTGCCCACAATATCTCAGTCAAAGAATTGGGAAGAGGAGTTCAACGTGAGATGAATGCAGGTATTGCTGGTGTTGCACGAATGATTGAGCGCCTTGATCTTCCCTCAAAACGGACTGGAATTTCTGTTCCTTTATCCAGTTGCTCAACCTCAAACTTCTCGTATAAAGGAAAAGACACTCAAGAGAGTGTAATTACTCAGTCTCCTAATGAAAATGCTGGGGAAAGTGTGCATGATATGAGTTCACCTGAATCCCCTCGTGTTCACAGTACCTTCCCAAGTGAATTGGATATTTCTCTCGTTCAGGTTTGTTAAGTTTTCTCTTTAAATCATCTTCTCAATAAACCATTTTACTCAAGTTTTGTTAGCAAGCCATTGTCTTAGTTGGGAGCTGATTCCTTCATTCTTTTCCTAATTTTCTTTTTGCCATTTTGGCCGTTCAATTTGTTTGTGTAGAACTAGTGTGAAATGCTCCATGTTATAGAAATGACAACTGCATAAGATTTGAACGCTCACCATAAGCATAGCTTATTTTCTTGCTATTTCCTCATGTCATTGGGATGAGCTATATATGTCAGAAATGGAATTTCATGTGTGGCATAAGTTTGGCTGGTTATATATTATGTCATTCAATGGTATTAGTTGAATTTCATATGAGAACTTTCGGGTGCATTGGCTGGCTGGGTTATATAATTATGGGTAAGCTAATGGACATCCCAACATTTTTGGTCTGCTAGATTGTCGGTGGGGTTTGTTGAGTTTGAGTTGGTGTAATGTAATAACTAAAACAATCTGATGAGAGAGACAGTATGGCTGAGAAACAGCCGAGAAAAGCTTTGAGATGTTTCCAAACCAGATATTTTTGTCTTATAACCAAATTCTCGAGTCCAACATATTGGCATATAGATAGATTGGAGGCTCATTGTTTATCTTCCATTAAACTGGAGCCTGGAGGATAGGTGTGAGGATGTTGTGGCATCATAATAAATCATACTCTATTGGGGTTACTAGGGAGCAATCCTTTTATTTGGTTTGTTTAAATAATAGGCACCATCATTGATTGGCATGCCTCAATGCAAATGGCCTGTTTATTAACGAACACCGTTTCATGGTTACTTGTGCAATAATCTCTACTTTGGCCGGCTGGTAGATTCCTGAAGTGGTGGTGAATCGCCTGAATGGGTGATTGACCCTCTACTTTTGAAATGCTTGTCATGCATAGTATTCTTTGTTATGAGAGGAGGAAGAATGAGAAAATGCACTATTAAAACAATTAGAGAGACTTGAACTAGGGTGAAGTACCCAATTTCTCAACTGATTGTCAAAGATAGCTGTTTTATATTTGAACTTCGGCTAATCTTTCAATGTTTTCCATTTCAGTCTGGAAGGTGATGTTAAGATGCGAACCAGTGCTCAACTATGGGTTCCACATTTCATTCTCCCCATGAAGGCATTTACTCTATGCCGTACGATTAGGAATCAATCCAGGCGTTTATGCAAGTGACGTATGACAAGGAATCAATCCACCATGATTTAAGGGATGATAATTGGTTTGTGTCTGCAATAATTCTATTTGCCAAACTTGAAACCTTTCAAGTGATTTACCGTTCTTACATAAATATGGTTATATGTATTATTGTTCCAGTTAAGTGCATTGGATTTTTAACTTTGCGGGCGGTAATGTGCTTATTGATATAAAGTTTATCCTTTGTGCTTATTAATAAGCACATAAATAATTCCTTTGTAAAAATTATTTACTAATAGACGTGGTGGAAGGGGATGAAGGACTTTTCTGGAGAATTCCTTTGTGCGTCTGCCATTTCCATCCCTTTTTCTTGTTCTTGATTTTTGCGTTTGGTTGTGTTTTCAGTTCTCATGTTTTCAAAAACAAAATAATGAAAAGATGGAAAACATCAATTTGTTTTTATTTGTACTATAACAATTTTGAATATTCAAAATTACTTTTTTGATGTTTCTAAGAAAATAATTTGTTTTTCATAATTTTTTTGGGGGAATACTGATAAGCGAGGATTAGAAAAATTATTTACGAAAGTATAAAGTTTATAATTTTAGTTATTAATATTTATGATGTTTATCATGTTTTTGTTAATAATTTTTCCAATTCTCACTGGTTAGTAATTGTCCCTTTTTTTTTTCTTTTTCTTTTTTATCCAGAAACAATTTTCATGATTTCCAGAAACAACTTTCATGATTTGATTAGATTTTACCTGGCATATTGGTTTCAAAACTGATGAGAACACTAATTAGTGTATCAATTGACACACTAATTAGATACAGTATTAGGTAGGATTAGGGTGGAGGCACAACAGGGCCAGCCAAGGGGTCATGTGCCCTCTTTCAGTTTTGAATTTTTTTTTTTGGTTACTGTCATGTATAAAATGTATTTTCTTTTTTTCTTAACATGTTCTTTGGCTAAAGGTTTATTGTATTGTTCACAATAAGTAGTTATTTGATACTTTGAGAACACTATGTGGTATTGTTTATGTAGTAGTTTAAATCAATAGTGTAGCAAAAAATATTATAAATTAGATATAATGAACTCATTATTTTCAAGTAATTAACATATCACTTAGTGTAATTTGTGATTTCTATGCTTTGAGCATCACGTAGGCAACGCCATATGGTATTCTAAGATTGTTTAATAATTTTCTTTCAAAACATATAATTTATAAGCAAGGTCATCTCTTTAATATTTTTCTGTCAAATAAAAATTAAATAGATTTGATAATAATTTGTACTATAAATGATGTGTTTTTTTTTTTTTTTTTTTTTAAATTAAGAATTTTGATTCATAATTTTTTGTGCTAAAATTGTATACTTACGTCACCATCCGACATCGAGCTATTCCACACTATTATAGAATTTTGATTTGTTCTTATTAATAATGAATATGTAATTTTTTATGTTTAAATTTATTTCATAAAATTATTATCTTAATATTGCTCATGATTTTATAATTTATCCTAATATAAATTAGAAGGCACATTTAGAAAGGGTGTGTATAATGAAATTTTTTTCATGGGTTGGGGGACATTTGTTGAAATATTTTTTTGTTATGACTTTCTAATATTATGTCTCTAGATTTACAGCAAAAAACGTTTTCTTGCAAGTGTGAATGCCTTTAACGTTTTAAAACTCTTTGGTCCATAATTTTGACATGTTTAAAAACTAATTTGTTTTAGGAGACGTGCATTAAATGGGGTAAGTTAATAATGAAGCATTTTATTTCATTATAATTTCACATAAAATGTATAAAAAAATACGTACAGAAAAATAGAGAGAATAATATAATAACTTATAGTGATTTTTTAGCTAAAATATGTAGTTGACAAACGAGACTTCATAATTTCACTAAAAGTCATTTATCTAAAAAGTCAATCAACAGATAAATCTAATTTTAAAATTTTTTAGACACGACAAAAATTTTCGTTTTTTGCAACGGCACAGTGCCGTCACTGATACTCTTAATGCCATCTTAAAAAAGTTTCAATGATGATAAATGGGAGATCACAACAAAGGGCGTTGCAAAAATCTTTTAGCGACGACATCATGCCGTCGCCTTTTTTTAGCGACGGCAATTATTACCTTTTGCGACGGCAATTTACTGTCGCATATAATATATAAAAAAGTACCTTTTGCGACAGCACCGTTTTACCGTCGCTAAAAATTTTATTTGAGACGGCAAAAAATAGTCACGAATGGTTTTGTTTTTTTGCAACGACATGCCCACTGTCGCCAATGGTTCTAATATTTTTTGTGATGGTATGGTGCTGTCGCAAAAAATTAAAAAAAAAAAAATTTATTAAAAATATTAAAATTACTTATATTAAATGAAAAACAATTGAAAAAGAAACCAATAATTGTATAATAATATAAAAATTCCTGTATAGAAAAAATAATTTCTCCATAATAAAAATATTCTTGTAATCATAACTACACATCAACAAAATTACCCTATCACATAATGTTTTATAATACATATAATATTTAAATACATAATGTTGTTCATAATTCAAAATAACATAAACCAAAATTACAAGTTTTGCTCATCATTCTCTGTGGGTAACAAAAACAAAAATTACACATTCTTCACAGACATACATTCTACAAGAAGCAAGCTCCTACTCGGGAAATGTCTGAAAAAAATAAAAAAATATAATTAATGACAATATAATTATGTATTAATATGTTAATTACAAAAAAATATAAAAATTTAACTACTATACAATTACAAAGATAAGTAAATAATTTTGCCTAAACCGAAATCCGGCTCTAACTCCCAAACCGGGAACCCGATTCGAATCCCGTCTTCTCCCACAAGTCTCTCATGCCTAGGCGGTCATGCGTGCCAAGTTTCGTGCTACTTTGACGCCGTTTGGTGATTTTGGGACGTTAACACCTCGAATTCTAAATTTCTTAAGAAACTAGTTTATCTAGAGTGAAATCTGGCTCTAACTCCCAAACCGGGAATCCGATTCAAGTCCCGTCTTCTCCCACAAGTCTCTCAGGCATAGGAGGTCATGTGTGCAAAATTTTGTGCTACTCCGACACCATTTGGTGATTTTGAGGCATTAACACCTCAAAGTCTAACTTTCTTAAGAAACTAGTTTGTTGAGTGAAATCCAGCTCTAACTCCCAAACCGGGAATCCAAGTCGGGTTCCGTCTTCTCCCACAAGTCTTTCGTGCCTAGACAGTTGTGTGTGCCAAGTTTCGTGCTACTCTGACACCGTTTGGTGATTTTGGGGCATTGACACCTCAAATTCTAAATTTCTTAAAAAACTAGTTTGTTTTTTAAGAGTGAAATCCGGCTCTAACTCCAAAACCGGGAACCCGATTGGAGTCCTGTCTTCTCCAACAAGTTTCTTGTGCCTAGGCGGTCGTGTGTGCCAACTTTCGTGCCAAACTGACGCCTTTTGGTGATTTGGGGGTTTCAATACCTCGAATTCAAGTTTCTTAAGGAACTAGTTTGCCTAGAGTGAAATCCGGCTCTAACTTCCAAACCGGGAACCCGATTGGAGTCCCGTCTTCTCCCACAAATCTCTCGTGCCTAGGCGGTTGTGTGTGCCAAGTTTCGTGCCAAACTGACGCCGTATGGCGATTTTAAAGCGCAACACCTAAAATTCAAATTTCTTAAGAAACTATTTTGTCTAGACCGAAATCTGGCTTTAACTCCCAAATCAGGAACCCAATTCGAGCCCCGTCTTCTCCCACAAGTCTCTTGTGCCTAGGCGGTCGTGTGTGCCAAGTTTTGTGCTACTTTGACACCGTTTGGTGATTTTGGGGCATTAACATCTCAAATTCTAAATTTCTTAAGAAACTAGTTTGTTTCTTAAGAGTGAAATCTGGCACCGGAAACCTGATTTAAGTCCCATCTTCTCCCACAAGTCTCTCGTGCCTAGACGGTCGTGTGTACCAAGTTTCGTGCTACTCTGACGCCGTTTGGTGATTTTGGGGCGTTAACACCTTGAATTCTAAGTTTCTTAATAAACTAGTTTGCCTAGAGTGAAATCCAGCCCTAACTCCCAAACCAGGAACCCAATTCGAGTCCCGTCTTCTCCTAGGTAGTCGTGTGTGCCAAGTTTCGTGCTAATGGAAAATCCTTTGTCTTTCTTTCTAATTATGTGTTAATCATATTCGAATTTTATTATATATATGTTGTGTGAAAATTTAACTATCAAACAACTTAATTTATATCGAACCTGTCTGTTGGGATCCACATTCGCCCCCTGTGACACAAAGGCCATCACATTAATATAGTAAACCATCAATATGCATAGAACATAATTTGCTAGAAATCACATTAATATCAATAATAAATGGAAAGCTACATCAAAGCATGCACACATGCAACTCTAGATGTGGTAGCAAACAAATAATAATTATGATCATATTTAGACACATGCAACTATAGATGTGGCAGCAAGCAAATAATAATCATGATCATGATCATATTTAGAACCATCTAGATGTGGTAGCAAGCAACTTTAAATAATTTATTTGAAGCATTTGTTCAACATGAAGTTATTCTAGGATATTAAAAAAATAGAAGGGTTAAATGCCAAAATGACCAACACTGCAGCAAATTTGAACCCCTCAAAATTAATGAATTTAAGCTTAGTCTTATTTATTACCCCTTGGTTTTATTTATTACCCTTGGTTTTAACACTAAATTTAAATCCAAATTGTGTTTTAGAAGATCTATCTTTTGTTGATTCCTCACATATAACGATTATGAAATATCTTTAAGTTGACAACGACAATAGGATTTCATTTCAATTAAGGAAATGCAAATACTATTCATCAATGTCCATGGATTATTAAAGAAAAATTAAATTTCAAATAACATCATATTCTATTTTTTCACTCCCTCAAATATCAAGACTTGTGAGTGCTCTTTTAAATCACACAATTTATAACAATTGCAGCAAAAATCACTACCCACTTGAAGATTGTGTCACCTGGTAGTAATCAAATAAATCATAATGTAAATAAACATATCACTTAGTTCTAGAGATTTATGATGGTAAAATAGGTGAAAACAGCATTGGTCTTTCTCTTTGGACAGGGAGATATTTTAAATGTTAGTACTTCAAGGCCTATTCTTAGAATTAATTTCATATTTTTTGAGACATTCTTTTGATCTTAAAATGAACATTTAAAATTTTTAATAAATAATCCCCCCCCCCCTCCTTTTTTTGTTCTCTTTTTGGTTTAATTGAAATTGTTCTAAGAATCATAAATTAGTCTAAAGTAACTCTCTGTTTTTTTTTTTTTTTCCTAATTATATTTTTGGTAATAACAGCCACATGCATCCACATACATTCACTTCAACTTGCCTCATTCAAAAAATTAAAATTACACATCACAAACAAGAAGAAACAATGATCTAGACCCTTTCATTAATATGGAAAATCATATTGGCAATTTAGCATACATTCTAGAAGAAAATATTTAACATTGATTTTTCTTTAATTTTCTTAAATAATATATTGTATAAATTGATAAAATGTTTAACTATTTATTTATTTTTTAATTGTATTAAAGACTCCTATATATAATCCACAACAATTGACAAATTAATGTTTATAAGTTATAAATCTAGAATGGTACACCAAAAGGTAGTGGTATGCTCATGATAACTAATTGATACATAGCTACTTCACCTAAAATTCCGATCGAATATGAGAAACTTAACCTTCTAGGTTGGAGAAAATTCGGAAGAGACATGCAAACTACTAGCTTTTTCTTTGAAACTTATAATCAAACATGAAGAGTGAATTGATTGCAATATTACCTGACTACTATCCACATCCACAAGATCACTCGTGGCAATTCTACGCTCATACTCAACTAGAGGCCCTGCTTTGCTTACTTCTACAATCAAATCAAATTAAACTCAAATCAAAATGTGAACATCATGCTAAAGATTATTTAAAAAAATTTAAAAGGACAAAAAGACAACCTCCTCGTCATGAAGCCAAACCCTCAGCTTCTTCCACTTATCTTGTCATATATAACCTACCAAAGCGGCTCAAATTTGCGCATAAAAATCTCTCTTTACCTTCTTTTTTTTTACCCCACAAAAATCATTGCAACATTAAAACCCAAAGAACAAAATATTTTAACTCAATTCTCTGAACCCCACAGAAATTCTTATTTCATATTCAGAATTTTGACTAGCAAAACTAGAAGAAGAAACCTTCACACCAAATAATTTGAATTTTGCATCAAACAAAACATCATCTACAAAACTAAAATCTCTGTAAACCTTGTTACAATTATATAAAAAATAAAAACCCACATCTATTTCATAGATTTGTAATAGACCAAACCCAAAGAATAAAATTTGAACTCAATTCTGAACCCCACAGAAATTCATATTTCAATCAAAGAATTTTCACAAGCAAAACTTGAAAATTAACAAAAGTTCACAAGAATAAATAAATAAATATGAAAATGAAAATAAACCTTCACACCAAATAACATATATTTTACATCAAACAAAATGTAAATTCATACCTCAACCATCTCCACATTTCTAGCTCGTTCGAACAACCCAGCAAGAGTAGCACTGTTGACATTGAAAGGTAAGTTTCCAATTAAGAGTTTGAGAGCAAGAGAGAAACTGGGTTCCTCTACATCACTCAATAGGTCCTCTTCTTGCTCGTACTCGGATGAAACTGCGACGTTTTGTATGAACTTGGAAGGCGAGGAGGCTGCTCGATGCCGTCGTTTGCCACCGCTTGATGGAGAGAGAGCGCCATAAGAAGAGATTGGGGAGGGGGGTAACTCGAGCGGGAATGGAAAAAAGGGGGAGTGGAAAATCGAGCGGGAATATTTTTTTTTTTGGTTTCCGTCACAAATGAATATTTAAACAACAAAATGGCTCTTTTTTAAAAAAAAAAAAATTTATTTTTTAAAGTTAATGAATTTTTATTATTTTTTTTCATTTTTTTTTAGTTACTAAGGTTGAAAATTTATTTGTTTCATTTTTATTTTAATGAATAAAAAATTATTATTTTTTTAATTTGGTAGAAGTAGGGGTAATATTTTAATGAAAAATATTTTCCATTAAAATAAAGTTAACTTTTTGTGGTCAATGAAAAATATTTTTCTGCGACCCCTTTTTTTTTGTTACTAACAATCAGGAACTAATTTTTTGTGGTAGAGGAGAGAGAGCGGCAGTAGTGATGAAGGTTATGGATAAGAGGTGATAGTGGTGATGACGAAGGAGATTAGTGGTGAAGCTTTTGTAGTGGTAGAGGAGAGGTAATGGTAGTAGTAGTGGTGGTAGACAGAGAAAGAAGAGTGATGAGTGAAATAGAGAAAGAGAAGAGACGGAGAGACAGGAAAATGAAAAAATAGGTGAAAAGAGAAATGTTATATCAAGAGAGTAAGACGGCGTCGTTTTTCTTAATTTTTTTAAGACAGAAAAATACTGTTGCATTTATTCAAACCATTTTGTGACTGTATATTTATGCAGCTGTCTCAAAGCCACAATATTTTTTTTTTTACTTTTTTTTTTTGCAACGGTACCTATTACAATCACAAAAATTCTTTTTGTTTTTTTGTTTTTTTTTTTGCGGCGGCAGTTGGTGCCGTCGCAAAAACTTTATTATTTCGCGACAACAATCTCTGCTGTCGCAAATTATCTCATTTTTCGCGATAGCATTTTCTGCCATTGCAAATACTTTATTTTTCTGCCAGTCACTTTTTGAGACAACAAGTGTGCCATTGCAAATGTTTCCGTCTGTTAAGCCCACTTTTCTTGTAGTGAGACAACATTTCTAAATCCTAATATTTTGAAGTCATAAGGACAATAACAATTTAAAAGTTACTCGTCTACTATTTCACATATCTGTCTATCTATCTATTCAATGTCAACTAGCTATCATTCAAATTAAAAATTTTATGATTTTCTATTTCCAAGCTATAGAATCGCCTCTTTTGACCTGATTAGTTTTTTGAACAAATTTCACTTTACCCAAATTATGGCTCGTGCATATTGCTCATATCATTTGAAAATAAGCACATAACTCACGTAATTTTCATACTAAAGTACACCTTGTTCAGTCTATTAATAGCTCGGGTGAAAACACTAAAATACTCTTGTACATAGGTTACTCTCACTGTGCAAATAATTAACATTCTCACCATTTTTAACAAAAGTTTTTACTATTAACATGATGAAATATTTAGCTTGTTTAATTTGAGTTTTCTGAATTCACTTTTTAAAAAATTAAATTTTTTTATTTTCCGTATTTTTTTGTTCATTGAATTTTTAAAAAATATTTTAAGCCATTTTTTAATTTTTTAGATACACCTAACATAAATATACTTAAAAAGTATAATATTTTAAAATATTTTTTGACAAATATTTTATTTTTTAGATACATATAAGTAAGATACATCTAAAAAGGTCAAAAAATTAGTTTAAAATTTTAAAAATATTCACTAAAAATAGAAAAACAAAAAACTCAATTTTTAGAAAATTAAATTCAGAAAATTGAAACCAAACAAGGTGAATACACTTCAATCTATAAATTACAAAAAAATTATGCAACTAATTCAAAATGATTGATGATAATCTGCACATTGATGATACCACAAGTAAAGTAAAATTTACCCTAGTTTTTTTTTAAACCCAAAATTAAATAACTAGTGTATGAACAAATATAATTTATAAACTATGTTAAAACATGAAATAGTAATGACACTGTTAAAAAAGCATAAAAAACCTTTATTACTAATATAATTTTTTTACTAGAATGTAAACACTACAAGAGAAAAGTAGGTTCAAACAGTGTTGTGAAAGGCGCGCCTAGGCGCTAGGCGAGGCGAGGCGCAGTATAACAATCGCGCGCCTTGGATGCGCCTGGAAGAGGTGCAGAGAGGCGCAAGTCACGTGCCTAGTCGGGGAATAGTAATGACACAATTAAAAAATCATAAAAAAACTTTATTACTAATATAATTTTTTTACTAGAATGCAAACACTACAAGAGAAAAGTAGGTTCAAACAGTGTTGCAAGGTGCAGTCGGCGCAACTTGAGGAGGCCCAGGAGAGGCGCAGTATAACAGTCGCGCGCCTTGGATGCGCCTGGAAGAGGCACAGAGAGGCGCAAGTCACGCGCCTAGTCGGGCTTCTCTGTTTGAACACAATATTCAGATCTGACGGCTGAAAATTGCGTTCCTATAGCCTCCAACACATACGATTACAACTCAGATGCAACACAATACACGCGAAATCAGAAGAGGACTCAAATCGAAGCCCTAATCTGTGTTCTCCTTCGACGAAGCTCCTTCGACTCCTTCCGACTGGGCTCTTCTCTCTCTCGAACCAGATACTCCTCCTCTTCTTCTTCTTCTTCTTCTTCTTCGAACCTCTGTCGAACCTCCTTCGACTCCTTTCGACTAGGCTCTTCTTTTCGACAGAGCTTCGATCGATTTTTTTTTTCTCTTCTGCTTCGCTTGTTGGGTTGTTGGGCTCTTCTCTTCTTCTTCTCCTCCTTATTCTGTCGAAGCTCTGTTCTTCTTTTTCTTTTTCTTTTTTTTCCCTTTGTTTTGAGTCTGTCTCTGTTTAAAATAAAATAAAAAAAATAGAAAATGACATACATTACATACATTAATTAATAGAAAAAAAAAAGATACATTACATTCATTATGATTATATTGAAATTGATTCATCATTATATTGAAATTAATTAATTCATCATTAATTAAAAAAATAGAAAATTGATTCATACATTAAATTGATTCATACATTACATACATTACATTCATTATACTGAAATTGTTTTTCTGTTATTTATTTTTTGTGTTGTGTAGTAAGTACTAAGTAGAAAATGACATCGGAAAGTAATAGAAAAGATCCGGCGTGGCAATATGCCCATTTGGTGGAGGAGAATAATTTAAACAAATTTGAGTGTAATTTTTGTGGTAAAGTATCAAATGGAGGTGTTTATCGGGTGAAACAACACCTCACGGGAGGTTATAGGAATGTCACTGCTTGCCCGAAGTGTCCAGCTCATGTAAGAGAAGAGATTAGAGAGTTCATGTAAAAAAAAAAGACACAAAGAAGAAATGAACATGTTGCCTGATTTTGATGACATGGACATAGAAGATGAAGATGATGATGTCGTTGAGATCAATGTCAATCAACACCGTAAGTTGACAAGTAGCCAAGGTTCATCCAAATAAAAAATGCCAAAGAGAAAAGGGCCTATGGATGTTTACTTCACACCCAATCCTGAATTAGTGGTGAAAAATCGAAGAGACCAAGCAAAAGGGAAACAAACCAAAATTGATGCAAATGACTCTTACAACAAAGAAATGAGAGCTCGGGCAGTGCAAAGATTTGCAAGGTGGATGTATGATGCTGGTATCCCTTTTAATGTAGTAAATTATGAGAGTTTTGGACCAATGATTGAAGCCATTGGCCAATATGGTCCTGGTATGAAGCCACCGACTTACCATGAAGTGCAGGTTACCCAACTCAAAAAAGAAGTAAAACATACTGAAGATTTGATGAAAAATCATAAAGAGGATTGTGCAAAATACGGATGTTCCATAATGGCTGATGGTTAGACTGATAAGAGAGGAAGGACATTGATTAACTTTTTAGTTAATTGTCTAAGAGGAACCAGGTTTGTTGAATCGGTTGATGCTTCTAGCTATTCAAAGGATGGGCAAAAGCTATTTGAATTACTAGACAAGTTTGTGGAGAAAGTTGAAAAAGAGAATGTGATGCAAGTTATCACTGATAGTGCTGCAGCTAATGTGTTGGCGGGTAGGAATATTTTCTCATTCCTTACATCAAAATTGTTTACTCATAGTTTGTTTTGTATTTAAAATTTAAAAACTTGAAAATAATAATTCTTCGTTATTGTTACATTATAGGGAGGTTTTTGGAAGCTAAGTATGAACACTTGTATTGGACACCATGTGCTGCTCATTGTTTGGACTTGATGTTAGAAGAGATTTGAAAGGGGTATTGCAGTACATGGCTACATTTACAATCGGCCTACGTTGCTAAACATGATGAGGCGTTATACAAATTTGAAGAATTTGATCAAACTTGCAAAAACTAGATTTGCAACCGCCTTTTTGACTTTGTCTAGGATGCATCAACAAAAAAAACAATTTGAGAAAGATGGTCACCTCCGAAGACTGGATCTCAAGCAAATAGACAAAGGAGCCACAAGGTAAAAGAATGGCACAAACTTTGTTGATGCCTTCATTTTGGAATACTGTTGTGTTTGCCCTTAAGGTCTCGGGTCCTCTTGTCAAAGTGCTTAGATTGGTTGATACCGAGAAGAAACCTCCCATGGGATACATTTATGAGGCAATGGATAGGGCAAAATAATGCATTGCAAGTTCATTTGATCATAAAGAAGAGAAGTATAATGAAATCTTCGAAATCATTAACAAAAGATGATGAAATCTTCGAAATCATTAACAAAAGATGGGATGTCCAATTGCATCGGCCTTTACATGCAGCTGCGCATTTTCTTAACCCAGAATTCTTTTACCCAAAAGCGTTAGAGGTGCAAAAAGATCATGAAGTGATGAATAGGTTTTATGAATGCATGCAAAGGTTAGTCCCGGATGTCACTGTTCAAGATTTTATCACTAATAAGATGAGTATTTATATGAAGGCTGAGAGTCTTTTTGGCAAGTCTGTTGCGATTAGGCAAAGAAATACAAGAGCATCAGGTAATATATTATAGACTCACAGAATTTATTTTTAGTAATACTTTTAGTAAAACTCAATACTTGGTAACAGTTATTTCTAACTAGTGGATTATCGCAGCTGATTGGTGGGCATCATATGGTTCTTATACTCCAAACTTGCAAACTTTTGCCATAAAAGTCTTTAGCCTAACATGTAGTTCATCGGGTTGTGAACGAAATTGGAGTGTATTCGAACATGTGAGTATTTAACATTCTAACTAATTTTTTGTTCAATTCAAATATTTTTTATTCTCATTATATAGAATTTAATATCTTTTTAATACTTGCAGCTTCATAGCAAGAAAAGAAATAGGTTGGAACAACGTCTCAATGATTTAGTGTATGTCAAATACAATAGAACATTGAGATTTAGGTATGACATGCGCAACACTCTTGATCCCATATCTTTGCAAAATATTGAAGAAAGCAATGAGTGGTTGCTTGGGAGGATGGATGGAGAATCAGATGAAGATAATGAGCCTGTGTTTGATGATGATGATGGCTTGACGTGGGCCACTGTTGCTAGAGCTTCTGGAGTAGAAGAAAGTAGCCATGCAAGTAGAGCAACAAGTTCACGCTCAAAGGCACAACCGAGGATATCTAAATCATCAACATTGACTCCACTTCAATTAATAGATGAAGAGGAAGCAGGCTCAGATGACACAGAGGAGGAAGATGTTGAGGGATATAAATCAACTAATGAAAAAGAAGATGTTGCCATTGATGTTGAGGATGATGATTGACTGACACCGACCTAACCTACCATTTCTTTTGATATTGATGTTTTTAAGTGTTAAAACGTATATTAGTATTTGTTAGATATTTTATGTTTTGGATGTTTAGTGTTTATGTTTTTATTTTTATTTTATTTTTATTTTATTGTTTGATCTTTGAAAATTGGAATGTTATGTAATATGCACTTTCATGGCTTTGAGAATTATTCTATATTTTGTGCACCTTACTTCAATAAAGCCCGCACCTCGCCTTGCGCCTAGGCCCCGAGAGACCTTCAGCGCCTTAGTGTGCCTTGAGCCTTTAAAAACACTAGGTTCAAATAATGTTTTGTTAATTAAAAAATGTAATTGGTAATCACTCTGTTTAAAAAAATATAATTAAAATAACCTTTTAAATAAATAAAATAAAAAAAGAAAAAGAAAGCGTGAATGCTATCCACACCTTGATCGGTACATTATGGTAAAAATTCTTCAGTTGCATACTTTTACACAAACAAGTTCTCTCAAAATCAGTTCAAAAGTGCTCCAGATCAAATCAACCACAAAAAACTAAAAAAAAGATCACATTTTATAATCATTTGAAGTCACCAATAGTTTTTTTTTTAAAAAAAATTTGTCACCAATAGTTTGGATGCCACTTGAAATTGTTACACATTTTGTGATTAGAGAATGTTTGAATAAAAAAATGCATAACATTATCATAAAATACATAACACTATCACAAAATGGTGTTTTTTTTTTTTTTTTTTTGTCGCAATTGCCACATGTTATTTTTTATATTTTAAATAAAAAATATTTTCAAATTTTTTTTTGAGTTTTGAATAAAATTTTGATTTATGTGTTTAGTTATGAGTTGTAAGTTTTTAAATCAAACTTCTCTAATTTTAAAAATTCAAATTTTTTTTTTCAAAACTCATAACTAAACAAATTTTTTCTTTTCAAATCATAATTCAAAATACTTACACCAAAAACTAACACCCCGGGCACGTACTTTGATTCCATTATATGTAAGGATAAGCAAAACCCTAAATTTAGCAAACTCAGCTGCCTTCCTCTCTCAGCAACCAGCAACTCTCTCTCTCAGCCATGGCGAACTTCTTCAGAAGAGGTAATTTCTAGATTCATCAAACATGCAAATTGTGTGGGTGCCTATCCAAATACTTCGAAGGGTTTCTGCACAATGTTACCTTCACTTTTCATATCATATCAATACACCCCAAAACACTGAAACAAATGATAAATTTGATACTCTTTTCTTTCAGGGTCAAATGTCTCAGCAGTTCGCAACTCTCTCTCAGCCATGGTGTTCTTTAGAAGAGGTACTTTCTAGATTCATCAAACATGCTAATTTTGTGGGTGCCTATCCAAATACTTCGAAGGGTTTCTGCACAATGTTACCTTCACTTTTTATATCATATTAATACACCCCAAAGCACTGAAACAAATGATAAATTTGATACTCTTTTCTTTCAGGGTCAAATGTATGTAGTCTTCATATCAAATGTTTTGTCCCCCCTACGCACTTTCCAATTTATTGTTTGTTTTTGACAAATCTATAATTCTGAAACAACATCTATGATTGTTTATTCAAATTATTCTGTTGATCTTACTTAAAGTTTAGTGCATATATGAAATTATTTCTTAAAATTGACCCTAGTTGTTTATCATCGTTTAATTCTACATTTCTCGAGGTTTATTCTTGATAATTTTTTGTTTTGATTGTGCGTAGATAGTTGTTTGGTGCTTTTGGAATATTTTTTTTGTTAAAAAAACAGCATTTTTCTGATTCAATCACTATTGATTTCTTTTTCTTTGTTTTTATGCCTTAGTTTTGATAAGGTCAGAGCTGTTTGGTTCCTTTTTTATTTGTTTTCGCTCTAATTTTGTCCAATTGTTTGTTGGAAAAAGGTAGGGAAGACAAATGATTCAATGGCTAACATTTTGCTTGAATGTCATATTTCTTTGCGGTTGATACTGATTTTGTTTTGGCCCAAGAGGTATGAATTTTTTTATTTTTCCACATTTTAAGTTTGGCTAGAAAGTAGGAATTTATGTACATTACTACATAGCTTTTAGATTGTGTTTGGATCTTGGATTTATATTAGGATTTGTGGAGAAAAAGTGGGGAAAATAATTTCAAGGTCTCATTATTGTCAAGTAATATTGATAAATGGAGTAGCATTGTTGTTGGCATTTTCTTGTTGGTCTTTCAACCAACTTACTGTTACTTGACCTTGACCAATTATAGTTGAAGAGTCTGATTAGTTTTTAGATTGTATTTTATTTATTTGTTTATTTATATTTATATTTTTGGAACTTGTAGTTTTTGGCTTGAAATGGTTAATTTCCTGCCAGCTGTAATTGACCAATAGCTGTAATTAATCTTCTGACCTTTAGGATTTAACAACTTTTCTTTCTAAACAAATTTTTAAGGGGGTTTTTTTTCCCCTTTGAGATTATTTTATTCCCTATTATCTCTTTCTCGTAGCATTATTGTGAACCACTTCATGGTTATCGTAAAACAATTAATTGTTTCTTTTTCTGAGTTAAACTGGAGAATGGATTTGAGTAAAATAATTTGACTTAAACTCAATAGTTTTTGCATTTAATGGCAAATTGTAGTGATTTCTTTTCTTTTTTTTTTGTCACCAACAGTTTGGATGCCACTTGAAATTGTTCTGATTTTTATTCCAACAAGGTCAGAGTTGGATATAACACCAATTAAATGGAATTTCAAAAGTGTGCTTTAATTAAAGACAAACATTTCCAACATCCTTAACACCACATTAGATAGATGCCACTTGAAAACTACAGGTTGGGATTCTAAAAGTCTTCAACAAATTTAATGGTTTAACTTTATGAGGAGTGCATGCATGTCAACAAACTATTAAAAAGGAATGCGACATTTAACGTATTGTATTTAAACACCTTCAAGAATAATTGGCAGCGTTTGGAACCCCATCTATATATTCACCAAAACTTGAAGCTGAATTTCTTCTCCTCAAGCTCCTCGATATCCTTCTTTATCGCCTCCAAGTTGCTCCGTATAGTTGCCATCTCCGTCTCCAAACTTGTGACGCTAGCTTTGATGGCAATTTCCAAATCCTCCTTTTTCAAATCCTCCTCCAACGGCTTAGCTGGCAGAAACGAACCTAAGAATGTTACAAAGCTAATAATCGTTATTATAGAGGAAATAAAACTGAGCCTCTCAGCTTGGCTATTCTTGTTATAGCCAACGACGTATACTGGATGGCCCCACTTCTTCTCTACGATCACAGCCTTATTAACTGGTGCAAATAGATTCGACAACAGTGTCCCTGAATCTATTAGCATCAGCTAATAAGTCCGTGACTATGGACAAGAAGTGGGGGACCACCCAGTATACATCCTTGGCTATAACAAGACTAGCCAAGCTGAGAGGCTCAGTTTTATTTCCTCTGCAATAACGATTATTAGCTTTGTAACATTCTTAGGTTCATTTCTGCCAGCCAAGCCGTTGGAGGAGGATTTGAAAAAGGAAGATTTGGAAACTGCCATCAAAGCTAGCGTCACAAGTTTGCAGACGGAGATGGCTACTATACGGAGCAACTTGGAGGCGATAAAGAAGGACATCGAGGAGCTTAAGGAGAAGAAATTCAGCTTCAAGTTTTGGTGAATATATATGGATGGAGTTCCAAGCGCTGCCAATTATTCTTGAAGATGTTTAAATACAATACGTTAAATGTCGCATTCCTTTTTAATAGTTTGTTGACATGCACTCCTCATGAAGTTAAACCATTAAATTTGTTGAAGACTTTTAGAATCACAACCTATAGTTTTCAAGTGGCATCTATCTAATGTGGTGTTAAGGATGTTGGAAATGTTTGTCTTTAATTAAAACACACTTTTGAAATTCCATTTAATTGGTGTTACCATGAAGTGGTTCACAATAATGCTACGGGAGAGATAATAGGGAATAAAATAATCTAAAAGGAAAAAAAAAAAACCCCTTAAAAATTTGTTTAGAAAGAAAAGTTGTTAAATCCTAAAGGTCAGAAGATTAATTACAACTATTGGTCAATCACAGCTGGCAGGAAATTAACCATTTCAAGCCAAAAACTACAAGTTCCAAAAACAAAAATATAAATATAAATATAAATAAACAAATAAATAAAATACAATCTAAAAACTAATTAGACTCTTCAACTATAATTGGTCAAGTAGCAGTAAGTTGGCTGAAAGACCAACAAGAAAATGCCAACATTTTAGGCCAACAAATGCCAACATTTTAGGCCAACAACAATGCTACTCCATTTATCAATATTACTGGACAATAATGAGACCTTGAAATTATTTTGCCCACTTTTTCTCCACAAATCCTAATATAAATCCAAGATCCAAACACAATCTAAAAGCTATGTACTTTCTAGCCAAACTTAAAATGTGGAAAAATAAAAAAATTCATATCTCCTAGGCCAAAACAAAATCAGTTTCAACCGTAAAGAAATATGACATTCAAGCAAAATGTTAGCCACTGAATCATTTGTCTTCCTTACCTTTTTCCAACAAACAATTGGACAAAATTAGAGCCAAAACAAATAAAAAAGGAACCAAGCAGCTCTGACCACATCAAACTAAGGCATAAAAACAAAGAAAAAGAAATCAAAAATAATAAAAAAACTCCATCGCGATTGAATAAAAAAAATGCTGTTTTTTTAACGAAAAAAATATTCCAAAAGCACCAAACAACTACCTACTCACAATCAAAACAAAAAATTATCAAGAATAAACCTCCAGAAATGTAGAATTAAACAATGATAAACAACTAGGGTCAATTCTAAGAAATAATTTCACATGGTCATTCATATATGGCACTAAACTAAGTAGATCAACAGAATAATTTGAATAAACAATCCTAGATGCTGTTTTAGAATTATAGATTTGTCAAACAAACAATAAATTGGAAAGTGCATAGGGGAACAAAACATTTGATATGAAGACTACATACATTTGACCCTGAAAGAAAAGAGTATCAAATTTATCATTTGTTTCAGTGCTTTGGGATGTATTGATATGATATGAAAAGTGAAGGTAACATTGTGCATTAACCTTTCGAAGTATTTGGATAGGCACCCACAAAATTAGCATGTTTGATGAATCTAGAAAGTACCTCTTCTAAAGAACGCCATGGCTGAGAGAGAGCTGCGAACTGCTGAGACATTTGACCTTGAAAGAAAAAAATATGAAAAGAGTATCAAATTTATCATTTGTTTCAGTGTTTTGGGGTGTATTGATATGATATGAAAAGTGAAGGTAACCCTTCGAAGTATTTGGATAGGCACCCACACAATTTGCATGTTTGATGAATCTAGAAATTACCTCTTCTAAAGAAGTTCGCCGTGGCTGAGAGAGAGAGCTGCTGAGAGAGGGGGGCGGCTGAGTTTGCTGAATTTAGGGTTTGCTTACCCTTACATATAATGGAATCAAAGTACGTGCCCGGGGTGTTAGTTTTTGGTATAAGTATTTTGAATTTGTGAATTTTTGAATTATGATTTGAAAAGAAAGAATTTGTTTAGTTACGAGTTTTGAAAAGAAATTTGAATTTTTAAAATTAGAAAAGTTATTTGATTTAAAAACTTACAACTCATAACTAAACACACAATTCAAAATTTTATTCAAAACTCATAAAAAAAATTTGAAAATATTTTTTATTTAAAATATAAAAAATAAAAGGTGCCAATTGCCACAAAAAAATAAAAAACAAACAAACACTGTTCTGGTCAACCAGCCGAACGTGCGGGAGGATGACCGGATAGACGTGTTTTCAAAAGTGAGTGTGGAATCAATTTTTGAAAATTCTAACCAAACACAACATTCAAAACGTTTCCAAAATTCTACCAAACAATGATTCACTATTATTGAAAATTAATAAATAATCACTTAGTTTGGTTTAAATTTTTTGAATTTATTTTTTTAAAAATTGAGCTTTTATTATTTTTTAATTTTTTAGATGTACCATTCTTAGATATATCTAAAAAGTAAAATATTTATAAAAAAAATATTTTACAAAATCAATAATGCACAATAATATAAAAATACACTGAATTTTCTTTTTTTTTTTTTGTATTATTGGTATTTAGTGAATTTTTTAAAAAATAATTATACTTTTTTGAAAAAATTCACAAATATTATACTTTTTAAGTATATTTATATGCTAGATGTATCTAAAAATTAAAAAATTACTTAAAATATTAAAAAAATTCAGTGAAAATAAAAAAATGAGAAAAATAAAAAATTTCAATTTTTTGAAAACTGAATTCAGCAAATTGAAACCAAACAAGATGGTGTTTATTCATAAATCATTTTTCACTCACTTACGCTCCACTTAGTCTAATTATTTTTTTATATTCCAACAACTCCTATGGATAACATAATTACCAAAATTCCCCTAATAATAATAGGGTGAACCGCGCATTAATGTTCACATTGACAGTCTGAATGTTCCATGATGTGAATATACTAGGGGTGGGCGCGAATCGATTGCAGCCACGAAACCTTCAATCCGCCATCCGTCCGCCAGATTGGCGGATTGGAGAAAATCAATCCGCATCCGTCCGCCAATCCGGCAGATGCGGATTTGGCGGATTGGCGGATGGATACGAATCGGTTTGGCGGTTTGAAATTTTACAAATTTTCAACAAAAAACAAAAAACAAAAAACAAAAAACAAAAAAAACAAAAAACAAAAAAAAACCCCTAGGCAATGCAATATTTATTCATTCAAATCCATGGTCTAACAACAATTTAACAAAAAAAAAAATTAATTGTAAAGCTACAGATTAGATTTTTTAAAAGTACAGAGCAACAAGCAACTGAGAAGAGTATTCGACATATAGAGTATTCAATTAAACATAATTTGATTCCATGCGTGATATAGTTTTAACACATTTTGTAGCAACATATTACGGAAAAATTCTAAATATTGGTTAAGATGAGACTTACAGTAGCTCAAAATGCAGGTTGGTGTGCAACTATTTCAAACATACAACAACCTGAGACAGTAGCAACATGTCATTCATGGATGAGTCATGCCATGAAGTTCTCACCACCTGCAAAAGATGTGAGGCAGCACCATTAATAGGTAGACATAAGCTGGTGCCATTTCTTCTCAAGCATTAACAGCATACAAAACTTATTGACTGAAGCCAATACTAGGAGAGAATCTATCTTATCTGAATGTAATATTAGATTGGACCTTAGAAAAAAAATCAATGGACTGATGGAATGCAAGTGTTGTATTTGATTAATTCAATTGTAGAATACAAGTTTATTTCATTTGAATATATATAAATTGATAAAGTATGATTAGGAAATAAATTGTAGAGCAGCTTTGCAAGTCCAAAGTCACCTGTACATCTAATATTTATGATCATGAGATCAAAAACTGCCTGGAGGACCATATACATCAATCAAATCATATTCATTCTTTTTGCCTTCTTACCCAATCTGATTCCATTGTCTTTCGTAAGAAATATGTTTGAAAACTCAGAAACATTATTAAACATGATTAATACTCAGAAACATGATTAAACATGACTATTTGATCAATGACAGCCCAAATTTATGATTAATTTAACACAGTCGAAGCCCTATCAGATTCAGAACACAGTCGAAGCCCTGAAGAGAAGAGAAGAAGATTTGTACAAAGACAACAAGAGAAGACAAGAGAAGAAGCCGAAGCCCTAGCCCTAATTACTGAAAAAATAAAAAAACAAAAACACATAACACAATCGCCGATCAACGATCAAAGACAAAAAGAGAAGAGAAGAAGAGAAGATTACCTCCTAATCGATGCTCTGATCGCTTGCCGCCACTGTCGCCGATCGTCGCTAGCTAGTAGCCACCACTGTCGCCGACGCCGATCACTTCTCGTCGCCTCCGTTCAAGTGTGTGTGTGTGTGAGAGAGAGAGAGAGAGAGAGAGAGAGAGAGAGAGAGTTGAGAGAGAGGCAGACACTCTTTCTTCGAACTCGAACGAAACCTAGGGCTAAACAAACCTGAAATGACAAAAAAAGGGGGGCAACACTGGGGGAAACTGAGGGGAAATTAGGGTAGGCGAAATGTTATTTTTTGGCCCGCACCCGCCTGTCAAATAGCACGCATCCACCCATTATGCCTCGGGTTGGGTCGGGTGGATGGGTCGGGCCGGCAGATCCATTGCACACCCTTAACTGTCAATGTGAGCATTTAACTTATCAACGTGAATATTCACATTGTCAAATTTATTTAATGTGAATATCACATCACCAAGTTCATCAAATACCTTAATGATTGAGAAATGAAGTTGCACATTTTGTGATAGTGTTATGTATTTTATGATAATGTTATGTATTTTTTTATTCAAACATTTTCTAATCACAAAATGTGTAACAATATCATAAAGTACGTAATATTATCACAAAAATGCGTAATTTTATTTCTCAAACACAAATTGTCATAAATCTTATCAAAAAAATATGTAACATTTATAACAAAAATATATAATCCGGTGTATGCAATGCACATTTTGTGGTATTGTGTATATGCTATAGTAGTATTAAGGGAAATGTTATGGTATACAAAATCTCAAAAGTGTACGCATCCATATTATGCAGTTTTGTGATATATGTTATGTATTTTTATGATAATTTTTTTTTTTTGGATATAGTTACGACAATTGTAAATGAATATTTTTGTGGTAATGTTACACATTTTTTGGCTAGAAAATATCTAAATAAAAAATACATAATATTACCACAAAAATAAATATATTACCACAAAACACGTACCATCACTCTTGAACCACAAATTATCTTAATTCTATAAAAAAAGATTATGTAATATTTATCATAAAATTACATATAATAGAATGAATATGATACCATAGCATTTCCCATGTAAATTCTCGTAACCATAAACCTAAATGAAGTTCTCCTTGTACTTACAAATTTACCTACATATAAGTAAATAAATTAAACTAAATTTAAAATCCAATTGAATCAAATATACATGAATAAACATTCACTTTGTCTCAAACTATTTGTTTCGTGCATAATCAAAAAAACTTAAAAACAATATATTTGATCCATTTGTATTAATTTAGAATATTATAATTGTCGTTTTGTTAGTTATTATTAATTATCTAGTAATTAGGAGTTCTAACATTAGTGAGTTATAGGTTAGGTCACATGTGATGTGGTAGTGGATTGTTATATGTTTACAAAGGTCAGATTTAACTTGATTGAACCAACATTCAACAGAGGTTTCCCCCTCAGGGTGGGTCTCTTCTTTCCAATTTCTTCTCTTCTTTTTTTTTCTGTTTTTTTTTTTTCAATTTCTTCTTCTTCTTTTTGTCAATTTCTTTTTCTTCTTTATTTATTTATTTGTGTTAATGCGTTAATTTTGTTAAGAAAAGGGGACTGAACTTCTAATTACTAGATAATGAATAATAATAACAAAATAAAACTTATAATATTCTAAAATAATCTGAATTTTCCACTTAAAATCAACCTTGCTCTCAAGGTTGAAATACAACTAGATGACATATTTTTTGAAATAAATATTCTATTCACGTATCAAAATTAAAAATAAAATATATATATATACATATATATCCATTAAAAAGTATCATATATTTCAAACAATTTAGATCAAAGATAGTATTGTTAATTGCATCTCATTTGTGATATGATTCTCACTATTATTGAAAATTAAAAAATAATTTATTCATAAATCATTTTTCATTCGCTTATGGTCCACTTTTAAGTTATTTTTTATATTCCGACAAGTCTTATGAATAACATAATTATCAAAATATCTCTAATATTAATAGGATGAATTGTACATTAATGTTCACATTGACGGTCTGAATATTCCATGATGTGAACATACACTGTCAAATGCAACATTCACACTATCAACGTAAATATTCACATTTTCAAATTTATTTAATGTGAATATTCACATCACTAATTTGCTAAATATTCAAAAAATATTTATAAGAGTAAAATTGTTCATAAAATACCTTAATGGTTGAGAAATGAAATCGCACATTTTGTGGTAGTGTTACGTAGTTTATGATAGTGTTATGCATTTTCTTATTCAAACATTTTCTAATCACGAAATGTGTAACAACATCATAAAATACGTAACATTATCACAAAAATGCATAACTTTATTTCTCAAACATAAATTGTCATAACTCCTACAAAAAAATATGTAACAATAATCACAAAAATATATAACAAGATGCATGCAATACACACTTTGTGGTATTGTGTATATGCTATAGTAGTATTAAGGGGAACGCATGGTACACAAACCTCAAAAAGTGTACGCATCTTATATTATGTATTTTTGTGATATATGTTATGTATTTTTATGATAAATTTTTTTTTTAGTAGAGTTACGACAATTGTAAATGAACATTTTTGTGATAATGTTACACATTTTTTGGCTAAAAAATATTTGAATAAAAAAATATATAACATTACCAGAAAAATAAATAATATTATGACAACATACGTACCATCACTTTTAAGGCTATGTTTGGCATAAATGGTTCGGGTTAAAATAGCTACAAACAGACAACATTAGTTAAAAAGTCAATAAGACAAAATGTCACATCCAAATCATAAGCATTTCATTTTTTTTTAAATCAAAAAAACCAAAAAACCTATAATTGATACGAAAAAATCAAAAATTTCAATTTCTCTCTACTTTTTACATCTTTTAGCTTGATTGAATCAACATTCAACAGAGGTCTCCCCCTGGAGGTGGGTCTCTTCTTTCCAATTTCTTCATTTTTTTAAAAAAATTTCAATTTCTTCGTCTTTTTGTCAATTTCTTTTTCTTATTTATTTATTTATTTATTTATTTGTGTTAGTGTGTTAATTTTGTTAAGAAAAGGGGCTTGAAATTCTAATTACTAGGCCTGTATTTGGCATGGAACAAAACTGATGTTAGGGCTAAAATAATCATAAAAATATAAACTAAATAAAAAAATTAATAAGATAAAGTGTCACATTTAAATTATAATAATTTTTTTTTTTCAAAAAGCTGACCACCAATGAGATTTTGAGTCTCAAACTAAAAAAATCAAAAAGTCAATATAGTTCCCAAACGAAGCCTAGATAATGAATAATAATAACAAAATAATATTCTAAAATAATCCGAATTTACCCCTTAAAATTAACCTTGCTCTCAAGGTTGAAATACAAAGGGATGCCATATTTTTTGAAACAAATATACTATTCACTTATCAAAATTAAAAATAATATATATATATATATATATATATTTATAAACACCCATTAAAAAGTATCATATATTTCAAACAAGAGCAATACTTTGTCTCGAATGGCTCGAATTTCTGTTCACCGATCGTACGGATCGTCCGGCAAAAGGGCTGACAGTCGCGGTTGTCATTGACAACCGTGGTAGACAAGTGTTTCATGCGGTCGTTCGATTAGCAGAAATTCGAGCCACTCGAGACAGCTCAATTCGAGGCACTAAGAATTTCCCTTCAAACAATTTACATCGAAGATAGTATTGTTAATCGTAACTCACTTGTGATATCCTGATCCGTAGATCTACGTTTACGTTGTCATGGTTCATGGTTGTTGTCCTTGAAATTCTGTGGGAAAAATTGTCAATAACATATCTATTTAAGTACGATCTGAATCTGTCGATCCAAGTGTTATTACCTTGAATTGCAAAAAAAATAATAATAATAATTAAAATTAAAAACTCACAAATGAAGTGACGGATCTGATGTTTTTTCTTCTTTTGTGTTTTCGCGGTTCTCGATCTGTGCAGTGGGCTTGAATCTAACATCATAACTGACCTAGAAATTGTGCCGCCTCCGTCGTCAGGAAAAGTAGATCTCATAACTCATCTCTACTGATATATAAAGCGCGGATGTAAATTCCTTGGTTCCTGATGAAATTACCATTTTGCCCTTCATTTGGGCTTTCAACCTCATTTGCTTCAAAGGGTTTAACCCTTTGTTTGGCATTGACATAGTCAATTTTTTTGTATTGGAACTTTTTTAATCTAACTTTTTTAGTCTGGTTTGGTTTGAATTTTTTGACTTTGTAAGAGAAAAAATGTAATAGTTATGATTTGGATGTGACATTTTATTTTATTGACTTATGTAGCCTATTTTGAACTTTCATATTTTTTTAACCCAAAATGAAAACTAAACGAGGGCTAAGAGCATCCCCATCTCTCCCCCTAAACCCATCTCTTAACTATTTTAAGGGGTTAAAATATAGCGATCCCGGTTTCCCTTTTCTTGATTTGTTATATCCGGACTTAGGTTTCGTGGAGCTGGTTGTTGAGAGTATGTTGTTTGCATCCTTTACTCCTTATATTGAGTCTTGGGTTGTGTTGGGAAGATTTGGAGCAGGTTGGTTGAGCTTAGGAACCAAGTCTAGTTGCCCAGATTTTGGTTTGTCCGCTCGAGCGGGGAATACACCCGTCCAGTATTTCCTGTGTAGTGTTGGACGCTCGAGCGGGGGATTGGCCGCTCGAGCGGGAGGTTGTAAGTGACGCTCGAGCGGGGAGTTGGGCGCTCGAGCGGGGACCTGTCTGCAGAAACTTCTGGGAGTGTGCATCCGCCGCTCGAGCGGGAGTTTGGCCGCTCGAGCGGGAGTCTGTGAGTGACGCTCGAGCGGGGGTTTCCACGCTCGAGCGGGGCGACTGTTATATAAATCCGAGATCCGACTTTCTGGATCATTTTTTCATCTCCCTTTTGATTCTAAAACCCTAGAACCGTCTTCTCTCTCTTCCTACACACTTTCTCTCTTAGGTTTGATCTACTTAGAGTGTATTTCTATCCTAGGTCCTTTGTTAAAAAGATAGAGTGGGTCGAGGGCTTCCTTTTAATCTGAACAATCTTAGATTTGGAGCACTTTGGTTTTTGGGTCGTCATCTCCATCTTCTTCATTCGAATTCTTTGATTCGAGGTAGGGATTTCCTACTCCATCTTATAGGTTTTAATCCTAAGTTTTGGTATTTCTGATATGTTGGGGTTGTTTGTTAATATTGGGAAAAGCTAGGGTTTGTTTTATAATTTAAAAAGCCCTAATTGTTGTAACAAAGTTAATTTGTATAATTAATTTTGGGAAAGGTGTGGAAATTGGTTTAATTCATAATATTGGGAAGTTATGAGATTGAATGATGTAGTTGGATAATTTAACCACTCATCTTTGAAATTGAGATTATATGTGTGGTTACATTTATTTCCTGCTTAAAAATAACTGTTTTGGGCTATCGGTGGAGGATAGTCATGATTGTTGTAGACATTGCATGTGGATTAGGGAAAACTGAAACTAATCAATTGGTTAGGTCGTTGAGTATAAAGGTTGGAATAATACATTAACTTTATGTATTGATTGATTGTGTATATGACTTTGTGTTTATATGCATCACTTGTGTATGGGAGGAGATAGGGGATGTACTCCACGGTTTAGGGGAAGATAGGGGATGTACCTCTAAACCGGTTAACGTTTAAGGGAAGATAGGGGATGGACCCAGGGTCGCAGCTCATATGCTCGCCCATTACAGTTATGATACAGCTCTTATGCTTATCTATTGGAGTATTTGTTGTTTGATTTGATACATCACTAAAATGTGTGTCAATTGGGAAGTATGGAAGTGAATTTTGATTGGGGTTGATACAACACCAACATGTGTATCCGTTATGATATAAGAAAGATTTAACTGGATTTGTTATCCCTGTGGAATTGGAAATATTGTTAATAAGAGATGAAACCTCTGTTGAGTTATTTGGCCAGGTTCTGAGCCATATTTGTATAAAGGGAAAGTGAAACGTGACATAGACATTGGTGTCATGAAATTGTATAATGATGTAATTGACTATCTCGTGTTAACCATCTATCGAATGCTACTGCTTTGGTTAATTCTTATATGTGGTTTAGTATATTTCTACTGGGCTGTGGCTCACCCTTTAAGGGAACATCATTTTCAGGACCAGGTGATTCGCTACCTCCAAGGACTTAGCTTGGGAGGATTTGGGACTCGAAGACTTGTCTTTAGTTTATTGGTTTTTATTTGAGATTACATGTAAACATTCAAGCCAAGGGCTTAATTTGTAATTGAGTTAGTACTCAATCTTTTGTATCCAAGTGTTGGCTTGGAAAGATGTAAGCCTTTAAGGCACTTACGTTTGATGTTGCATGTGATGTCTTTCAATAAAAGTACTCTGATGGATAATTTAATGATTCGTTTTGTTTTATTAATGCATGTTAATGTTATATATTATGGGTTGAAGTTGAGGGCGTTACATAAAATCTCTTTCTACACCTCTATCAGCTCCCCTAAACAATTCCTGAAATTAACGTTTGCTATAGTGGCTCCCTATTTGTAGGGAGTCACTTCATTATATATATATATATTGTTTTTGTTTTTTTTACTTTGCTTTGTTTATGGACTATAGTACACATTTATGATTTTTATTATTTTAAATTTATAATTAAAAATTATATTTTAATAAAATAGAGAAAAAATAGAGAGTTTATTAATAGAATAGGAAAAAATAGGAAGTCTGTTAAGAGAAGTAAATGAAAAAGTGATTTTTAAAATAAGGAATGAATTTTTTAATAATATTTTAAGATAAAATTTAGATAATCTGATAAGGATGCTCTAAGTCGAATTTCGCTTTGTGGAGGAGGCCATATGCTTTCACTTGTCTTCTCTTTGGCAGAGAGACCACCTCCCTTATTTCTGTCATTTCCCTTTCTCTCTTTGTCTTCTCTCTCTCTTTGATCACCATTAAAGTTTAAGCTTTGAGCTTCAACGGAGTTACATCAGTGGGCTTTGGGCATTATCCAAGACAGAGCAGTTGATTTTTCAAACTAGGTCTATTTATATAAACCTTTACAAATTAGTGATAAACTTTACAAATTTTACTAATTGAAATGACTTTTCTATGAGTTAGTAATTTCTTTTGGGGAAGGACACTGATTTATAAATTCACCTAATTTTTTTTTAATTTTATTGTTATCCCTCAACTCCTCTCTCTAATACTTATCAAGGTGTCTTCAATCATGGAGATAAAGTGTGCGTTGCAGTTTCCACAATACCGTGTGGATTGTTGCCCCTTAAAGAACCTGCGTTTGGAAGGGGATGTATCACTTCAGATCTCTAAGATATCAGATACGTTTTTTAAATTCAAATGTCTCTAGTGTTTTTAGAATTCTATGCTTGTGTTGTTTGATCGGCAGGTAGAACCTATAAAAATAGAAGTAAAAATAAAAAGAGAGAATTTTTCTATAAATCTTAGTTCTAGACGAATTTTAAACATAATTTGGTCTATATTGTATCTCTAGAGGAAAATTTTCAACTTTTAAAAATCTGGGCATAATTTCTTCTCTAATGATATCATTCTTTTTTTTTTTTAATCTTAATTTTGGATAATTAGAATATAGCTTAGTTGCATCAAGCCCTTTTCTTTTTGTCAAACCTTTAAAAAAAAAAAAAAAAAATTTTTTAGATTTTTAATATATTTTGATCCACATAATCTGATTTGCTTTTGGAATTGAATCAACTGCGTTATTGATAACCACTGGAAATAAGATCCTCAAAATGAGATATTGAATTAACTCACAATTAAACATGGTCACAATTGCCTTAATAGTTTTAGTAGAGACTTTGGGCAAATTATAACCTCTTTTCTTGTATACTCTTTTGTTATGAACCTACTTAAAGTTCAAATTCTTGGTAACCGGAGAATTATGTGTTTGAATAAATTGGTACTATTCTTCAAATGTTCTTAGGGTCTTTTGATTTCTTTGTTTTCAGAGGATCTTTGTTTTGATTCACATTTGTCTCTTATTTTCCCGACATTGAAGAAACTCTAATGCCTATTTTGATATTTTAACGTTATTGCAACCTCCAGATTGTTTAATTGGATTTAGCAGTGAAGATGACATTATTTCTTCCAAGAGCTCTTGTCCCAAATATTTGAGCTTGCCACCATTCACATCAGTAGGTAAGTTTCTTTCTTAATTTTATGATAATATAATTTTGGAGTAGTGGTAATAGAGAAGTTATGCCTTACATTCTCTGAGTATTTACGAATAATTTGGAAATGGTTTAATATATTAATAAAATAATTTTATTTAATCTTTACCTCTTCACTTTTTTTTTCCTTCTCTTCTGGCTGTATGACTTAATTTTTTAATGGATTGTTCTGAAATTTTCTTCTTTTATGCTTAAATGGAGGCTTAAATGTATATTTGTTCCAATTTTGATTTGTTAATCATAAGTGTATTTTAAGTTCATCTAAAATAGCTTTGTTAAAATAGTTGTTGCTACATGTATTTGATTGACTTTTTTCTCACCCTTTGCCACTGGCAGCTATTACTCTCCCACCATCCCTACCCTACGACCATGCCTTCCTCATCCTTCTAGCTGATGCTAGCCTTAACCCCGCTAATTCGCACTCTCCACAGCCTCAACCCCAGCCCTAGCCCCAATACCAGCACTTTCACCACCGCCATTCCTAACCCTCACCCAAGCCTGGTTTCGGGGGGCAAACCACAAAGAAACCTCTTTGGGCCTCCAAAAAAAGGCTAAACATAGGGCCCCAAAAATATTTATAAAGGGAATTCTATTTACACCCAAAAAATAGTTAAGTGAGCCCAATTTTTTAATACACCCTATTAAATTGTTTAGGGTTACAATTTATTCTCAATACATGTAACACCCTCAAAAATTAAACCCATTAAATATAAAACAAGGCATGCATTATTAAAAGAAAAACATTATATTATTTAAATCATCAGAGTATTACGAAATAAAACATCAAAATAAATGCCCTACAGGCTTACATCTTGCCAAGCCAACACTTGGACACAATTTCATGAGTTCTAACTCAAAACAAATAAAGCCCTGGGCTTGAATGTTTATATAATTCAAATAAAACAACTAAAACAAATAAAACAAGTCTTCAAGTCCAAATCCCCACAAGCTAAGTCTTTGGAGGTAGTGAACCACCTGAACCTGAAAATGAAGTTCCCATATAGGGTGAGCCACAGCCCAGTAGAGAAATACTAAACCAAGCATAAGAATTAACTAAAGCAGTAGCACTCGATACATGGTTAACACAAGATAATTAATTTACAATTCATCGACACAAACGCCTACGTTGTCTATGACACATGGTCTATGACACCTTTTATTTTCCATTTATACAGTCATGGCTCAGAACCTGGCCAGACAACTCAACAAGAATAACAAATCAGGTTAAACCTTTCTCATAACATAATAAACACACATGCTGGTGTTATACCAATCTCAATCAAATTCACTTCCTTACTTCCCAACTGATACACATGGTGGTGATGTATCATATCAACAATAAATAGAAATATTTCTATTATCAATAAGCACACATAAAAGTGATGCTAATGGAGTCCATCCCCTATCTCCTCCCAAACAATAAAACACTTCAATATAGATAAGCACACATAAAAGTGATGCTAATGGAGTCCATCCCCTATCTCCTCCAAACAAAATCCGGTTTAGAGGTCCATCCCCTATCTTCCCCTAAACCGTGGAGTTCATCCCCTATCTCCTCCAAACCAAATGCATATGCAATGAAACACACAATTGCCATATACAACACATAATCAATACATGAATGTTCTGTATTAATTCAACAGTCAAACAATTGACTCAATTTCAGTTATACCTAAGCCGCATGCAAGGTCTACAACAATCAATGGCTATCCTCCACCGATAGCCCAAAACAGTTATTTCTAAACAAGAAATAAATACAACAATGAATGTAAATTCAACATTTTCATAGGTAAGTATTTAAACTACCCAACTATATCATCAATTCACTAAATTTCCCCAATTCCATGAATTAAACTAAATTCCACAATCTTCCTTTAAATTAATTATATAAATCAATCTATGACAAAACCCTAAGGTTTCTCCCAAAATTACCAAACTACCCCCACATACCAAAATACCACCACTTAGGATTAAAGCGTATAAATGGAGTAGGAAATCCCTACCTCGAAGAAATAACTCAAAAAGGAGAAGATGAAGATGATGCCCAAAACTCCAAAGTGCTCCAAACCAACAATTGCTCAGATTAAATGAAAGCCCTCACTCTCCTCTATCTTATTTGTAAAGCAACTAGGGTAAAAATACACCCTAACTAGATCAAACCTAGGAGAGAAGTGAGTTGGGAGAGAGAAAACTCGTAACTAGGGTTTCTGGATCAAAAAGTTGTAAAAAAAAACGATTTAAAACTGTTGCTGCGTATTTAAACTGGACAGGCTCGCTCGAGCGAAGACATGGTCGCTCGAGCGACCAGACACTAAAACCCACGCTCGAGCGAAGAAAGCTCGCTCGAGCCAAAAACTCGATGCTTCAGGTCTGCAACCCAGAAGCTCGCTCGAGCGAAGAACTTGAAAACATACACCTCGCTCGCTCGAGCGAAGAAAAGCTCGCTCGAGCCAAGAAACACATCTCTCAGGTCCTAAGCCTAGACGTAGACTCTCGCTCGAGCGACCAAAACCTGGCTCGAGCGAAGAACAAAAACAACAGCTCGCTCGAGCGACCAACTCCTCGCTCGAGCGAAGGTCCAAAATTCTGGACAGCAACCCTTGGTGTCTAAACCCAACCAACCTGAAACATAATCTGCCCAACACATCCTATAACCCAAAGCTAAGGAATTAAAGGACGACAACAACAATAATACAACAATGGAATCTACGGAACATAAGTCCGGATACAATAATCAAAAGGGAAAAGACCGGGGTCGCTATAATACACCTTTTTTTTTCTCCCCAAATTACCCTTTCGAAGTACACCCAAATAAAATAAATTAAAATTTTCAAATTAGTTTTGAAAAACTTTTCTTTTGAGCTTAGGATTAGTGACTTGTTTTGTTATTAATCTAATACACATTATTTTTTCCAAATAACCAATGTAATGGATATTAGTTAAAATCAGTCAAAATTAAAGCTTGACTTTGATATATATATACACAGATATATATACATATAAATTCATTATATTTAACCTAGTTTAATACACCAAAAGATTGCGATTCTACATTAATGGCATGATTGGATTGTTAATCCACATGATTAGAACAAACAAAATTCATGATTTAGTAAAATAAGAAACAAAAACACAAATTTAGGGTTGATGTATATAAGTCGAAATAAGTGAAATTTGAAGATATATATATATGTACGGGAAAGAAATACACCTTCTCGTATTGTCCTGTTGACCAAGTCTGCGCTCCTCCATACGACGTCGTTCAACTACCTGAAAATACACACGCGAGCTAGCCGGCAGGTGTGTGCCGGAAACCTCTCCGATGCCTAAGTCAGTAAGCTTCACAAATAGACAAAAGCTCTATGAATTCAGGGAGCAAAGTTGCATTACCTCTCCAAAGGTGATATTGGTGAGCTTTTATAGGTTTCGTGTGGCACAATCCTAGTAGGATTCTTACTTCTCCATGTAGAGTCCTCCTAGGAGTCATACTCTTGGAAGATAATGCTTATCCTCCAACACCCTCCCTCACTGCTTAAACCAAGTGAGATGGTTTTACCACGGCGGACTACAATACGACCGAAGTAACCACTAGTTCAGCCCTTACTTTCCTTTCTCTTACTCGGCTTTCCCATGCTAAGACCGAGCTAACCGTAAGAGAGTCGAGCCGAAGAGAGAAAGTCTCTAAAGAACTTAGCACACCTTGGCTTCATCGCTACGACCGAACTAACCGCTGAAGATATGGTGGTTAGCTTTTATAGGTTTCGTGTGGCACAATCCTAGTAGGATTCTTACTTCTCCATGTAGAGTCCTCCTAGAGTCATACTCTTGGAAGATAATGCTTATCCTCTCCAACACCCTCCCTCACTGCTTAAACCAAGTGAGATGGTTTTACCACGGCCGGACTACAATACGACCGAAAGTAACCACTAGTTCAGCCCTTACTTTCCTTTCTCTTACCTCGGCTTTCCCATGCTAAGACCGAGCTAACCGTAAGAGAGTCGAGCCGAACTACTTTCAGAAACCCAGTCCTCTTAAAGACTTAGCACACCTTGGCTCTCATACGCTACGACCGAACTAACCGCTGAAGACCGAACTACCCCACAATACATTTCTCAGCCGAAGTAAGAAAATGGCCTCATGCGACCGGACTAATATCACGGTTGTGACCGGTCTAAACTCCCAAGACTATTTCAGACCGGAGTAACTTTAGACGGCCTTTTTACTCAGCCCTTCGCAGTTCGGCCCAAACTGGCATCCATCACTATAGCTCGGCCCAATCTATCCAGCTCGGCCCAATTTTCATATAAATTACCCTCTCAATATATATATATAATCAAATGTTCATTGAAAGCTGCAGGTTTTTTAAGTGCAACTAATAATATAATAAAAAATAATGATGTTATAATAATGGTGTGTTTTGGTGGAGTGGATTGAAATTTTGGAGTGAAAAAGAAGAAGAAAAGAAAATAATTGAAACTTGGAGAAGAAGATGAAGAGATTTGAATAAGAAGAGATATAATTGATTAGGGTATACCATGAGAAAAAATAATATTTTATTTTAATATTTAATATGTATTGTCTTTATTAGTAAATTCATATTAGGTATAATAGAAATTAAAAATTAAAAATTTAAATTAGGCTTACAGAGATAATTTAACGTGTCACGGCCTTGGTTGTTTCCAAGCTATCCGTGCAGCACTTAAACAATCTTAAGCCTCACTTGATGATGCTAAATCAGCCTAACTCACGAACTTTCAAGATGACAAATAGGAAGACAAAGAGAGTTTGAGAGAATGTCTTGTATTCAATTTGAGAAAGCTTTACAACTCTTGGATGGTTTGGAGCAAATGAGTTCCTCCCCTATTTATAGGCTCCTTAGGAGCATTCTAAAACTCTCAAGAAAATGTCATGTATAGAAGCTTCCCATGGAAGCTTTCTTTACAAGCTACAAAAATGTTCTAAAATTCCTTCTAGAACTATTTATACAAATATTTAATTATATGTCCCTAGGTCCTTCTAGAATTCTCCATAGTCTTGACATGTGCAAAAGTTTGTTAGGGAGTTCTAGATTCTTCCATTAGCCTTTCTTTTTTGCATGGTCCCCTCTGGATATTTTGGAGAATTTTGTAGGGATGTGACATTTCTCCCCCACCTATGCTAGCGACGTCCTCGTCGCATCCTCCTGGTTGAGATTTAATTAATCCAAAACCATGTTGTTTTGGGATGAAATTAAAAATAAAAAATAAAAATCTTAAGCCTTAGCTCCTAGTTTCCTATTTCTCTTATTCTCCTGTGAGCAACACAACACCCCCAACGAACTAGCGACACCTCTAAGGACAAAAAGTGCACACATGCCAAAAATGCACTCTTAGGCCTTGCCCTGGGCAGAGGCAAGAAAGGCTTTTTCCTTCGGACCCAAAAACTTGGATGAAAATAAGATCCCCAAAATTTCTTAGTTCTTTATACTATTAGATATTAAAATAAGATCCAGCATAATATTGAGATCCAATTTGAAGGACTTAAAACAAAAATCCTGGTTAGGCCAAATTTAAAATAATAAATTATATATGAATGTTGTTGGGAGAAGGATATGCTAGATAAATTAGAGTATACAAGCTTAATTAGTAATTTTACAACAAAAAATAAGAGAAAAGTGATATTAAGTTCAATTTTTATTTGGTATTTTAGCTTTACACTTTTTATTATTGTAAATTGGAATTTGCTAATCCATAATGCAACATGACCAAAATTGTCGTTTTGAATTCACAACGAAGTGAACCAAATCATCATCTATCACCATCGTCAATCACCATCCTTGAGCCCACCACCACCCCCTCCATTGTTATCTTTCTATCGTTAATCTCTCTTCAATTTCAATAGCACCACCATAGTTGTAAGTCACCCCTACAACTCCTAGCTAGTCCACTCACCTCTTCAATTTATTATTTCAAAACTTTTTCCCCCCTTTTGTATGCTTTGATCAAACCTACTGCTAATTCATTAGCATTCTTTTGCACCATGGATAGGAGTTGGATGCAACTTCATAATAGAAGGTCACCTCAATACATTGATGGGGTGAGGGAATTTATCATGTTTGCTCGTGATCATATGAAACCACGGGCGGATAAGATTTGGTGTCTATATTATAGATGCAACAACCATATTCAAAATACCATAGAGGAAGTTGAAATTCATTTGCGAAAAATCTAGAAATCCCCTAGATATTGATTTGTGATTATGTATCAATTTTAAACAGTATATAACAATCCCAATCAAACAATCAAGACAAATCAACACAACGATTTTAACGTGGAAAAACCACAATTGGACACCTCCAATCGTGATAAAAAAAACCACGGGCAACAGCCACAAGACAATCCACTAAGAAGATTTAAAGGAATTACACAGGTATACTCTTAATTACCTAGCGAATCCACGCCCGAATTGAACCAACCTCTATGTGCCTCTTCCAACCCCGTCTTCACCTCGAAATTGTCTTTACGATGAGCCACTCCAGAATCCACCAAAGCTTCAGGCTCGAATTCTTCAGAATCCATCGAAGAACAACTCTCTCTTTTGTGTAGAATAAACAAACAAACCTTTGATGTATAATCTTTAAACCATGAGTTGAATACTCAAACAAAACATCAAAGAAAACTCACAAAATATCCCCAGATATAAACCCTAGAACCCAAACAGAAGATCTGGAATAGTAGTCCAAAAATCTGACCCAACACGCGAATTTATAGAATCTGTCCCGCGATCTCTGCTTGAGCGCCCAACAGCCCGCTCGAGCAGCTTCAGCAAAATATGCGTGTGATATAACAGAGGTTCGCTCGAGCGCTAGAGAACCCGCTCGAGCGCGAAATCACACAGCTCAGTACTTTTACAGGCGACCAAAACTGCTGGAACCAGGGATTCTCCGCTCGAGTGGAGGAATACCCGCTCGAGCGGATAGGCAACTTTGAAGGCAATTTTCCAGCTCGATCCCCATCATAATTAGCGAAATGGCAATCTTGAAAGCATTAGCATCATAAAACTTCTCTGAAATGTACAATTCGGGTTGGATTCGCATCAAAACACTCATAGCCTCACTGAAATAAAAGTGCAAAAATAAATACAACTTGAAAAATCTAGAAACCTCCTAGATGTTGATTTGTGATTATGTATCAATTTTAAGCAGAATATAACTATCCCAATCAAACAATCAAGAGAAAGAGACACAAGATTTTTACGTGGAAAAACCACAATGGACACTTCCAATTGTGATCAAAAAACCACGGGCAACAGCCACAAGAACAATCCACTAAGAAGATATAAAAGGAATTACACAGGTATCACTCTCAATTATCTAGCGAATTCACAACGCCTAATTGAACCAACCTCTATGTGCCTCTTCCAACCCCATCTTCAGCACGGAATGTCTTTCTGATGAGCCACTCCGGATTCCCTCCAAAGCTTCAGGCTCGAATTCTTCAGAATTCACAACTGAAGAACAACTCTCTCTTTTTGTGTATAACAAACAAACCTTTGATGTACTCTCTTTAAACCATGAGTTAAATACTCAATAAAACATCAAAGAAAATAACAAAATATCCCCAGATATAAACCTTTAGAAACCAAAAAGATCTGGAGGACTTCAATCAATTACTTAGTTTTGGGAGAAAACCAAGTATTATAGAGAACAAAAAGTAATCCAAGATTGGGAAGAAACAAACTCCTTGAGAAATCCGGATTCTGAGGCTCGCTCGAGCGAAGATTTCCTGGCTCGAGCGAAGAGAGTAATTTTCATGATTTCTACTAGTGCCCTGGCTCGAGCGACGGATCCTTGGCTCGAGCGAGGATACACTTCTTCAGGTTTTTGTATGGACGCAATCCTTGGCTCGAGCGAGCATTCCTTGCTCGAGCGAGGAAGTCTTAGCTCGAGCGAGCACTCCTTGGCTCGAGCGAGCAACGGCTGATATGCAATTTGAATGCAATTTTGAATTTTGCTTCGGCCGGCGAGCTGACCCGTAATAATCAGCGAAGTGGCAATCTTGAAAGCATTAGCATCACAAACTTCTCCGCAAAGCTCGATTCGGTTGAATTCGCATCTAATAACTCATAGCCTCACTGAAATAAAAATGCGAGTAAAATTAACAACTCAAAAGAGTTTTTGTCAACGGGATTGCCAAGAATAAAAACCTAACACTGAAAGGAGTTTTATCAAACGGGATTGCCAAGAATAAAAACCTAACAATTTGTATGCATATGGAGTGGTCACAAGTTACACTAGGTGGGTGTATCATAAGGAAGGCTTTGAGTTGACCGACAATGATGACTCACAAAATGAAAATGACGAATATCTCAACGATGTGACAGAGAAGTCAAATAGCCCCAATACTAAGGTGCGAGAAGTTATTCATGACATATGAAGTGGAACAACCACATTTGGTTATGTGAGAGAAACATCTAATAGTGGTAATCCTGACTTACCTAGTAGTTGCAGTGGAGAAACAAATAAATTTGCAAGATTAATGAGGGATGCAGAGCAAGATTTGTATCCGGATTGCCAACGATTTTCCAAACTATCATTCATGATTAAGTTGATACATCTAAAGATATTTAATAGATGGAGCAACAAATCATTCACGATGTTAGGCGCTTGCCATTGGTGAAACGCTTTCATGCTCTTACAATGAGGCTAAACAAATAATTCGAGATTCAGGCCTCGACTATCAAAAAATATACGTATGCAAGAATGATTGCGTACTTTTTTAGGAGTATGAAAATGAAGATGAGTGTCCTGCTTGCAAAGTGCCAAGATACAAAGTTCATAAAGGTAAAGGTAAAAAGATCCTTCTCAAGGTTCTGCAATACTTTCCTTTAAAACTACGGCTACAAAGGCTATTCATATCAAGGAAGACGGCTACTGATATGAAGTGGCACAAGGATA